>VZRF01009394.1:39783-187465 GCA_013396875.1 Vireo altiloquus
CCCGCTCCTCCGCTGCCGAGGGGCCGCCGCGCCCTGCCCCGCGGCCCGGAGCGCTGTCCCCCGCTGTTCGGCCCGCTTTCCCCTCGCAGCAAGAGCCTCCCGAAAGGTTTAAATGAAAATTGTGCCGTGGGGGTGGTCGAGTGCTGGCGGCACGGGTTTGCCCGGAGAGGTTGTGGTGTCTCTGCCCCTGGAGGTAACTCAAAAGCTGATGACATCGCCATTACTGGAAGTGTTTGAGACCGGGTTGAATGGGGTCCTGAGTGACCCCATCTAGTGGGTGGCATCCCTGCCCGTGGCAGGGCATCTGGAACTAGATGGTCTTTAAAGTTCCTACCAACCCAAACCATTCTATGATTCTGTGGTCCTGTTCTAATTGACCATGCTTTGAGAAGTGGGGCTGGACCAGACCATCACCAGAGTCTCCTCTGGTGGTGGGCACCCTGGAGTCTCAAACTTTCTGTGGTCTTGTGGTCTACTACCAAATGAAAATGAATCACAGAATCGTAGAATGCCAGAATCAATTAGGTTGGAAAACACCTCTGAGATCATGGAGTCCAACCCATGACGGAACACCATCACATCATCTAGACCATCGGACTGAGTGCCACCTCCAGAGGTGGTGACGCCACCATCTCCCTGAGCAGCCCATTTGAATGTCTAATCACCCTTTCTGTGAAGAAATTTCTCCTTGTGTCCAACCTAAACCCCTCCTGGAGCAACTTAAGACTATGTCCTCTCATCCAGTCATCTGTTACCTGGGAGAAGAGACTGACCCCCACATGGCTACAACCTCCTTTCCAATAGGTTCTGAATGACCTCTTCTAACTGACCCTACTTTGAGAAGTGGGGCTGGACCAGACCACCATCAGAGGCACCCTGGAGCCTTAACCATTCTGTGATTCTGTGATCTGCAACCATATGGAAATGAAAATACAGTATAAAAAATGCAAAGGAGCGATTCCCAGTGTCAGGTTCAGAGCAGGTAGCTCCTGGCTGTGCAGGGAGCTTGCTGGGGTGGCATGAGCATGGGGATGCCTGCCATCTTTGGATGGTGGCACTAGGGACACATGGCCAGATTTACAAAGGTGTTACATACTGAGTAGTGCAGGCAGGCCAGTGGGACTTGGAGTGGGTTGGAACTAAACTTGGATGTAGGCCACTGGGTCAGAGGAGCCATACCAACTGGCATTAGACATCAGATATAGATGGTTTTTGCACAGAAGGTAGTCTCTCAAGATCCTCTGTACAGTCAGTGGAGAGAAGTGTGTCCTCCAGGCCATGTCAAAACAGTGGGATGAGTTGGTCTATAGGGGAGCCTGGGAAATTTTATGAAAACATGCTTTGTCCTCATTTACACCACTATAAACCTAAAACCCCCTGAAGAATCATGCCCTGAGGGATGACTGGAATCTCTCCAATGGATGGAGAGAAGATTTCCTTCTCCCTTGTTGAGTTATGGACTCAGCAAGCACACATGGTGCCATCCTTCATTCAGATCAACCTCAATCACTGTGCTAGCCTTGTGAAACTTTGCTAGATGATTCAAGATGATTCATTCATATTTCTGGTGCCCCTTCTGCTTTATAACAAGGATTAAAAATGGATATAACCTTTCTGCTGAGCATTGTCTTCCAGTTTTATCCAGCTATTTTTTATATGACAGTGTGACAAATACTTTCCTGTGATCTGGACTGAATATGTTTCATGTGTTTCATCATCTGTCACTCTTCCATTTAGAACAGTTGCAATAAAAATGCAAAAAGCTTTTCTTCAAATGTTTTAACATTTGTTTCACAAATGGCGAAGACAAGCGCTTCAATTGAATATTTTAATTTGGGACTTGGGAGAGCTGTGTTTATTCACTTAGTTAATTTGTGAATGATTTCCATTCCAATTATAACACATTATAAACAAGCTAATGTTTGTATCCTGTATTGCCAGTTTGTCACTTTTTATTGAGACAGTGGACTGTCGTCATTAGGGCAAATGGCATTGGCATGGATTTCACCCGGTGAAACCGAACACTTGTGATTTAGAGGAAAATCTCTGTTTAGGCATTGTGAAGATTACCAGATGCAAAAATTAGTGATAGGTCATAGCTAAAGATCTTATGTACCACTGCCTTGCTATTTATTTCTGTCTCTCACGAACCTGCTGATAGAGATGTTTGCTGACCCTCAAGCTAGCACAGAACAGCCTAGGGCTGGAACAGGAAGCAGAGGTCGGGCTGTGCTGGCTTTGGACCCAGGATTTTAGGATCTCTGTCTGACGCTGTGACTGCCATGGTGATGTACAAAGATACTCTGGCCCAGCTCAGGTAACACAACGTGACTTTGCACGATAATGGCACAGGAATACATATGCCTGTGAGGAATACTATAGCTGTGAAGTCTAGTGCTGTTATCTCTCTTGGTCATAGCCTGAAAGTTTCTCACTCTTCAGGCAATCTGTGACTTGCTGTGTCCAGGAGATTTGGGTGAATTCAGGGACATGCACTTCTTTCCCACAGGTAGCTGCAACTGGCAATACACGGCAATGTCCACTCTGGGGTCATGCCCCAGCTATGTCCTGAGGGGCAAGTCTGCTTCCAGGACCCCGTGTGCCATGGGTGGGGAGCCTCTTCATACATCTGAGGGATGAAAAATGTCATCTGCTCCATTGCCTTCCTGGTCTGAACAGTAGGAGCATCAGGCTTTGGGATGCATCCTGAGTAACCAGCCAGTAAATTATAGAGCTATCCACAGAAACTGAAACAGTCCCATTCAAATAGAAAAACAAATTATCCTGAAATAACACATTGACATATTTTTCATCTGGGCCCCTACCATCTAGCAGGCCTCTGTTTAGGAAATCCAAAAGGGTCCCATGCCTCTCTAATTCCTTCCTAAGCACCCTCTCTCAATTCTTAAGCTCTTTGTTTTAACTCCCGGTCTTTAATCTGTATAATCAAAACCACCCTGAAGGAGCACCTAGTCAAGTGAGAGTCCTCCTTTCCTGGAGTTATTTTTCCTTTGGATTTTACATTTCCCCATATGTAGTCTTATAATAATTTAAATAAAAATAAGGAAGTTCATATTCTGGTAACAACTCTTGCAGATGGTAATGGTTTGCTATACAAAGGAGGTGTGAAAACCCCAAATACATGACAACAGCATGTGTGCATTTTGGAAATGGCTTTTATTAGATTTTTTTTTCAGGAGATTTCATCTTCAAATTGATTTGATCTTCAGTGTTACATGAATGTCATTTAGACACTCAGACCATGTAATGAACCGAATTCTTCCCATGCACAGAATTGTGCAGTTATTACTGATCTTTCAGAATCTTTGAACCAGCATACCCTGGGCACTGCACAGCCCATTTAACCCTTGTTTTTTAATTTTTTTTCCCTCTTTTTTCCCCTCCCATTGGTGAATCAAGTGTTGAAGTCTTCATTTATTTTTTCTGAATTGCTAGGCAAGCTGGAAACAATTAGGAGCATAACTAAAGTAGGGTTATATAGAGAATATTTTGGGTTTATTCTAAATCAGTCTTTGTCCATTTCCAAAGGCAAGAAAGAGAACAGAGCATAAAAGAATACTTGCCAATTTATATCAATTTAATGGAAAATAAGTCTTGTCACATAGACATTATTACAATGGGAAGATATATTTTGTTCTTCCACAGATGCAACAGATTTTTGAAAGGCACTTGTCTTATCATAAGCCATTATAACAGAAGTGCCAATTTTCATTCAAATTCTTGTGAAAGGGATTAATACCTGTTACCTTACAACCTCTTAAAACATTAACTTCCAACAGAGCCTGTGGAAGACTTGCAGTTATTCCATAACCCATGGAACTGCTGGCAAAGAATGGACATGTTATTAAGACAGGTGGATGTAATGGTAAACAAAGAAGACAGCAGAGCATTCGTGGGTGGAGAGGGCTTCTGTCACACAGCTTGTTCAGGCAATTTATTTTTTAATACATACAGCTGTAAACATAACTGTATTTCTAAGAAAAGATGATTTAGTCATACCTGCATTATGGGGGACCAAGTACAGGACAGCATTGACTGTGCTGGGGAAGTAGCTGGTTGTGTATGAGTTCCCTATGCAGAGCTGTGACAGAGGGCTGCTGTGATAAAAAGAGAATCATGAACAGAAGCAGGGGAGGAATTATTACTTCTGGACAGGGAACTGATGAGATCAATATTTGAAAGCTTTATACAGTTCAGGCCAGTGTATTTTCAAAAGTGCTGAGAAATGAGAGAGAATGCAGGAAAGATTCACAAAAAATGTCCTGAGGAACTGACAAAATTTTTCCTAGTGAAGGATTTATAGAAGGTACTCTGTTCAGTCAGTCTAAAAGAAGATCAAGAAATGCATGGATTACGTCACACTTTCACCACGATTTTGGAATGGCTCTTGAATTTAACAGAAAAGAATGTAATGCCTGGAAGCTGAAGTTAGAGAAGTTCAGATTCAAAATTAAGCTCAAAAAATTAATAACAAGATAATTATGCTCCGGATCAACACATCCAGGGCAAGTAATTGTTCCATTTCCTCTTGATACGTTTTTGGAAGACACCCTCATCAAAAACAAATTCTATACAGGCACATGCCGCAGTAAAAATGGTTCCCAAAATTAGTCGTAATTTCATTTTTTGTTTGTTTTTGCAGGCCATTATAGCAAGAAGTTTCTTATAACTCACAGTTTTTTCTCTTCAGATGAAGGAACATGATACTCTGGTGGTCTGAGATGTTTGAAAACAAACCCTTTTCTCTTGTGTTCTCAGTAGTCTGGACTTCTCTGAGGAGTTGTCTTATCCTGATGGGCTCCTTACCCATGTCTGATAAATGTCTGAGTATTCACAGTCTTCAAAATTGTCTGTCTTGGGGGCATGTTTCCTTGCAAATATATCTCATGTTTTTCTTGGTAGCTACTGTGTCTCTCTCCTGCTCCCTTTAACACAACATACAGTTTTTCTTTTACTTCTTCTCATATAGATACTTTAAAGAGTTTGTTTGGTTGTTTTTTGGTTTTTTTTTTGTTTTTTGTTTTTTGGTTTTTTTTTTGTTTTTGTGGGGGTGGTGTGATTTATCATGGGTGGATTATTCTGGAACAGAAGACAGTGCCCTTTGCTTTGACTTTTATAAGGAGCTTTTGGCTAGTTCTTTATTACATTGACAAAAAGTGTTTTCATTAGAGTCTTCATTTACTAATTGAGAATAAAGCATGACATGAATGGGTGAGAAGCACTGAACTTCCTTAGAGTCCCACAAAGTACTTGAAATTCTTCAAGAGACCATAGAGGACAGCAGCAGTCTGCTCACTCCTCAGGGGACAGAAAACAAGGCAAGCATATTAAAGATATTAAAAGGTGTACGTTGTCCTGGGAAAAGCTAGTGCTACAAACACCTATATTGACCATGCTTAAGTAGAAAGGCTGGCTTGCAGCTATATTTGGTTGCTCTGTTGGCCAGCAAAGTAGTATCCCAAAGTGGAAAATTATTTGAGGCATGTTGATTATTCTGCTTATTTTATATGGAGATAATGGCCATCATGGCTCTTAAAAGCATGGGGAATATTTCTAGGAGTATTCTGAAAAGCATGTTCAGTTATAATAGCTGATTCTCTGAAGGGTAAATGATCATATTGTTGAGACATATAAATTATGATTTAAATGGTCATGCTTGCACCTTGGTGGAAATTGTGATAATAATGCTTAAAGATATGTTATCAAGCTCACAAATGTCATTAAAAAAATATTGAAGTCAGGTGTGTTACAGTGCATGACATGGGAAATGCTAGCTGCGTGAGGAGGTTGGATGGAGGACGTGTCCAGCAACATGCACTCCTCCTGCAGAAATATTAGATTTATTTTCTGATGACTGCTTTGTAATACATGGGATGTTCAGTGAGAGGGGTTTAGCTGTGAGCTTGGTTGGTGGCAAAATCCGCTGTATGGAAGAGTTTGACTTCCTCTTCTGTGTCAAAGAGGAAAATGTCAGAAATTCTTTGTGGATCCAACATTTCTTTTACAGAATTATCACCTGTATAGAAGTGATGCTCCACTCCATGTAATCAATGTAATCATGTGATTATCCATGTAATCAAATGAAAGTTAGGGGGTTTTTTTCCCCAAACAAATCCACTGAAGGAAAAAACTTGTAGTTCCATTCTGAAAGACAGCACCTTTCTGAATTGCTTATTTGTAAATACCAGTGTCAGAGATCTGGGGAATCCAAGTGTGTAATAACAAAAGGGCAATTTAGCACAGGTCAGACGGAAGCGTAATTATCTAAGATCATAGTTAATGATGTGGAAAAGTATGGATCTGGAAACCATCATTGTTAGTTTTTACTTCAAAGGAATATTCTTTTAGTTACTATAAACTTCTTAGCCAGACCTCTCAAATCTTGAATATTAACTATGAGTACCACATATGGCCATGTTTATGGAGCAGCAGTAGCAGAACTGCTTTTAAGATTTCTGTCAAGACATAACAAAGACAAGTTAAAAATTGCTTTTTTTATCCAGTCATCTTCAAAAGAAGGAAATGTGTGTGTGTGTCTGTGTATGTATTCCTTAGGGAATGCATGAGGGAGAGAAAGAATTCTGCACAGGAGCAGAAGCTATTCACCCCACATTATTAAAAAGGAACACATTTAGTAATGTTATAAAACTTCCCTAGACTGGCATGGCTAGTCTCACCTCTTTACCTGACTTTCCCAGTTATTTCCTGCCTTGGTCAGTGGTCACCACCCTACTTATTTTTCAGAGATTTTTTTCCAACTCAGCCCTGTCTCTTTGCATTCAGTCTTTGTCCTTTTGATTATGATACTGCCATTCTTGACCCCCTGCATGGTGATAGGTCTTGCCCAGTCCCTCACTGAAGTCCCTCACCGCTCGTCACTGAAGCACAATTTTATCCAAGCTCAACAAATAGAGCCTTCTCCAGCTGATACCCATACAAAATGCTACTTGAAGAGGTCACTTACCTAGAGCAGTGCTTTGAACAATTTAATCCTCTCTTAACAACCTTCCATTGATCTTGCCTCTCAAACTTCAAATATGAGAGGCTCATTTTCTCTTCCAATACCCTTCAGGAAACATTAAATTTAGTATTAAGATGTCTTCACCACCTGTAATGATCTTCTAGAGCCATCCTCTGCTACCTATTGATCACTTCCTTTGACACTTGGCATGTGTGTCCTGTAAAACATCTTTACCACCACCTCATTATCTCCTTTTAAGCGACTGATTAAGCTGTTGACTGATTAATTCAAATGTAAGAATTGTTAGATGAAGTCTTACAGAAGTCAGACTTGTTGATCCAAAGATACACTTTGGTCCTAAATGTTAGTAATCTCAGTGATTTCTGAGTTTCATTTGATCTTTGTGCTGTGCATGCTCTGTGTCATGTATGTAGTTGGGTGTACTTGTTAGGTTTTACTCCTGTGTATTGTGTCTCTAGAAGTGTTCTTATTTTCTATAAAACAGAGGTATTTAATGAGCTTTTCTGTATTTTTCAATTAATTTATGGGCTATCTAATGAAAAAGCCTCTTCAGAATCCTTCTGCTCCTCTGACTGCTTTTGCTACTGAGCTGTCTAGGTACCATTTTCTTGTTTGGCTAATACAGACCGAATTAATACACAGAATAGTGCTGGACATTAGACAGCAGAGCATGATCCCAGTGACAGACAATGAAACATCATCACGTGGGCTTCGAACTTTTTGATTGCTTCCAGAATTCCCTTTCAAAGGCAAAGGTGTGGTAACGATTAGAGCCTGTGTTTCCTATTGACTCATGTTCACTCCCACTCTTCTGTTAAACAAATAGTGATAGAATAAAGTTACTATTGTACTTTTTGGACAATACAGCAATACTGAAATTTAAGGTTTGTTTTCTTTTGGGATGCCCATCTCAAATACTACTGAAAATTTCTTCAAAAATTTTGTAATTTATAGATGTATTAACAAAATCATTGGACTTGGTGTTTAAGCTCTATAAACTGCAGAGGTCTCTAGAGCAATTTCTGTTTCAGGAGAAGAAAGGGTTTTTAATATCTGTAGGGCTAACTATAGCCTATCATGAATTACAAACTAGAACAAAGGCTTCTAATATTTTACTATCTGGACAGTGACCCAGAACAACCTCTTTCTGTAGCCATAAAAGTGATTGATTTTCATGGCTCATTCATCCATAGAAGTATTTTCAGCTAAGATGACCAGTTTCTGTAATGAGAATGATTTTGAGTAACAGATTTCTGAAGTTCACGGAGAACATATCTATTCACAAATTAATTATTTGAAACCGGTATCAGTTCTTAGTATGGCATTTATATGCTGGCATGCTAAGTATAACTCACTTGTATTTTTGGGTTCAGTGATCATGCTTATAATTAAATTTTTTTTATACTAGCAATTGTTCTCACTTAAATTTCAAAATTGGTGATTTTAAAATATGTGTACTAGGGTTGAAACGAAGTCTTGAAAATTACATGCTTACTAGCATGTACTGTCTGAAAATTAGTGTATTGTCATATTTCTTATAATGCTGGTATTTCCCTAAATGTCAAATACTTTATACATCTGACATTTAGAAACCATGAAGGAGAGAGGAATGGTAAAATACGTGACCATAGAGCTGATAATTGAAATGTGGCCTTATAAATCCACATCTCTAGGGCTGCTACCCTGGTCATAGATGCAGGAGGTGTGTGATTAAGTGAAGAACCTGTGAAGATCTATAAGAGCCATCATTATTCACAGCAGTCATATGAAATAAAAAATGGTACTTGAAAGACAGATTGAGGATGAGAAGGAAAAGTGCGATGAGCAGAGCTGGTGTTTGGTCATGATTTCATTTACATGATTGTAAATCTATAACTGCCTGACGTCAGCTGTGCATATTTGGGTTGAGTGCCTGATTAGGCACTGGTGCCGCAGTCCTGGTAGAGAACCCTGGGCTGGTACAGGGTAAAGAGTGCAGCTGTGCAGCTGCTGTGCACCTGTAACTGGGAACACATTGGGGCTGCCTTGGCTTACCCCACTGCAACAGGAAATACAGGCCCAGTAAACAGAGCTGCTGTTTCCATTGCAAAAAAGTGTAGAAGGAACTCCTGAATACAGCATCTATTCAGAGACCTCTGTCCCCTTGCCTTTAAGAGGGATGAATATGCAAGGGATTCCTGCGATGAAACAGTTGCAAAAAATGATGCCTGATTATGATGAAGATTCTATCCTTCAGTCTGATGCTTTGCAGTGTAATTTTATCTGCTCATTCTGCTAAAAATTGCTCACTGGGGAAATTACAACCACTAAAAGCATTTGGGGATTTCAAGCCTGCTAGAATGATTTTTCTCTCATTTTTTTCTCTCTGTCAGGGGTGGAAATACAGCACTTCTTCACAGGGTTGAGAGGAAAGGGGGGTGGGACAAAAACCGTTGGAAGTGGTTCTCCTGGGAGCCTTCCCTGGGGAAAGCACCACTTCTGAATCTAATGTCATGCTGTCCCAGTGCCTTCGTGTAAAATTAGTCCATACTCATAGCTTAACAGTATAGCAAACTCTTTCACAGTATTGAAGAATCTAGCCTTGCTTTTTGTATCTTTATCGCTTTGTTTAGCTCTGTTTTTAACCATCGTGCCACAAAGGCTGCAATAATTCTCCAGGTTTCAGCTGTTTCCAGGAGAAATGCTATATATGCCAATAACCACTGCAGGAATGGCCTGACCAGAAGCTATAACAATACTCTGTCCTCATTTGTGGATGCAATGAGTGGTACATTTCTTCTTTCCATCTTTCTGCCTAAAGCTCTGTGGCACAGGGATGGTTTATAGTGCATGGAAGAGGACAGCAGGTAGCTAAGTGGCCAGGTGAAGGAGTACAATGCTGACCAACTGTAAAACAAGAAGTTTCTGGATTCCTGTGTGGTGGCTGTTGTATGGAAAAGGTAAATATACCTCTGCTTATATCCTTGCAACTGTAAAGTTCCTGTAGCAGAAATGCTCCAAGCCATGAACTGCAAGCATTTTAGCTTAAATATTTCTTCTTCTTTTTAGATGTTTTTGATTAATTCTATGGCTATTTATTGCCATCTTGAGATTAGCCTGTTGTTACATTATTACTTGTCTGCTGAGGAGGACAAGCTGTGAGTACAAAAGCTGTGAAACTCTGAGCTACAGACGTGTTAGATCCTGAGGGGTGAATCCAGTGCAGGACCTTCAAGTTGTTACTGCCCTTAACTGTCACAGCACTCTCAAAATTCAGATAGGTAAACTGGAGAAGATTACACCTTTTGGAGATTAGAATCTTTGTAATATTTTGTCTAAAGTCTTTTAGTATCAGAGCAGCTCTTGGGGAAATTCAGGATGAAATAGGTTGAGCAGAACTAACTTCTATTGATGTAGGTAGGCCAAGTGGGTTCTCAGTGACATACTGATGCAACATTGATCTACAACAGGTTTCAAAAATGTTGGGCTGTGGTTTTATCTATTTGCTGAGTACACACAAGACAGGGAGATCTGAATCCACCATCTGGCAAACATGAGCCCTGTATGCTGGTCTGAAAGTGCCCCAATTATGACTGTAATTAGCTGCTTGAGATGGGTGCTTGGAAATGTGACAAGTGTAGTAAGTGAGACAGGAAGATATAGCAAGCGTGTTATTAAGCAAAGTAGTGAGTTAAGAAGCACATGGTCATCCCTGGTAGTAGGTGGCTGATTTTTGCTGGCCAGTCTTCACGTACGAAGATCCGGGGAAGGTCTCTTTTCCTTTCAGACCTTCCAGCCTGCGCACTGGATTTTTTAGGTGAGACACAGGGCGCGCAGATCTGAGCCCACCCTTTAATCCCGAGGTTCAATCTGCCGGGCCAAAGCGATTCTGGACAGTGGCAGCTGAGGTCCTCCTCAGGACGTAGGCAGATTGCCCCCTTGCAGGGCTAACGAGCTCTGCCTGCCCGGGGAGCATCCGACCGGGAATCGAACCCGGGCCCCAGCAATTGCTATGCCTGGATGCTAACCACTACACCACCAGGGCTCCCAGGTGGCTGATAATGAATAGGAAAATGTGTGATATGATGTAAAGAAAAAAATAAATACATATGCAATAGAAGTTGGAATCTACAATCCTTGGTCTCAGACTGCTGGAGGATTTCACCACTCTGTCTGCATTTTGATTCTTAATTTGCCATGCTTTTGTGTACCCTTCTATAAGTTTTTTGTTTTGTGATGTTAATTTTAGTCTTTATTTCAGAATTCAGATTTGTGGGGAATGAAAGAGCAAAATTCTGGACTACTCAGTAGCTAGAGAAGAGTAGGTAAGTGCCCTATTTGTGAGAGAAAAAGATCTAGCAACAGTAACTGACTCAGTATATTTTCATTTATGCCTGGACTGTGTTTTCTTCATTTTTTACTTTCCTGTTTGGTGTTGGGTGGGGTTTTTTTGTTTTGTTTGTTTTTTGTTTTGTTTTGGGTTTTTTGTTTGTTTTTTTGTGGGTTTTTTGTTTGTTTTGTTTTTGTTGTTTGCTTGGTTTTATTTGTTTTTGTTTTGTTTGATTTTGTTTGTGGGTTTTGTTTGTTTGTTTTGTTTTGTTCTGTTTTACTCAGTGCACCCTTCTGGATATGGATATGAAAAAAAAGGAACGTTATTTAAATCATCAGTACTCTTGTGTTGTTCTTTAACCCCAGCTGGCAACTAAGCACCACACAGCCAGTCCCTCACTCCCCACCCTTGCCAGCAGGATGATGGGGAGGAGAATTGGAAGGGTAAAATGAGAAAACCTTTGGATTGAGATAAGAATGATGTAATAATTGAAATAAAATAAAATATTAATATTAATGTTGATGACTTACAATGAAAAGGAAGATAATAAAAAAAGGAGATTAATAAAACCCTGGAAAGACAAGTGATGCACATAAAAAACAATGACCAGTGCCCAGCCAGTCCCTGAGCAGTGGCCTCCATCCAGCTTTCCCCCTAGTTTGTATGCTGAGTATGACACCACATGGTCTGGGATATCCCTTTGGTCAGCTGGGATCAGCTGTCCCCTCTGTGTCCCCTCTCAGCTCCATGTGCATCCCCAGCCCATTGCTGGTGAGGTGGGGTGAGAGGTGGAAAAGGCCTTGACCCTGTGTAAGCTCTGCTCAGCAGTAACCAAAACATCCTCATGTTATTACTATTTCCAGCACAAATCCAAAACACAGCTCCACAGCAGCTACTGTGAAGAAAATTAACTCTACCCCAGCCCAAACCAATACATCTTGATACAAATGGTTAGGACACTCTTGTCTCTGTTTTAAAGATACAAACGTTGTCCACTAAAGCGAAACCTCCAAGGTCACACCCACTGGTTTGTACTATTTATGAGATATATATTATTTATTTGACCCAAATATTCCTGTATGCCTTTCCATCACATAAAAAAAGCACAAGAGATTGTACAGCCAGTGTATTGACAAGCTGCCTGGAACTACTCGTCTGAACCATAGGAACACCCTGCTGTGCTCTTTTTCTTTTCTTTTTTTTTTTTTTTTTTTTTGGTTCTGTAGCTGTTGTGGCGTAGTTGTGTATTGATTCTACAGACTGACCTCTTTGGTCTTTTATTTCAGTGCTTTGACATTTCCTTGCCTGTGCAGTAGGCAAACTCTGGTTACCAGAGTAAGCAAAGTTTGGAATAAATTTATTTTAAAGCATTTCAGTTCCTCTTTAAAATAGTAGATTTAGGAGGAGCCCCATTAGAAGTGAGTCAATCTGAATTGATTTCAGAATAAATACAAATGTTGAAAACCAGGTAGGTTTGGTAAAGAAAAAGAAGGAATACTCCTCATACGTTTCTCAGCTGTACTACAGCATACAAAATTAAGCCCAGCAGAAACCAGAACTTTGCCTGAAATTCATAACTGATTACCTTGGTTATTGTCAAATCATTGTAAAAGTGAAATAAATAAAATCACTTACTATGTAAGACCCAAAACACTTTGGCTGTGACTCAGCTTCCAAAATGTGGAATACATTTAATACTAGTGAAATAAATAAAATCACTCACTATGTAAAACCCAAAACACTTTGGCTGTGACTCAGCTTCCAAAATGTGGAATACATTTAATACTAGTTTGAATAGACCTATGGTTTGGCCACCCTTTTTCTGTCTGTTCTAAACACCTGTTTTCATTGAGCTGTACAAGATAGACCACAGTTCTGCCCTCAGCTTTACACTCTGAACAGCTCTACTGAAATCAGCGATAGCAGTTGATTTTGAACACAATCCACAGTATCACACTTCATTTCTTCTGGAAAAGAAATACTGTGGAAAGACTACAATGTAACTAGCCAAACTGATGGGAATTTTATACGGTGACTGCAACGCATCTAAAACTCAACTATGCTCTTGTGGCTTCGTTCTCCCCTTTCTCTTTGGATGCTAGCTCATTTCTCCTGCCCTTGTGTTACTTGAAAACTGACACATTTCATGCCAAAGCTCCAGGAAAGATTAGTGCCAGTGGAATATTTCAAGGAAATAGAAACTAAATAAAGAAAAACAAATAAAATTATGTTCAACAAATGAACAAGATGGTTCCTTAAATCCTCATTATTAGTTGATTAGTTGGTACATTTTAGTCCAGAAATCCAGGCTGGTTTTTGACCTTACTTTTTCATTTTCTCTTCTAATGGATTCAAAACAAAAAACAACTGCATGATGCACCTACGTGTTTGATGACTTCCTGCATGCAATTTTGAGTTGTTTGTAGAATTCAACTGTGTCACTAATTTTACCATTCTCATATGTCAATTTTTTCATACATCATTGTACCTATCGAGCATTTTCAAACCAGCTACTTTGGTCTGCATCTGTAATAGCTGTGTTATAGAATTATTGATAGATTAAACTAATCTTGTAATTTTCTTATTGTGCCAAATCCATTAAAGAAGATTTTTAGCACATGCTTATTTTAGTGTCTTGCCCACAGTCTTATGTTACTCAATTGTTAAGATGTGGGCTTGACTTTTGAGAAATATGAAGTCAAAATCATTTTGTAAACTGAGTCCCTATGCATGGGAACAAAGTTAGTGTGTTTTAACCTCTGGTCCTGCAGTTTCTCTAAGTATCTAGTTTGGGGTTAGATAATTTCTGGCTGTAATTTCAGCTTGCTTAGTTTAGGGAGGACCAGTCACTCTGTAAGTGATTGCTTCTCTTTCACTTCATGATCAAAGGAACCCAGGTTAGTAATTCAGATTGAGAAACTAAAAATTCAATGAGGTGAACCTGTCTTTCAGTGTTTCAGCTCCTCCTCTCTGAAGCAGACATGGCAGCATTACCGTTCCTCAGGAAGCTGCCACAAGGATGCTAATAATTCTGAGATATTTATGAATCATAATAGAAGCTTATATGAATATAAATATTTATCTCATGCTAAAAGGAAAGCTTCTACCTCCATCCAATTGAGACTTCCTTGTACTTTTGCATTTGCCAAATATATTTTTGCTACCATTTGGTATTAGAGAGATTTTGCATATAAAATGTGGGAAATCTGAATTTTTACATATTTTTACAGGCTTATTTAAAAGCAAAAGTGTAATGGTATGCATATTACCAAGGCTTCTAAAGAAAGGACAGACCCTTAAATTGTTTTATTGCACCTTAAAAAATAAGCAGCAATCCATCTTACAGCCATCATTGGGAAAAGTTCCTGTATGAAGGGCCACAGCAAAGAGGGATTGGAGACTTTCTAAACATGATGTGGAAGTTTTTCCTTTGACTGTGGAATCTGAAGGGCATCTGCATTCTGGAGTGCCATTTCCAGCAGTGAATGTGGTGAAACATGGACGGCCTGAATGAATCATGATGGCCTCATGTCACCTCACAACAAAGATAGGAAGCTGCATACTCAAAAAGTGTGTTAAGCTGGAGAGAGGCACTTCAGAAAACTTTCCTAAGTTTATTTGACTTTTTTTTTTTTTTCTAACAGGCTGCATGGAAGATGACTCAATGAAATGTCCCAGTCTGAGTCATTATAGCCAAAGAAAGAAAATAAGACATGAAGTGGCAAATAAGACATGAAGTGGCAAATCCAGCGGTGACCTCCCAAGTCTCTCTGATGGGCTGTGTTGCTGTTCCATGTAACCTTCTCTCTGTGTATATAGGAGTGTACCTCTGGTAAAGCTGGGCTGTCTGAAGCTGATTCCTCCTCCAAGTGGATAATACGAGCTGTGTATAGGGGGTGAATATTGGTGTGGTGTGCTTCATGGCAGAGTGCACTCCCCATGCATTTGCTGCAGCATTCCTGATGCTGTATCACTTAGCCTTGTCACTCGTTGCTCTGTTTTTTTTGGTCTTATTGCATCTCAACAACTGGTAAGTTCAGAATTAATGTGCAGCAGTGACTCCCCATGGAGCAGATATTTAAGGCCACTATTTCAATATCAGAATCCCACAGGCACAAATTAAAACCAGTCTCTCCTTGCAAGATTTACAGCTCTCTTTCTGATTAGCAAGAGCCAGACATTGTTTTCTGAAATGTCAGTTTTGCTGCAGCTTAGTAATGGGTGTGACACTAATTAGAGAAAGCAGAGGAGACAAAAGCATTGTCATTGTTACTCTGGCAAAGCTGCAGGCAGATATGTATTCGACTCTAGTGCTGCATTTTGGATAACCTGCACAGAGTAATACTTGTATCTGTGCCAGTAGTTTGTAGAGCAGGTTACTTCTCTTCTGCATGCTCTCTTTTGTATTAGGCACCTATTGGCAATGCAGAGGCATTTAGTGTCTTTCTCCATGGAGCAGGCTGTGTGGTTCAGAGAAAGCACATTTTATTTAGTGTGCACTTTCTTACAGAGCAATCTGCTCTGCTGTCTATACAATGGTAATGAAAGAAGTCTGAAGAACTTAAGTGAGAGCCATGCGAAAAGTAATGGAACTTTGATACAAATGAGATGGAATACATGAGAAAGAAAGTATCAAAAGGCTATATGTCCTCACTAATTAGAAGGAAATGGTCTGTACTGCAGTACTTCATGAAGGGAGCATTCCATTTCTCTGTAACTGGCTACAGACTTTTTGAAACAACCTTTGAGAGAAGGCCCTGACCCTCTTAGCTTCTCTTGGTCTGCAGCACTGACCTGACAGCTGAAGCTGTCAAAATGTAAACTGAACTTCAAAAAGTGCCAGTAGTTCTGTATGAAAAATATAAACATGGATCACAAAATTGCTGTAAGGGAGAATTCAGCCAGTCCTTGGAGTTTGGAGGTCCTTTTTTTGTTCCCTCTGTTTGTATTGTTTTGATCAGGTCTCTGAAGAAGCGCTGCCTTAGACATCAAACCCAGAAATCAATAAGTATTTTTAAACTTTAAGGTTGTTGGGATTCAGTACCTTGGATGGGTATGTGCAGAGTGCATGCATGGGGAGATTAAATGTAGCAGTTGGTTATTTTCCTGATTATGCATCTTTTGTAGGATACATTCTTGAGCTGGTAAGGGAGTAGCTAATTGAGATTTACTTAGCTGTGACAACAGCCAATGCTGAGTGAAATGCTTGGATGGACACAGGTTTGTGAAAGCTGCTCTGTTTTCCTCAGTAGCATTTTTCAACCCCTATTCAAACAATCAGATTGCTTTAGAATAAAGGTCAAAATTAAGAGAAATTATTAATTCCTCTATAAATCTAAGATTTCCATGCACAGGGAAGGAGAAATTCCTCCCTGAAAATGTAGCATGGAAGTATAAAAAAAAGAATATGCATATCTTAAGCTCTTTTAGGTAAAAGGGGAGGGTTACAAATACTCCACTAGTTTGCTTGGCACCTTGGCTGTGCGATGTACACACATTCTCCATCTCTCTTGACTGGGAGGGATCAAGAAAGGTTCCCCAACTAGTTTATGCAGACATATTTTAATACATATCTGGGCAAACAAACATCATGTGTGGCATGCAAGGGACACTTCTGCTCTCTAGAGAAGGAACCAAAACCTCTAGTCTTTACACACAATTCTTTGCACATCAAAGTGGGCACTGTCCAGGTCCAGCCCTGTGCAGCTGCAGAGGGTCTGGCTTTCAGCAAGCAGCTGATGTGGATCCAATGCCAGGTTCTCTGTAAAGAAATTGCAGAGATAAATACTTTGTTCACTTCAACACTACTGCAGTGTTTTTCAGATTGTCTTCTGGCTGGTGTCATTACTGGTTGTCACAGCATGCTCATTACAGCATTGCAGGGAGCTGTTGCCACTACAGAGCAAAAGCAAGCCCGTCTGCTGTTACCTGCCAAGAGGTCAGTGCTTTACCAGTAAGTGCAGAAAAGACAGACTGCTGTTCAAATAAAACTGCCCAGCACTGTCTGTAATGGTAGAAATGGTTAATTGTGCCATGGATAAAAATCCTGAGTACATAAAGTGCTGGAATAGCAGTCTTTGTTTCCTTTAGGTAAATGTGTTCAGCTGGTTCAGGTGAAAATTGTACTGAGCCAGGGTCCTGTTATTATCCCACTACTGCTAACTTAATTAATAGCTCAGTGCTGGCAGGTATAATTTTGTGCTACTTACTATACAACGATGTAGCGTGGAGCTTTACCAATGAAGACAGTGGAAAATATAACAGATGGATGGGGGAAAAAACACCCCAAACCAGATGATACCACCACACCCATACCAGGTGGTATGTGTGAGAAGGGAGGAGATGACAGTGCAGCAGGTTTTTATAAACCTGATCATTAGTTTCACTCATCTATCTGTTTACTAGGTATGCTCAGCTAGAACACATAATACAGCTCAGTCTGGAGGCATTTAAGGCCACAGTGGCTTGTTGAGGGACGACCCAGTTCACATATGAGAGGCAGAATCTGAGAAAGTTCTGACAGGAGGGAGAATTAAGCTTTCGGGCAGATTTTATCCTGCAAATTCTGAAGCTGTATTAGGGTAGCAGTGAAAGTAATCTCTGGTTTAGCTGATCAGAGAAGTTGCCCTCACTGAGTTGGTGAGCTGGCCTCTTGGATCTTTTTTTATTGTTTTATTGGTTTTTTATTGTTACTTGATGACCCAGCTGGCAGCTTTTAGTCCTCTCTTTTAATGTTTAATTAATTACATTTATGTTTCCTATGGAGATTCATTACACAGCTTGACTCTGTGTTGCTTTTTTTCAGTCCTTTCTTCCACACAGTTAGTGTTTATGTGGCTTTTCCTCACCACTGTGTGTACTTCTGGAACAAAGTACATCTATCTTCTCTTAACTAAATAGCAGCCCACATGACACAGTGTTATGTAGCAAAAGTAAAAATGGAAAAGTGACGAGAAAAGGGGTTTATGAAAAATTATAAGATCCTTTTCCTATATCCAAGTCCTTAAATGAAGAATTGTTCATCCTTTGTTTAACCAACCAAGTGAAATTTCCTGAGGGGTAAAAAACAATTCCCACCAAAAATGAACTGTGAATTATTTTGCAAATAACTTTTTTAACTATACCACATCTGATCCTCCTGCTGCTGAGAGCACAATGCAAGAGCCTGTAAACCAGAAACCAACCAGTTCAATGTTCATTGACTGTTTAATGTCTGTTTTTTTCAGATTACAGTGGTAGTTTGTTTAGCCATTCTCTAATAGTAAAAGAAAAAGTTGAGAATTTGGCTGATTCATCCTTTCAGATCTACAGATTTTAAGGATGCAGGTCTTGACATATTGCAGAATAACATAAAGAAGTCTGTCAATGATGAGACTGCTGCTCTACTCAGAAGCAGCAGTAAAAAATGCAGGGGCAAAGCCTGCAACCTCAAATATTTGAAACCATGACTTGCACGTCTAAAGTTTGTGAGAATGCCTTCGTAATATGAGGTGCTTTTTTGTTTATTTAGTAATAAATTGTGGTTGTCTTCTTTTCCCTCTCTCTTTCAGCCATTAGGATTCCCAGGAACATGCAGCCCATATTGGTAACCAATATGCTGTGTTTTCCACATATAACAGTGAAGCTAGAAGTGCTGAAGTTATGTCTCCATTGAAGTCTCTAGAAGTCTCTAGATGCTTAAATATTTTACTATCACTTTTTTCCATGGTAGATATATGACCAAGAATTTTGAGCACAAATGCCATTCTTTTAAAGGGGATGAACTGAGGCAGAGAGATTGAGACCAACCTGCTCTTTGTTTTTCTTATTAGCTACATTTATGACTGTAAGCTGTGTGATGCAGAGGGCTGTCTTCATCTGTATTGCACTGTGTATAATACAATGCCACTGGGATATAAATAGTAAACAATGATGATAAACAAATTCAGGTAACTAAGTAGCTGCCTCTACCTTTGTTGCTTTGAGAATTTGAGATCTTGTCTTTAGTAGGGGAATAGGGCTGACACATACAAATTGAAGCCTTTTATTTTTTCTTTAAATGAAGCTTTGTACCTTATGTTTGAAAGGTATTGTGGCTATTAAGACCCCAAGAGAAATTAAATTGTGCATGGCTTAATTTGAAAAGTTGCTTCTTTATGCATCCAGAGTGCTAGTGCCAATTCCAGAAATTTTGTCGGTGTTTGGGGAGGGAAGGCAAACAAGCAGAAAAATCCAGTTTATATTTTAGGAAACCCAGGAGATAAAATGAAAAAAGGAAAAAGGAAACAACACGAATCTCAGATATACAGAGGATCCATGAGCTGCTACAGAAACAGCCTATTTAAAGTGATCATATTTTATAAATAATCCAGCAAATTCTGGAGTGTGTGTGTGTTTCCTTGTCTATTGTTCCCATGGGATTTTGCTTGGTTTGATCTGTGCTGTTTTATGTAGTCAACTTGCATAAGAAGAGTTTGACAGTTTTTCTGTTGAAATACATGTGACCTGCCAGCCAGCAAAATCCAGCATTTTTGAGAAAAAAGGACGTTTTAATTTGTGAAAGGCATGTCCCAAGAACTTAAAACATGACAGTGGAAAAACTCCAAAGCTTTAATCAAAAAAGCTAAATAATAAAGGCAAAGTGCTGGACCTTGAGCTGGATGTCATTTGGTATACATTTGTTGAACCCTCATGCTGGTTGCCAGGATAATGATGTGATGCATGTTTCTGTTTATGTCTCTGGTTTTATTTGGATCTCTCTATTTTTCCCCCCTGGGGAAGTTGTTCTTTGACCTGATCATTTTTACAATGTGAGTAAATATCTGCAGTAGCTATTTTCTTGCTGAAACACTTTGTTTTCTTATTATTGCAAATATTTACTAGATATATACAGGGATGCACCATAGGCTCAGATGGGAACTGCAACCAGGTAATACCATAAGCTTTGAAATAAGCTGATTTGAAACACTGAGTAGTTGTAGAAAGCCTTTGGTGTAAAAAGAGGTATAGCAGTAAAATATTTTTGAACTTCAGTCTTGAAGTTAATTCACAGGTTGTTCTCAGAGAAGGCACTTGACTGAAATTTCTTTTCAGTGTGTTTCTAAATTTCCTATTATACTGTACCAGCCTTTAGAGAAAAAGAAGGAAACAAAAAGAGAACAAGCAGGTTTTGTTTCCCTCTCATTCCCCATTATTTTTATGCTTTTATTGGGAGTGAGCCAAGGGTCCTGTTTGACATGACAGCTTTTTCCTTTGTTTTGAGTCAATGCCCTCCGAACTGCAATCACCCCATCAGCTATTATCTTCCAGCCTCTGTGAACCCTTGCTGTCCTCACTCCACTGAGAAGCATCTGCATAATTTTTCTCTCTATGCCCCCTTCTTTCCTACCCTTGCCCAACCACTAAATCATAGCCAATGTTTTCTTCCCACTCCATGGGTGCTTCCCTGGGCGCTCTGCCAACCAGTGCCTGCCAGACCCACGTCTGTGTACACTCACTGCCAGGCTGTCCTTCAAACTGGAGCGAAGTGGGAAATTATAGAAACAAGCTTCCAGCCATCCACAGCCTGTGTCTACACGAGGCCTGTCAAATCAGCCAGCAAAATACTACAGGCAGCACAGGCAGCCTGAAAGTGGGAAAGAAATGACCTCCTATCAGCTGATGTGCTGTAACTGCACACACAGTCTGTAGCAGAAGCAAATCACAGCCACCAGTCTTTCCTTGCAGACATTTAAGAGAATCAGTGCAGATAACCCTTTCAGGGTAGCTGACACACAGCAACTTGTCACTGCCTGGTAACTTGTCTGTATGCCTGAGGCTTCTTGTTTTTGGCCATGTTGCTAAGGTACATTCAAGTTAGCCATGGTAGGAGAGTGATGTTTGTGTCTGAAAACATGTCCTGCTGTTTTCAGATGCTGAAAACACAGCATCTCAGAGAGCTGCAGCTAGAAACCCACTGCATACATGTACTGGTCTGATCCTGCTGCACGGGGTGCATACGTGGGGTATCAGTCCTGGTACAGGAAACTGTACAGGACGAAACAGACAAGTGGCACTGATGTGATACTGCTTGTAAGTTGTACCTGCACAAAACAACTGTTTGTGCAGTTGGCATGCTTCAGTGCCAAAATAGAAATTTACAGCAGGGAACAACGGTGGGCCAAGAAGATTGTGGGACCTACTGTTACTAGAGAGGTTTCTGTTCTCTATTACTGATTTAGTTTTTTGGGATTCAAAGTTCAAAGGAGGTCACTCGAGGTTTTTCCCACCTCCAGTCCTCACTGTGTTTCTATCCTTCAGCCAGAGATTTCAGTCCTCCAAGTTCTGCTGAATTTGATAGTAAGTGAGCCCTTGCAGTGGTTTCCCCATTTTTCCTGATTTTTTGTGTGCCCATGCCCTTCAATCTCAAACTCTTGTCTCCATCCTCATTTTTTGAAATTTGTCACCTCAGATTGTTTAAGAAACTTTCAGTCTCTGTAAAAAACTTGAAGGGGATTGATTTCTTTTTCTAGTTTCCTATCTGTTGCTGAAGTCTTCTGTGACTACTTGGGCACTGAGAACTCAAGAGCAGCTTGCTATGGTAAAACACCTGAAGGTCTGATTTTTCCCTCAGAGTATTGAACTTACATTAGAAATCCCAAAGAGCCTTAGTAAACCTGTTTTCAAGTCCTGCCAGGAGCATTGACTTTCTTTTGAGCTTCTGAGCCCAGCAGAGTTGCCTGCAGGCAACGTGCCAGTGATATTTTAGTGCAAGGTAGGAGTGTGCTTTAGCAGCAATTGCCCCCTTAGCATGCTTTGGTTCACATCAAAAATTGGTCTTGCGTAACACAGATTGAATTATTTTCAAACATAACTAAACCAAAGATGCTGTTCAGGAGCACCCTGTGCAGTGATGCTCCTTGTGAGGTGTAGGTGGCTTGTGTAGGTGGCATGTGGCTGTTTCACTTAGTGAAGGCATTCCTTTTGGTCCTCAGTATGACACATGGAGGTATCACTTTATTGTCTCCACAGCCTCTGATAAACCTTTCTAGAGGTTCAGAACATAATTTCTTTTCAAGTTACAACCACAAAACCAAAGGTTTAGAGAAGTACCTTAACTGACAAAATCTTAACTGAGAAGTCTGTTTTATAATATTTAGTGCAAGTACCCCATTCACTGCCACCCTAGGAGAGGAGGAAAGAAAAATAGCTCTACTGGTTTTGGAGGAGCTTTGTCATTAGTACTGCTAAGGTACTATACTTTTTTTTTCAGGCTCTGCTCTTAGTGGAAGATTAATCAGAATCTTATTGGTGCTCTTCAGAGGCTTAATTAATTGATTCAGACCTCATGATAAAAGAATCTTTAGCATCAGAGATGGGAACAAACCTGTGGAACAAATCAAGGAAATAAAGGATGTTCTTTAAGTTACAGACTAGATAATGGTCTACCTGAAGACATCCCCAAACCAGCTTATTGTTCTATAGATTCTATAAAGTTCACAGTTTCACCCTGAAGCCATATTATTCAGTCTCGTTAGTTCTAGTTAGGATGCTAGCTCATACCTAACTTGCTAGTGAACTAATTTGTTCTTTTCCCAGTGTCCCAATTAATTTTTTCAGTCACCTGGATACTCTGCAGTTATTTCCAAAAGCTGGCAATAATGTTTTGTTGCATTTAATCTTTCACCTTCTTATTTGTCTATATTGAAACCACTGACATTTTTCTTGTTGTGCAACATACTTTTCTTTGATGTGCTTTGACACAATTTTGTATTTTTCTGAAAGTATCAGGTGCTTCCCATGGATTCCAATTAATGTTTTGAGGTTGAGTTTATGACATGACACAGCTGTTATGATAATGCTGTCTTCTCAAAGGGAAGCTAAATGAAGGTGGCTTCAGCTAAACAAACAACCACAGCTGCTGTAGTCACAGCAGTGACTTAAAAGTCAGTCTTTGCTCAGTATCTACCACAGACACCAACTATTTCTCATCATATGCTGCAGAAATGAACATCATTTTGTGTTTACTGATAGCAAATTCCAAGATTTTCAAGCCTGAGTGCCATGTAACAGGGTTGATTTTTTAAATGGAATATCACCACGCTCACAGACAAGTTGAAATCAGCTGGGTGTGATATATAGTCACCATAATGTTTCCAGACCTGCCTTGAAGGCATTTTGCTGCAGTGCAGCCATTAAAGCCCAGAGTCTTCGTTCACACTGAAGCTCATCTGGCGCTGTTTTATAGATGTATTCAGTCAGCTTTTGCAAGAGTTATTCTAGCAAGCTCTTACATGCAGGCTCTGTAGGAAGCCCAGGAGTGGTCCCACAGAAACCTACCAGTCAATTCACAAGTTTAAAGCTATTCACTTTTAAGTGCCTTTGTGGAGTGAAGCCTGAAATCACTTAAATAACATCTAACATCTATCATTTACTATAAATGTAATCTGCCTTTAACTACTGGTGACTTATATAGTAAGGCAGTATCCTTTTAGAAGTAATTTTTCAGGGCAAAAGATTATTTATTTCTTTCATAGTTTTCCCCTCAAAGATCCACAGCTGCCATAAGCTCGGGAGAATAATTTCCTCTTTGCTAGGAGTCACTGGATAAAATACACCTAATACATGCAATGGTTACACAAGAGTTAATATAGGCTAGATGATGCCCGAAGTCCCTTCAGGCTCTAAAATCTATTAACCTATGGGATAATTTACAAATGGAACAATTTATGGAGTGAGAATCTGTCTACTGTGCTTGAGGAATGAAACTACATCACTCATTCTGATAGAGCTCCTGTTTACACTGTGTCTGCATGTGTATTAAAAGGGAGAAAGAATAAATTAGTGAAGACTGATGAGTGTTAATGTAGTATTACACAGGCTATCTGTAAGTAAAAGTCTTCTCTAAATTTCATGTTGTTTTTTAATAGACTCCTTCTGCAACAAATGCAGCATCGTGGAATATTCAAATCCAAAGGCAATGATAACAACATATCATGGGTTGGGCAGCATGGGGACATTGAAAAATGAGAGTAATTTGCAACAGCTGTAAAGATTTAGGTAATTGCAGTAGCCTACAGCACTGCAGGTTGGGTTCTTCATAACAAGCCATTCTCGCAGCTGTTCTCAAGGATCTGCTAACAGTGACAGACTTTTAAATTTTTAGAAAAGGAGGGCAAGAGACATTGTGAATCAGTATGATTTCATCCCATTAGTTTTAATGAAATATGATAAAGCTGGGGTCCTTGAACATTTACAGCCATGCTACTGCCAGGGTCTTTAGCATGCTAACAGGCTCTGTTGGCCTTGCTTGACCTCCTCCAGGACCTCCCCCAATTGTGCCCATGGGCCAGGGCCCTGTTCCAGCCCCTTCCCCGGCCATGCAGCAGCAGTGCAGGTCTCCAGCTCTCCACAGCCCTACCTGGCCATCCCAGGGCAGTTCTGATCCTGGGTGCCTCTGTGGAGCCTGGTCCTGACCTGCAGGACCTGCCCCATCATGACAAACCTGCCTGATAACCCCAGTGCTTGGTTGACCCTGCTGCCCTCCAAAGTTTTCTCTGTTTGCCTGCATGAGCAAGTGCCCACATCAACTATTTCCAATGCCACAGAACTAGATGATTACAAGGAAAAATGATCCCAGTGGTTTCATCTGCTCAGTCTCGTGTTACCTGAGCAGCCCATCCATTTCACAATCTCCATTTCCAGGTCTCCTCTAAACACAGGTCCATATGAAGCAAAATTTGGTTTCCACAATGAGAGAGGGAGGCAGGTACCTTGTGAGAGGTCTCAACCCAGTCTAGGATGCCTTTGGAGGTCTCTTTTCTTCTCCTTGGACTGTTGATTTCCAGCCTCCTCCTTTAAGTGTCAAAAGCTGGATCTGGTGAATACATCTCTGGCGTTAGCCTCCATGTATTTCTACCAGCAGTTTCCATGCACTGACCTGCTGTAAAAGGCCTCACTGGCATTTTCTGCCTAGAGATTTGGTTACCTTGCTAAAAAAGGGCATTTTCTAAATAATGTCCAAATAAATGGCATTAAATACTTCCTTAAGAATAAGTTTTCATGGTAAAAGTTGATGCCATGGCTACAGAGACAGCGTTTGTTAGCCCAAAGTGGGAAGAGGATCCTCACAATTGTGAACTGAGAGAAAGTGAGAAAGAGTCTTTTCTTTGAATTGTCTATACTATGAAATGTGCTTTCTGCATGGATCTGAACTGCATTATGCCAGATTTGGAGGTAAAATAGGTGCCAATGTAAACTATGGGTGAATTAAAGAAATTTGCAAGGAGGGGGTTACAGAGAAGAAACCATGAGATGTTATCTGTGTACCATTCTGTCAGAATTTTATTTATTCTACTTTACCAGTGTTGATTGGTTGCAAACCTTGCCATTATCTGAACAGCCCTTAAGCAGGTGGTCAGGCCCTGGTCTGAAGGATTCAGTTGCAAAAGAAAAATAAGGAAGAGTTCTGGTGCAATGCTGAGGACTTGCAAAGCCTCAGTAGTTCCATGGTGGAAACTTATGAGAATGGGATACAGGAGGATGTAAGGAGAAGTAAGGTGAACCATATGAAAAAGTTAGTTTGATCCATTCAAAATTGTCTCATGCCATTTTAATTATGTTGAGAAAAATTTGGTGAATTTGGCTCTTTGAATACTAAACTCAATTTTTGTTTCTCTTCTTGCTTTCTCGCTGTTGCCTCTGGACTGTCACTGTGTCTTCACCAGAGTAGATAGGAAGCAGCTCTGAGTGGCACCTGAGACGTGGGAAGTGGCAGAGTGAGGGACTTGCCAAATACCAGAAGCCCTCTGCAATGTGAATGTCAAACTACAGCTCAGGGCTCTCTGTGTATGGCTCTTTATTGCACTCTAGAGAGCTTCCTAGACTATTTTTTCGTTAGTGAAATTAGTATCTTCCACTTTGACTTCCTTGGGTTGTGCTCAAAAGATTTTGGCATAATTCAAACTGAAATTGGAAAGTAGACAGATCCTGCTTTGCATTCAGCCTAGAAATAAATCCATGTGGGGAAATCTGACATAAGGGTTCCAATGGCTTTCATTTGCTAATGCATTCACCCAGTAACTACCACGCTAAGCTGCTTCCCCTCCCATCTCCAATGCTATAGTAAATTAAATGATGAAATCCTGATAGATATTGCTGCCACAAGCTTTTGAAGCCTGGTGTGTCTCTGGTGCCTTGGGAATTCTGCCAGTGCTGGATCCACTCAGTCACTGGAGCAATGAGCAGGCCTAAAAGCCTGTCCTGTAAAGTGAATGTGAGTCAGTGATCCTCACTGAAGGAGCCTTTATCCCTGGTGCCACACAGCTTTGAACAACACTTGGGAGGATGGAAGAGGGGTGGAAGGTAACCACAAGGAGCCCTCACTGAGGAAATGTAGCTAGGGGTGAGCTGGATGTAGCCCTGGTGCTGAGGTAGGTGGCACCAAACTGGTGGGGCCATTCCCCTGCCACCTTGATCCAGGTGTCCCTGCAGCAACGTTAGTGTTTCTTTGCCTATTACAGGGGAGAGTGATATAAAGTATCACATACACCCAGCATCGAAATTGTTCTCTTGGGCTTTTATTAAGAACAAGCACTTTTGAAAAGCTGTCTACCCCTGAAATGGCTGCAGAGGGAAGAAAAGTGTTTGACGTGAGAGCTGAAAGTTTTTGTGTGTTCCTCTCCTCTCTTGTACCATCAGGTACCGGGAGAGACAGGGAGAAGAGTCATTCCCATAGGGACTGTTCAGATAACATGAAAAGGGAAACTCAAGAGCAGCTTTTTTTTTTCTGCTCTGTGACAGTCCTGGGTGAGGTGGTCTAGCCTTGTACAAGTTCATACAGCATCTATGTGGATTTTCTGATAGTGTGATCCTTTTACTGGGCAGGTAATTATCTTCTGTCCCAGAGAAAGCTATTGAGGACATACCTGTGATGAGAATAAGCTATTGCTACAGGAACCCAGCCTTCCCTGTGGGCTGGTGCCAGCATAGTAACAAAGCTGTGTGTTTAAATTATACAGAGGTGGTTAATGAGTTTTCACCTTGTCAGGAGAGCAGTCCAAGGTTAACGAATAATGTGTCCCAAAAAAGAGAGTGAGAAAAGCTGAATATTGAAAGCTGAATTTTGAAAGCTGAATTTTGAAAATATACAACCTGCAGGGTGAGCCAGTATTTTAAAGTGAAACGATATTATCTTTCTTTTTATGGAAGCAAGGCTCAGCAGTACAAAAAGCAGGAGAGAGGCACTCTGATTCTCAGTGCAGTGTGGCAGCTAGAATATGCTTAGCATGTTATTATGCTATCAGTGGAAGTGTTTAATGAGATTTACTAGATGTTCCCAAAGCTGTCCTGTCATGTTTATGTATTCAGACAGGGACTCAATGAAGTGGCCTGTGATTTATTTGACTGGCAAGTCAGGGCAAAGGGGGATTTCAGTGTTTCCTGCTACCTCTCATCAAGCAAATCTCCTTTCATTTTTTGCTGAGATTGCAAATGTTGCACATGAAAGGAGAAGAGCACATGCATTTTCTTTAAATTTTGGGAGGCATTTGTATCTGCCACTTGACATTTGAATTGCGAAGGTACCCCTGCATTATGAAGAACGTACATGTTTATTAGATTAGTATCCAGCTAGTTGGTGCAGGCTAAAAAGGATCATATTTACCAAAATAAAGGGAAGGGAGAAAGATTTGTAATTATTTATGGAAAAAAGCTTTTGTCTTTGAATATTAGGAGGTCCCGTCCCTGCTATGGCCACATCCTCAAAGCAGTGCTTCCCACATCACCCATCCTTTAAACACTTGGATATGAAGCTCTAGCCTCTTCTCTCACCCCATGCTCACAGACCAGAGCCCCAAATCAGTCCCACCATCTTTATTGTCCTCTTTTCCTGTTTCTGATAGCCTGAGGTTGGTACTTCCTTGTCTGCACAGCCCTGACTGCTCCTGGCTCACATTTGTAATGAGTCCCAACAGAGCCGAGCCTGTGGTGGGTAGGGGGGCTGGGAGTGCCTGCCTCACACTGGCACAAACTTCTGATGTCTGTTAATTGGCACTCACTGCATGTGTAAAAGCTCTCACTCCCACCCCGTTCACAGTTCTGCTCACTTTATTTTGATACATATCACACTCTGGTCCATTTTTGTTTTGTGACAGCCATACTTAAAGCCAGACTCTCCAGCACACATCTCCAGATTGCTCGCAGAAAGCAAGACATGAATAGCATATAAGATATATTTTTAGAGCAATATTCCTAAAACCACCTTAAATTGTCTTGAATTTGCATAAGTCTAGAAGCTTGTCATAGGAAATCATTGCCAGATTAAAGTGTGTCTCATGAGAGTCTTCAAGGCTCCATACAAGTACCAGCACTACTCAATATTTTTGGTACTGAACTTGAAGCCAGAAGAAAACTTGCAACTCACACAAAGACTGTAGAAAGACCTGTAGAGATGAGGGGGTAGATCTACAGAGAAATCTGGAGTGCTGGAAAAGTTGGCCTTGTTACACAAAGTTGTATTTAAGTGTAATTAAACAGATGCTTTACATAGAAAAACAGTGATGCTGATAAAAGCTTAAGAGTCCCAGTGAGCATGTACTTGAATATGAAATTCTAGTTTGGTGCTACAGCAAAAAATCGTCATAAGACACATAGCTAAAGCACTGCTGAGTCAAAAGGGAGCTGAACTCTGTACTCAGCGTTAGTAGGGTTGGTACTCAAAGGCTGCACCCAGTTTACACATTCAAAAAAAGAATAATAAAAATTTGCAGAGGTTGTGAAAAAGTCACATACTTTTTCTGAAGATAGTGCTTTACAATGAAAAATATAAAGAGCATTTTTAGTCCTGGATTCTCACTTGACGTTGATCTTTATCACTTTGCTTGTTTATGCTTTGCCTGGTCCAGGAGGTCCCAGAGCCACAACCTGAAGGGGGCCAGGAGCATAACCAGGGCAGGTGCTGATGGGTGCTTGCTCAGTTGTCATGCTTTGGCCTGGGCACCTGTGTTTGGGCCAGACAGAGAATGGGGACAGAATACATGACTGGATGAACCATTGCTCTGTCCATGCGTGGCTGTTCTAATGTCCCTGACAGTTTGTCCAGGCCCTAATATCTCCTTAAAACAAAATTAAACTTTTGGGCTGATTGCAGGGATAATCATGGGAAAAAACCTAGAGCTTGCCATGAACAAGGCAATGCACACCTGAGCAGTGTGTTCCTTTTATCCTAAAATGTGTTCTCACTTGCAATGTTAAAGTCTTGAGGTAAATTTTTAAGGACAATATCAAGTACACATTCAAAGGCACGAGTCTAGCTGCATGGTCAGGGGACAGCTTGTTTTAACTCCTTAAAAATCTCTTCTCCTCCTAAACTATGCCAGTACCACCTTCAAATGACACACAAGATGACGTGCCTACGCCGCTCTTACTTTTTAATCAGGTTGGTGGATCTGGCAAAACACTATTCTCTACAGCTCCCTGAAAGGCTACTCACCTATTCAGCTTACTATTAAGGAGATCTCCTGCTGTATCTCTTCAGTGTATATCCATCATCACTTTCAGGGAAGCTTGAGGATGCCTCTCTGCTGCCATAGAGGGAGGGCAGGATTTGAACTAAGTTGCTATTCCTTGCCCTGTGCAGTTCCCTGCTGCCTTGGGTGCCCCCCAGCGTGAGGTATCCAAGTGATCAGACTGTCAGAGGTCCATATTCTGTCGGGAGGACAAGGGTGCTGAAAGCTGGCCATTGCAATGGCACATAATGTTAAATTACTGTTATTGTCCTTTTCCCAGGATCTAAGCATTAGCCTCTTTGTGCTGTAGCTCCTCATATGTGTAATATTCTGTGAAACAGTGGGGGTAATATAAGGTTAAGTATGTTAAAATTGTTAAAAGATGTTAATTCATGAGACATTTGGATAATCCCATTAAGTGATGGGGAGGTTGCCAGTGCCTTGGACAAACAAATCCTCAGATCTTTGTGGTGCCTTCAGATGTGAGTCAGTTTGGAGAGATCATCCAAGTGGCAATGGTAAAAAATCATACTAGGATCACACTGACAGCTTTGCATTCCTCTTTGGAAAATCGTTTAAAAGATTGCATGAATCCAGTAGAATCACAAAGGTTTGTAGAAGGGCTTGGTAATTATAAAACTTAGATGTAATGCTTCTGGTGGAGGGGTGTGGATAGTCCTGGTGTCTCTTCCCTGAAATCATAATTAGTGTACCTCAGTCACTGTCAAGAAGATTCATGGTGAGACACATGGGATAAATCGTGTGTCACTACTTCTTCCTTTAATTACATCAGATGCACATTTACTGGAAGCATCTTGGCACTGATGTCCTCCAGGGCAGTATTTAAATCCAAATCAGAGGGAAAGAACACAACTGCTGAAACACAGACTTTCCTCTCTTAATTCATCTCTCTATTCAGACTCTGTATTTTAGCGTACATTCAGCTTTTAAAAGTTGTTGTTTTTCAACATCTTTAATGCATAGTGTTTTATGATGCTGCCTTAAGAACCAGTTATCTGTGGCTGCAGAGCTGTTGCAACCATTATTTTTGTCAGTACTGTAATTGTTTTGTAAAGGTGATCATGTATTGCTTTTATAATGAAATTTAATGCTCAGATCACATTAGCATAAGTTTATTTCATTACTATGTACCTTTTCCAGCTGGGCTTATGTAATTTGCCAAGTTATGCTCATAGATATAAAAATGAATGTTTACTTTAGTGTCTGAAAGGCAAGTGAGAGGCATGGTTTCTCCTTAATTTCCATTAATAACATAAGCATGTTGGATTTTCCACGTAGTGCTTTTTTCTAATGAGAATGTTCAGAAAGATTTTTCTTATGTCTTCAGAGGTGTATCCATGATAGAACTGCATCATTTGCCCAATGTCCATAGGTGGAGAACCACAACTGAAGCATCAGAGGTTTCTGGAGCCCACTGACACCTTGCTAAAATTTTGGCTGGAGACGTGACAGTGCAGGTTAGACTACCACACGTCAGAAAGCTGATGGCTCTTGAAAGTATATCCTGCAATCAGTACAACTTTTTCCATTTTTTAAACATCCCATTGAAATGCAGTAAGCACCAGTAAACTTCTTCCTACATTTTGTGCACCTTGGCCATGTTTTTTCTGTCTTGCAGATGAGAATATAAGATTGGCAGAAAAAAGAAATCTTTCTGTGTTGTCTGTTTGGAGGGTGAGAGGCAACCAAAGGTGTACTAAGTCTCAAAACACGATGGAGCTAAAAATAAGACATAAATATTCACAGCTGAACATTTGTATTTGAGTGTTATGTTGTGTGAATATTAGTAGGAGTGAAACTGGAGGTCGAGTTTGCATTCTGCACTGTTTCACGTTGGGTTGGAATAATAATGTTAGAGTTTTGTGTTTGCCTTGCAGATGGCTCCCCAGCAAAAAGCTTACATGTGTGGCAGCAATTCGGTTTCCAAATCTCTGGAGTCAAAAGCAATTTGTCATTTGGCTTTTATTTCGAATGAAAAAAACCTGGAGTCTCTCTGGTAGATAAATAGTCACAGGACTTGAGCTTGACTAGTAGGTGCAAAGCAAATAACATGTCTAACACACCAAATTCCATGCTTATTTACAGGTGAGGCAGGCTGTTTAATCATCTGTTATTTCTAAAGGGTATGCTTTCTATGGCAGTCAGCATAATTTAAACAGATGAAGAGAGATTGGAAAGTGGTTTGCTTTTGAATTTGTAGGAAGATTTCTACTTTACTTACTATGAAGTTTGGATTAATGAAATAGGAGTGAGTTTAAAATATGTCTTATGCTTATTGATTTGTAATGCTAGTGCTTAGATTGCATCCAGGCCTTTCAGTGTTCCTATTTCAAATTATTTACATTAGGCATTGAAAACGAAAGCTTAAAGTCCAGTTGGGCTGGAAAACAAGGACTCTATCCCATGAAGGGATGTTGCAGTTCCAAAATCCGTTTTCATTTTGTGTCAAAATGAAGCCGCAAACTTTTCACAATACATTCACTAAGGATGGTGAGAGGTATAAAGACAAGGGTAGCCTGTTGGGATGTAATGTGTAGAGGTGTCAATGCTTCCCTGATTCAGCAACAAGCAGGGCTAGAACCTGGCCTTTGCATCGACCACGATGAGTACTGGATATTCTGGGCTGAAAACTCTCTTTTCAGGGAGAACTGTCCGAGTTCTCTCTGACACGGCATCCACACGTGTCTTGGAGTGACTTTATGGTGTATCCATCCAGAGGCCATTTCAGTTTTAACACTCATGATACACAAGCAGCATTCAGATTTTGCAGGTCAGATGAGGTCTTTCTCTCTCTGGCTTTTAGTAAAACAACCCTACTTGGACTTCTTCCAGGTTTCTTGACATGAACACAGTTCTGAAAAATCCCTTGGTCTTGCCAAACTGGAGTTTGATTTTATTCCATGGATATCTGACAGCTTGAATAAACGACTACTGAAAATAACTTTGCATTTTCTCCTCAGGTTTAAGAGAAGGTGTAAGAAAGCTTGTGAACTTACCTATGGAAGATTACTTGCTGAATGTCTTCCTAAGTGTGTGGAGGAGCTCCAGATAAATAGTGGCAAAGTTCTTTCACTGCTTGCATTCTGATTCCCCAGTAAAATCCTCCCTGCTGGGACATTTAATATAAATCAGTGCTGGTTGTACAGAGAGTGGCCTGTGGGCAATCCTATTGCTGGCTTGTTTCACTCTGCTCCTTTCCTTCTGCCCAGCCATATCTGCCTCTTGTGTCTCACAGGCACATCACAGGGCAGGGGCTGTACCAGTTTTACCAGGCTAGTTCTAGGACTTTTTGACGCTAAAAATGACTCTCACAGTAAAATGAAACATATTTGGGAGTCTCATCTTAGTCACACTGCCAAGTTTCCTTAGTTTAAGCAAATAGAGAACAGCTTTCCTAGGGCAAGATAGAGCTACATGCCTGATTTACATTATGAGCAAAATACTTATGCCAAAAAATCCTATTGTGTGGCAGGGCTGCAATGGATCCAGTCAGCCCCCTGGATCCAGTCAGTAGGTTTAAGACCAGGAAGGAGTTTATCTTCAGGTCAAACTAGCAAGCACTATCAATTTTTCTTTTTGCAACTTACAATCTTTTTTAGGGTTATCTCAGCTCTGTTATGTAATAGACTCTCTGTTCCTGCAGAAACATGAGGAAAATTATACTTTTCATTTCTTCTGGGTTTTTGAGTGAGTGGTTTTTTTTTGTTGTTGTTTTTTGTTTGACTTTTTTTAATGTGTATGTACATTGTCATATCTGAGGCTTTTAGTATTTTATATGAAAGATCTTAAATTAGTTGGAGCATGTTATAGCTTTTTTTTTTTTTTTTATGGCTTGCAATTGTCAGGTGCACCAGAGTGGATGCCATTTATAACTTATTGTTATGTTCCTGGAACTCTCCTTCCTAGATTCAAACAAAAAACCCAAGCTCTTCAACTGGTCTTTGGTGTCTTGCAAAAGAAAAAGGCATATTGTGTTTTAGTACATCGGGAAGGGATATTACAACTGCTCTAGATGTTTTGGGACAACAGCAAGTGATGGAAACTGAAGAGGGAGTAATAAATAGGACCCTCCATAGTTTTGGAGAGAGGGGTGTGATTTATATAATAACAGGAAAAAAAATCATTATGGTGTCATTATCTCATTGTGTATTCCAAATTAATCCACTGAAAACCTTCCCAAAATGTAGATTTGAGATCTTAACTATTGCCTCACTGTGTATCTTGTTGAAAATCCTTGAAAAAGGATCATTTCGTGGGCTCTCCTCCCTTATCACATGCCATAAGAAATGTGGGAAAACATGAGGAATGTCAGCTAGATAAAATGACCCAAACCACTTTATTTCACATGGTGATGTTTATAACCAGCTGTGTACAAATGCGATAGATAAAGAGGACCTGGAGATGAGTAATATGGGGCAAAGGTGAGTCCAGAGCTCCTGCCCCTGTTCCTGGTACTCAAGTGTGCTCTGGGGAGTGGAAACCAGGACCTCTGACCCCTCCCTGTGTAGGTACCTTGACTCCTGGGCACAGGCTCATGCTGAGTCTTTATTAGTGGCTGCTCTCCTTTCAGGTACCATTGCATGTTTTGCTGCCCTGTGGAGTAGAAAAAATGATGGTAACATCAATAAAAGCCCTTTTTGTGTGAGGTGAGAAAATCAGGTCAGAAATAGAAGTGGTCTGGGCAGCAGCAGGTCATACTAGTGCATGGTGAGTCCCCAGTCCTCCACTGACACAGGGGCACTTCCATGGCAATCCCTGATCACCTCAGTGGTGTTGGGCCTCAGGAGAGAGGAGCAGAGGTTGGGCTGGGGCAGTGCCCTGCTTGCTGCCAGGCCGGAGTGGTACAGCTGCTTTCAGACTTGCTTGCTGCAGCTAGAGCTGAGCCAGGGATAAAAATGCTGCTATCGCTAGCTTGTAAATAAGAATTCACACATGGTGCTAAGCCAATTTGGTGGTGTTATTTCCTTGTTCCTGTTGTTGCTAAAACTGCACTCACAGCAAAAAGCTAAAGGGATTGAAAGTGTCAGAAGTGTAAGAAAGCCTTAGACTTTGAAGTGGGCATTTGAAGGGCTTTCTTCTTATGCTTTGGTCATAAAACAGCCTTCATTTCTACACAAGCATTGATGGACTCAGGATTTATTTTATGGCTGGTGAAATGAGTTGGAATTTGCCTGCTCAGTGGCTGCTTCTGCATCCTATGCATGCAGAAGAGTCCCATTGTCTTTGACAAGGATATTACCCGAGAAGGGTAATGGTCATTGACACAATGTCTTGCTGCCTGCCAGCTACTTGCAGTGCCTTTTTCTTAACAGATTCCTGTATGCTTGAGATACAGCTTTTCTGGGTAAATTCATCATGTCAAGAAACTAAACATCAGCATTCAAACTTTGCAAAGGCATTTTCATGCTTCTGTGTTCTGGGTCTTCTTGTTTTGTTTCGTTTCTCCTTGAAGGAACCAGCTGGGATTGGAAGTAGATTATTTGAGATTTGACAAGACAACATTAACTCTACTGGCCTGCTGCTGCTTTCTCTAGCAGCCCAGGTATCAGAGAGGCAGGGAGGAGGTGAACAGCCAGGGGAGATGCAAGGGGAAGTGCTGGGTGATGAGCAAGACAGTAAAGATGTGGGTGAAACATTAGCAGAAGGGGTGATGTGTATGGGAAATGTTTTTCTCTAGGGAGGGACCTGCTCTGGAGCAATGACCCTGTACATGTCTGAGAATTAGCTGAGAGGAGCAGCGGGAGAGAGCAGGAAAGAAGGGGTGACAGACTGGAAATGGGGGGAGGCATGAGCCAGTCCCTGATGTCAGAGCTGCTTTGGTAACTGCTGTGATTGTAAACACCTGCTCAGGGCCCAACAGCTCCCACAGAGTGGGCTGCAGGTGGATAAGGTGGGCCATGAAGGAGAGCTGAAGGAGCAACAAGAAGACTAGGAACATGATTTTACAACCATTTAATTTTCGGAAAGAACAGTCACATCACAATCCTCTCTGTTGGCCCAGCTCCTGCCCACAATGTCACTTTTCCACAGCACTGCATGAAGAATTCGGAACTTTAAAAATACAATAATTTCTATTTATTTCCTCAGAAGTAATCAAGATTCCCAGTTCAGTGTTCAGTAAATAGCCTAAAACGAAAGTAAACAAGTCTCTAGCCTCTAGACATGGTGACACAGGGACTCTCACTCCCTCAATGGCTCTGCTGATCCATCCCTCTCCCTTTTGTAATTTGGCAGCAGCTTCAGGAGACCTGTGACATCTAAGGATTTGTTGAAGCTGTGGTAACTGGTGAAATGAAATAATTGACAAACTGACAACAACATTTTAACCTTCTTAAAATACTCATACACTTTCAAGGTACTCAAGACTGGCATGTCACAGAAAGTGTGCTCAGTGAAAGCTTTGGATATATGGCCAGGTTGTTTTCCTGCCAAGATGTGTGGTCTGAACTGCTGCCAGTACTGAGTTATGCAGGTGGTTGAAGGGCATTTTAATAAGACAACATCTTACTGACACACTCGTGCTTGTAAAGTAGCTGAAAGTTATTATCAAAAAACTTTCAAAACCAGAAATAGGTTTAAAACACTGTATTTTAGCTAAAGTAAGATATTATATGGTACTTCAAAATTTGTTAGAAAATAGATCTTATGCAGTAACAGACTTGAGCAAACAATAAGTTATTTTCTCCTTTCAAATAATCTGCAAAATTTTTTTTACTTCAATTTCATATAACTGGCTCTGGAAAGTTATATGAAATTTATGGATTTTGGCTGCAAACCTTTTGGTTTTATTACAGCTATTTGTCTGAGTGGGTAGAATGCAACTCATTGCTTGGAGATGGATTTGTGTATCCAAACCTGTGGATGTACTTTTTTTGCACTTGAGTTGGTTCTCCAGACCCCACTTAAAGCAAAGAAGGCAGCACTCTCAAGTTGTAGCTCCTCTTGTCTTGAGGGAGATGGAACTTGTTAGGTAAAATGTTCTCTGAAGTGACACTGCTGCTCTCGGTTTTGAAGTTTTGAAAGAGCATCCCATTGCCTTGGCTCCAAAGCGTCTTCTCCTGTACAGCTTCACCCTTGGAGGCTCTCAGTCACCAGTCAGACCTTCATCCTTGGATGCCAGGTGATTTCAGATACCCTTGGAGCAGGTCACAGAGTGCTTTGATGTTATAAACCTACTTTGTGAGCCCTTCTAGAGTGCAAAGTGTTATTTGGGTGCTCCTACCTTAGCACATGGTGGTACTGTCGGATGCTCTTGAGTTTTCCCCCAAGGGAACTCTTGAGTTTTCCACCCCAAGGCTGGGATGGTGAGCCCAGGCATAATTTAATGCTGACAGCCCCACAGGAGGTGATGAGTTACATTTAGCTCAGACCATATTGCTGCCTGCTGGTGTGGGACACAGCCTCTTGACAACTCAGGCAGTGAAGGAGAACAATCTTATCAAACTTTGCTAAGTACTGAAATAGCTCTTCTGGAAATCAATGCTATTCATGCTCTGCTCTGCCCTTTGAATGGTATCATTTACTCAGAATATAACATTGCACCTAATGCTGCAACTTACTGTCATTGAAACATTCCCCCTTGTATTTCTCAGTGCAAAGCTAATAGCTCCTATAGAAAAGGAATCTGAGACCTAAAAGCAGAAGGAAAAAAGAAAAAGGTGACAGTCTTAGAAAACCTGCTGGTTCAAAGGTATATTTAAAATATATTGTAATAAAAGAACAGTTGAACTGAAAAAGAGAGTCTGCTTTTTTCCTTTACATGGCCATGGTTCTTGGAAGTGAGAATACAGCAGGACATTTTGGCTTCATCTATGCTCCAAAATTAAACAGGTTGAAGATGGTCCTCTGGAACTTAGGTCACTTTGGAAATCATCCCAATTAATTCTTTCAGTCTCCAAAACAGGATGGTTACATGAAAACTGTTTGTGGGGGATTGCTTCTGTCAGGAAGAAAACCAGGCCTTTAAAGCCTGTCCTTTAGACCTCTGGGTCAAGTCCTGCTGTAAACCTTTCTCTACCTGAATTCCAGTTACAGGCCAGTCGCTGAGAGGTTTTCTTCCTGTGTACAATTTCCAGTACTGGGACTGAGCTCCATGTGTCTGTCAGGGATGTGTTGGTCAGGCGTGGCTGAGCTGGGATTGTGAACTTGGGTGGAGTGAGTACTGCCCAGTCTTGGCTAGACTGCATCTTTCCCATCTTCGCCATACAATGCTGAATGGGCAATAAGCAAACCCTCTTTGTCATGTACTGACACCATCAATGCACTCGGCAACCACAACGCTGATCTTTGGAAAGCTCATGAGAAACTACTGCAGTGGGCATTGTGCTAAATAAGGTGAATGGACTTACTCTCACTTACTCTGAAGGGTTGGTGAAACAATCTTCTAGGGACAGCCTTGTATCTGAGAGACTGTTGTGGTGGATGAACTCCTTTTTGCCTCACTGCTATCCAATCTCTCAGTGTCATCCTTTCCTTCTGCCACTGATAAGAATTACTATTATTTCTGTTGGTACAATATTTCTTCTTCAGAAACCCATAAATGGAGCCCTGTGATATGTACTGTGCAAAACAGAACCTAAGGAACCACACATGATATGCAAAATCTTCTTGAGGTTATGAGTGTCATTGATTATAAATGACATTATTATAAATGAATAACCAGACATTTCAGGTGACTGGGAAAATTTACCTGTGCTGCACACCTGCTCTTCTTTGCAGTGTTCTCAGCTGCTGAAAAATACATATACAGAGCATATTTTCTCATCTATTTTGAGGTCCTTCTCTGTCTAGCCAGGCTTGAGAGCAGGCAGAAGTTTCTTTTTGAAGTAAGCACTATGTGACCAAAAGTAGATTAATTGCCAAATGATAAAATTAGAAATATTGAAATAGTCTAGCTTGGTGGATTCTAATTAATTTTGGACACCAGTGCTATAACCAGAGATTGTTCATTGCATAATGGAGACACTTGGTTTCAGGTGGATAATCTTTCCCCCTTCTGGTTTCACCCATGCAATTTCAACAGGCTGGGCTGGGGTAATGTCATTCAGAATCAGGAATAACTTTTTGCTATAACCAAGCTCACCTTTATGAAATCACACAGTGAAAAGTGATCATTTTGTGCAAGCAGCTTGTGTGATTCATCTATCTCCATGACTCAATTACATATTAGCATGATCTTCAGTGGATTTAATTCTTACAGTGCTTCATCCTGAGAGGAGGTGGACGCTTGCATGGATGTGCCATGTCCCATTAGATGGGATGCAGGTATCTGGGGTTTACTCACTAGCTGGTTGAAGGAACAAGATTTATATTCCACAAAGGAAGCACTGAAACAAAGGGCAGGCAAAACACTTCCCCAGAGATGGAAAGCAGGTTTCAAGTCCTAGAATATTTCCTGGGTTTTGGCTGCTGTATTTTGTGTGTGCTCATTTGAGGGCAGAATTTAGTAAGTAGCACCAAGCAGATTTTCACAGCTTGAGAATCCAAGTGGCATAGAGAAGTGAAGTTCCACTGAAAACATTAGTGCAAGCCCAGGTCGCTTTCCTCATGGCTTCCATGTGTGCTATTCCACTGTCACAAAAGTTCTGTGACACAGTTTTGTACTACCTGAGCATGTGTACCTTCCCAAATAGTGAAGTTGTATTGTAATACAGTAAATTTTTTCTCAAATGTGACAAATACTTGAGTTAAATGCATTTTTATCCAAATCAAAGTCCTCTGCTCTCTCATGGTAGCTCAGCCTCCCTCTGAATGTTCTGGCTTTCCTTGAGCCCGTGATTGCAGACATTCAGATGATCTCCTTTTCTATGAATATTTTCAGTTCAGCTAAACCCAAGGGGTAGTAAAAACCTGGTCAAAAGCCAAAACTCATGATACTCTCAAGGGAAAAAATGTTTTGACAAGTTCATTTTCTGAGTGTATGGCTGTCCTCCTGCAACCACCCAAAATCAGAGATAGCAGTTTTTTATGAGTGAAAGTAAAAGTGACAAGAGATTCACTACCTTGTAACACTTAAATTTGGCCTGATATTCCTGGTCATACTCAACTGAGTGGGTTTTGTTCTTATTCCTGCAAAAAGTCTCGGTGCTGTGAGGAATGGTGGAGTATTAAAAACCAGTACGTATTTTTTTCTGCACATAGCTGGATTATAAAAGTCATATTAACTCTTACTTACTAAAGACATATATGATACAAGTGATGTTTATTTTTCCATATACTTTATTTTTATAAACCCAAGAAGTCCCATAGTCCCTTTGCCATGGGATGGTGATGTGTACCCTTTTGACTCCATTGAACTTGGCCTTCCCACACCTTCTGTAGGAATATGTGAGTGACCAGATTTCCTAGCAATGTGTTGTCAAGGAATTCCTAGAATACTCAATAAAGTACTGAAGTACAATTTTACTCTGAGATACGTAGAAGCACATTCAATTTATATCGATTGGAGACCTGTGGCCATCTTCCAAAGTATGTATTCCTTTTTCATTTGTTATGGACAGGCAATTAACTTTACTGATTTAATATAAATTAAGGTTTTTAATAGCCGCTTAGGTTCCCTGCCTTGGAAGGTGCAATTAATTACATTATTGCAAAATAAATGCACAGCCTGATATTTGAGATACATATCTCATATCACACACAATTCCCAGGGAAGGTCATTACTAATGCAGCATATATAATAAACCAAACCTTTAAAAAAAAATCCTGAATACCTAAGGCTATGCCAGGAGCCAGATTCTTAGGGGGAAATCCAGCCTTTGCAGATAAGGCATTGTCTTGGCCCAGCAGCTAACTTTTACAGAGCTTGCCTGAGTGAGGCAAGATGGTCTGTGCTCATCTGTGCTCAACCTGTATGTGACACAGGGATGTTCACAGCTATGGAACTGTCTTCACATGGAGAAATTTTTGATTGCATTTCACCATTTAGCAATGAAGTTGAAATTGAGGGCAGGAAAGCAAATGGTGCACCCTTCTCTCCAAGCCTCAGGCGATTAAAATACCCAGAGCTCCAGAGGGGAGAGCTTTAAAGCCACTTTAAAACAAATTTCTTCCTTTAAAAATCAGATGACTTAAACATAATGAACGATATTTAGCTACATTTTCTCTTTCAGGCATTTGAAATAGACAGCTCCATGCAGAGAAATTACCCAGTTCCGCCATGAATGATCTTTATTTGAAATCTAACAGTGCCACTGCAGCCTTCTGTGCTCAGAGCTGGAGTGATTGACACGGTGTTACAGCAGCTATGCCACGAACTGTGGGGGCTGCCTCAAAGGTTTGCTTCATATTCACAGCACCAGCGCTCTCAAACCCATCCATTACATAATTAAGAAAACCAAACCACAGAGATGTAGATTTAAACTATGTCAGACTGAGTTTTCTAGTGTTCTGCAGGCTGTGGGGGGCGGGAAGTTGGGGGGCATCTGTACCACGTGTGGAGAGCAAGCTGCAGGACCTGCAAAAACATCAGGCTCCAGGTGTTGAGAGAGCTGTGCAAATGAGCTCTGCACACTCAAATGCATTCTTAGTCTGTCACCAAGAGCGCACATTTCATGGGTGGCAATTGAGTCAATAACTCATCTTGGGGTGTTAGATTTCTCAATCGAAGCCATAGTAGGCAGTTCAATAAAAGAGATTTTTTGGGTTTTTTTCCGGCTCTGGTTTTGAGTAACAAAACCAGCAGATGTGTTCTTGGGTATCAAGGATCTAGAAAGCAGTGTGGAAAATACAGCAGTGCAGACCAGAAAGGAGTAAGGAGTTGTAATACAAGGAGGGAGATGTTCCTCATCACACATTCCTTAGCAGCAGGGCAGTTATGGGGCTCCTGCACTTGGAGGAATTTCATCACTCCAGAGTGGGCTGGTTGCCTTGAATTTGCTTCTGTGCCTTGGAAAGAGCCATGAAATCATTCATTTTTAACTGTTTGTTTCTTTTGACAAAAAGAAATTTTGACCTCGCACATGTTTTGTTCAGCCAGGTGACTTCACAGACCTGGTTTGACAAGGACAGCTGAGTCTGTGGTTTAAGGATACAATAAATCCTGCTTGAGTGTTCCTAGCTCAGACTAAAAATAGTTCATCATGGTGTCAGGTGCTCCTCTAGCACTTTGCTTCTCCAGAAATCTGGAATGGGTTAATTTGCACCCACCAGTTTTTTCCCAGCCTGAAGTTTGCTTATCTGTCAGAGGGCTGATAGTGTGGAACCAAACGCTGAGCCCTGCAAGTTATCTTCTCTGACATCTCCTCTCTCCTTTGGAACCTATAGCTCTGAGACACAGCCATGACTGTAATTTTGTAGCACTCATGGGCCAAACCACAGGTGTGGTGAAGGGGATAGCAGGAAGACAGACCTGCGTTGACTTCTTGAGCCAGGATGCCTTTGTATTTACTACTCCTTGAAAAAATGTCTCTTTGGCTTTGGTCTTTTTTGGAGCTATGAAAAATCTCACTGACTGCAGTGTCCTGCAGCAAGCAGCTTCACAGCTTGTCATGAATTGCACGAAGGGATCTCTCCCCAATGTTTTGAATTCACCACCTGGTAAATTTACTTGGTGTTTTGTAATTTATGTATCAGAGGCAGTGAACATAATTTCCTGTCACTCCCCACACCTTTCATGACTTTGAGAAGGGCTCTCATCTGCCTTCTCAGCAGTGTCTTCTCCAGACTGAAGGGTCCTGGTCTGCTCAGTCTCTCTTTGCACAGAAGCCTTTGGCCATCCTTTCCTCTTATTTTTGTCTCTTTCTCAGCTCTGCTTCATTTCCGAAATGAAGAGAGCTGTACCATGCCTGTTATGCTGACAGCCAGCACAATATCCCTCACTGTGCCTTTCCCAGCTACATTTCTAACCTCCCATTTGACCTCTCCTGAGCACTGAGCTGTCATTTTCACAAACTATCTCGCTCCAAGACCTTTCCTGAACAGCTAGTTCAGAGTTTTTCACTATGCAACAGAAGGACTTCTTTCCCCTGTGCGTTACTTTCTGCTTATCTACATCAATTTGCATTTTCCATTTTATTATCCTTAACCATGTACTACACTAAAGATCACTGGGAAATTTCAGCCCCTTTTCTGAATAGCTCAGGAAACATCCTCCCTGTAAAGTTTCTGGGAATGCCTGTGTACTAGGAATGATTGGCTTTGCCTAAGGCAGACAGCAGGGGAAGTGCTGAGGACTGATATATATTTTAAACCTCAACCTGTTTTGAGAGACTTCTCTCTCCTCTCAGGATGGAAAGTCAGAAAACTGATGAAGTATTTGAGTCCGTGCTCAAGTAGGATGTGGATCGGAGGATCTCCACAAACCCCATCAACCTAAATTATTCCACAGTTTAGAAAATCGTCATGTGTGTGTTTGGAGGGGGCGGCACTTTTTCATTTATGCATTACCTGTCAAGTTAAACAGATTTACTGCATTTATTACTATGCTGTTGGGCAATAGCCCAGAAAAGCCTAGCTGGGGAAAAAGGAGCAGAGTGAATTGACAGTCCCTGTGCTTTCCAGTTTTATCTGTCACATTACTGAAAAAAATATAGAGTAAATATCGAGAGATACCTGCACAGATTATCTAATTTAAATCACTGATAAATATGGTATTTTCCATTAAGGCAGTTTCTAGTACTGTCCTTTTAACTGCACATGGTTTTCTTGGTATGTTATGAGATGTGACCCTAGAAAGCTCATTTTTTGGTCACATTACTTGTGTGAGTCATGGGAGAAGCCAGTGACCGTGTTCACTCAGCAGCTACCCTGCAACATTTGGCAGAAAGCCGAAGCACAACACCACCACCAGTACTGATTGCTGCCATCTAAGCTGTGTTCACCAGCCCTATCTGAGAAGCACCCGACCTTCAACTTCACACCAAGGTTCTAATTTGGGATGAATTATGGGGATTTCTTTGTAACAGCACTTGGATTTCCTTTTAATGTCATGGTGGTTTCACATATCCTATGGATTTATACCTTCTCAGGGGATGCTGCAGAGGCTGAGCTTCTAAGTGTCTCCCACTACTGCTGGTCTAACATCTGCCTCAATAATAAGTCTTGCAGGGTCACTATACACAGAATTCCTTGTGATGAATGGTTCATGATATCCTGGTGTGGCGTGTGACTGCAGCCACCTCCCCCCAGAGCTGTAGAGCCCTCTGCCACCTCCATTCCTCTGCTCCCTGACACCTTTGTCCTGAACTAGTGCCACTCTGCAAAGCATTCCTTGGCACATCCTCAGTCCTGGGCCCTTCTCCATCTTTCCTGGTTGTTTCTGATGCACTCACTCAGTGCACATTGGTTTTCAATGCCAAGTTGGCTCTGCTATAGGATCACATCTCCCAGCTGTCCGCCAGGGATTTCCTTGGCTCCTGCCCACTGTGTTGCCTGTCCCTACCTTCTCTCTTCTGCTCCACCTTTGGCTTCTGTCTGCCAATATTCATGATTACTGACACAGACTCATGGTGTTTTTTTTTCTGTTGGGGCAGCCTGGAATAAAGGAAAATCAGATTATTTTTGCAGCTTGGGTGTTGGCCACAACTCAACAGATCTGAAGTGAATTTTTCACATGTCATTTTCTGCACAGCAGGTTGATGTGGTGGGTGGAAACAGCATTTTTATATTCCTGGTTTGGAAACTTGCAGCTTAAATTATGTGTGAGTGGCAGGTTTAAAGCAAAGAGGACCTGCCTTGTTCAGCTCTTGCTCGTGAGGTGAGCTGTATTTTCTTGCTACTAGTACTGAAAAAGAGAAGGAAAAAGAAATAATTTCCATAGGAGAGGGTGTAGAATTTGAAAACACTTTATTTTCTTGCCTCAAAAAATTACACACATATACAACTCTACATATACATATATATTTAAAAGGGCCTTGACAGGAGAGAGGGGTGGGTGCTTTTCAGGATTGCCAGTTTTTGACACTATTTGAGGCTGTCTGGATGCTGTCCCCACAGTTCATGCTATGCTGTCCCCCTCTGTGTTGTCCCACAGGATGGAGGAGCACAACCAGGAGGGTTTGTGCAAGTGGAATCAGCCCCGTTGGCAGCAGCTGAACAAGTTGGATCAAAACAATCCCCACTCCCATGCTTTCTTATAAAATTATGGCAACAAAGAGAGAGTTTTCTGAAATGCTTAAAGCAACCCTGTTCTTGTTGGAGGAAGTGTGAAGGATTTTTCAGGTGGATTCAGTGCAAATAAGACTCAGTGCTGGCACTTGCAAGCGGACATCTCTTCCTGCACAGGAGGTCTGCTCAGAGAGAGCTGCAGTGGCCATTGTGAAATGCAGCTCCTGGAAAGAGAGGGAAGCAGCCAGAGCATCTCCTTCCTGAGATGCTGAGGGCAAGGAGTGGGAGAATGTGGGAAAGCCCCATCAAGGAGGGATAAGGCAAATGAGGCAAGAAAAAGGAGATGGCTCTTAAAACACTTCCTAAGACAAGGATGGGGGGATTCTTCTGTTTGGCATAAACCCTGTTTAAAATAAATAATAATAATAACAATAGTAAAGAGTTTCACATTCCATCATGCTAATTCCGTTGGAGGATTGGATAGAATTGAAAATGTGCTATACATGGATCACCAAAGGCATAGAAAAAACTCCTTCAGGAGACCCAGATTGCACATTAGTGCTGGCTCTCCATCCCTTCTCCCATGACCTGCCTCCCTTCCTGACGGGTCCCTTTCAACTCAGCTTATTCTGTGATGGAGAACACGGGAGGGCTCCTTGTCCGGAGCACGACCAGGAAAGGAAAAGTGCTGGGAGCCCCTTGGTCCCCTCTCCATCTCACTGTGCTGCTGCTGCCATGTGACACGCAGACTGCCTTGCAGACCAAAGAGGCAGCAGAATTCCACTGCCGGTGCACATTGAAGGGAGTAACTTGTGTCTCCTTGGTAGTTGCTTGATGATAGCACTTTCCCTGCGAGGTTGCACTGCTTTTTCATGGCTTTTTTTGGTATCTTCTGTTAGTGGGAACCACTGAACCACCGGGGCGTTGTGGCATTGGCACTTAATTGCATTCAGGCTCCAACTCCTCATGCAGCAGCGTCAGGATCCCCAACTTTTTGCAAGACTAACAGATGGCTTTGCAGAAGACCTAGGCACTGGGGTAAGGAATCCTCTGCAGAAGTTGCTGCTGGGGGGAAAATAATGTTTTATACATTTCAGGCTGGGGCTCTGGACAAGGCAGATTTGATTTTTATCCTGGCATTTTAGAAGATACAGCGGGTGCTAAATGCCAAATTACAGTGCCTGAGAACAGCAAAAATTCCCACAAAGAACGACTGGGAGAAAGTTTGCATTATATTTGCTGCTCCCTACTAAAAAAAGTAGTATGCGTTCTAGGAATGGTTTCAAAAATGCAGACGTTTGGAGCAAGAGGTAATATCTTTTATTAGAGAAACAGATACCACTGGAAAAAACAGCCAAGCTTTTCTGAGCAAGCTACTTTGCTGCTGTATGATTCAGTCATTAATAAATACATTCTTACAATTTGAAGGAGATCTGTTCAAGGACCTCTGGAAACTGATTTGAATTGTGCCATTGCTTGTCATGGTGGTTGCTGCCTTATAAATACACTCAGGGATGACATTCACCCTGCTCTTTAATTGTGGACTGACTTCTTCCAGTAGGAAGGTGTTTCATGCCTGATTATACATGTTCCTTTGCACCAAATGACACCTGCTGTCATAATAGCTTCCATTTTTATTGCAATATAATACAAAGGATCTCAAAAGGCTTCATAAATTACTGAAAGATTTAGAGGAGGAACAAGGTGTTTTAACAATCTTATGTAGGAAGCTTGTTTTTCTGACTTATTTTAGAAAGTACTTTTTAATTATTTAATTTGTGTTCTTGAAATGATGGGGAATATCAAAGCTTTTTGTTTCTTTGTTTATTGCAAGGAACCAATGAAGAGTGAAATAATGAATATTGGATGTCACCTTCCCAGCAATGCAAAAGATACAATCCTAAATACCTAGGAGAAAAGAGAGAGCCCACCTTCCCTTCACTCTACAAGTACAAATATCAAAGAAGTTAAAAAAGAAATTAGTTTGGTAAAAAATACCTTTTCACTTAGCCTGACTGCCTTTCACTTTCCTGGTCCCTTCGTTTTCTCACTTGTTCATGGAGCTTTCCAGATTTTACAAGACTTTGATGTCCCTAGAAAAAGTGAACGAAAGCATTTCGCCTCCCATACAACTTTAATGATAAATCTGTCATACTCTGCCTGATACATCATAAAGAAATGACAAAAAAAAAATTACAAGCAGTTCAGCAGATATTGGCAGTATGGGCATGAATCCAATTTCCCCACGTCTGGACAAGTGAGTAACATAAAAGTAGAGTTTATATATGCTCCTGACAATAGCTGAAGGCTCTCCTGGCACAGTCTGGAGGTTCATGACCCATAAATATTTCTCTCCTGGCAATTTCAAACTTGGCCTCCTTCTGCAGCAGAACTTGTAAAAGCTGTAGACACTCTATGGCTCTCTTGGGACCTACAGACTCCCCTTGCAGGTTTTATGAGTATCAATCACAGGCATTATCTCATAAGATGCACAGGTTACCAGCTGGTCTGGTGTGTAAACGTGTTGCTTGCATTGCTGGAGACTGAAAATGCCATGAATTTTAACAATTTCTGTTTATGAGTTATGCAAAAAAATTACATTTTTATCCTTTAGAACGCAAAGCTTCTATTAACATGGCAAAGATCTAATCTAAGTGTCAGCAGGCACTTGTAAAAACCGGGTTTTACCTGCACAACAGCTGTTTTCACAATGTTTCATATCTTTTTTAGAGGCTTCTAGTATAACTGACAGTGTTCTCATGACTCTGGGAGGTGATCAGACATGTGCTCCTGGCAAGACATGGCTTCACTTAGTAGTACAGGCACCAACACCCTGGTTTAATGGGAAAAGAGAATGTAAAGAAAATGTGGCTTTCTTTATAGATCAATTGGTCTATTTCAGATTCATTGGTAGAGCTTTTAAAACACCCATCTATCAGAATGGGAGAAAACTCTTCAATATGTGGAGCTTGCTGTTCCACATTTCTTGGTATATTTGGGGTCTGTTCCTTGCATTTGGTCTTGGCAGATTGAGACTACAGAGACATCTGTGACTTCAGTGTATTTATACATAGGAAATAAAAATCTTAGAGCTCAATTTTTCCATATGCCTCTTACAGCTTTCTATTTTTAGAAGGCAAACATCTTGGATGTGTTGCCAGCTAGCTATATGCAGGGCTGCCAATTGTCCCCATTTCATATTCTAGGTTGTTGATATTTTCAGGCTTGGCTTTGGGTATCTTTAGAATCTGCTTTGTGAAAAAGAAAAGGCATTATTTCACTATTGGCTTATAAGAATGAGTCATTAAATTTGATAAAACAGGTGGAAATTGTTTCTCAGTAGGTCTTGGATTCATGTCTTGTCCTAGATCCTTTCAGGGAAAGACTAAGAACACAATGTGGCTCTTTCCTCTTAGAAAGGAAAAGAGGTGAGATGCTGCTGTATCCCCCACCCTGCACCCACAAAAGTAATGTTCTGTCCCTTTATGTGCAAAAAATGAAAATGCAAGTTAGGGTAGGGGAATCTGCCACCTGGGGAGACTTTCACCGTTCACACATTCCATTCATATCCAAACCCAGCCTGCTCCTCTCAGTCCCTCTCAGAAGAGAAGGCACCTTGCAGCCATAGGACCAACACGTCAAAAGGAAAAGCAAACAAATACCAATAATCTAAACTATACATGAAAACTGTAAGAAAAATAGTAAAGTCTGCTACCTCATCAGCAAGACCATAGGGATTTACTGGGACAGGAAGGGCACTGTCCCAGCTCTTGCCTTGATCTCTGCACTCTTAAAAAACTGAATCCACCCTGGAACACACGATGAAGGATATATCACTCGAATATTCCTCAGATCAGGGACCATCAGTCTTGTGACACAAGTAGTGGTCAGCATGGGTGTGCCATGTGCTGAAGATATCGGTGATGTCACCCAGCTCGTGCTGTGCACACGAGTGGTGAGAGCTTTTTGTTGAAACGATCCTTTTAAAAAAAGTCAGTGTTTCAAAGCTCCTCTGTATTTGGCTTAGATTCAGCTCACGTGCAGGAGGCTGAGCTCTCAGGGTGCCCTGGGCTGGTGCTCCCTGTGCGGCAGCATGGCACAGACAGACACTGCACAACCCCCAGGGGTCAGGATGCTGCAGACCACCACTCTCTTCCTCATGCTGGCTAGAGGCATCTGGCAGGGCTTGGAGGAGGGTTAAATGGGCTTCTCCTGCAGAGAAAGCACTTCTTCGCTGAGGTAGTATATCACTGTCTTGCAGTGACACTAATGCACAGAAAATGAACTGCTTGTGGATTTAGTTGGTAAATACTGATTCTGTGAAAACTGTGCTACATGAATGCTTAAAGTAGCAATTTCAGATGAGGAATGTCTGTGGCACCTGCTGTGGCACCTCACCATACCCACAGGGCTCATGGCATAAAAGGGACAGCAAAGGGGGAACAGTATCATTTTCATTCAAGCAGTAATTCTAGTGCACTGCCTTACCCAGGGTCACCTGAGAAGTCAGAGCATTGATGGATTAAGAAAAAGGTAATGAGCTAATTTTGTGACAAAAATGTTTGCTCTCTGGAGCCAGATGCCACGGAGACCTTCCAACCTTCAGTGCTGATGTGTGCTCTAGGTTTGCCTCTATTATCTCCAGATCGGAGTCCTCTCTCATTTTGAGACATTGGTTGATCCACTCCTGGATAAATCTAATAGGAAATTATGCATTGAGCTCATTAGAAGCATTCTGCTTTCCCCCAGGACACCCAGGATGTGCCCCTGCAGGAGCAGAAAGTTTTCTGGAGGGATGCATGGGAGGGGGAGTAATTGCCAGGAAAGAGCATCCATAAAATAAACAAGGCTAAACCAGGTGCTGCACTGGACGTGGCTCATCAGAGAAGGAGGCTGTGGAATGGATGTGTGGATGTGTGGATGTGGCTCAGGCACTCTGGACACCCTTGCTGGAGTGCCAAACGCAGCTCCCATCCGGCGCTGTTACATTCCCCAGGGCTACTGGCAGTGTGCAGCACAGAGCTAGGGGGCACTGGCCCCAGGCTGCTTCTGAAACACAAGATACCATGCACTGCCTAAGGCAGGTTACCGACTTCTACTGAAAATCTCTGAATAAATGACTGGTCAAAAAAAATAAAAATCAGCAGCTCCTGAAATATTTTGATTTTGAATCTGAACCTCTTCAATTTTTTGCCAGTGGTTCCTGACCTTTGGAGGGTGTTTATGCACTGCCTTGTGCCCAGGACCACTGTTTGGATGTGGTGTTTCCTTTCCTTTGCTGTGCTACGTCCACAGCCTTTTGCATTTCTGAATGTAAATGTGGCTGTACCACCGAGTTGCACAAAGCCTTGTTTCAGCTATTTCTTTTTAGCCCCGACATACAAGCAAGCAAATATTCTGTTAGCTAAGACTGAGCTGATATAGCAGGAGCTCTTTCACAGTGTTGCTACATCTGCTGAGCCCCACATGATGAAAAGAGTGGTGGACTTGGTGGTCTGCAGAAGAGCAGATGGCTCTGGTTTCTTGTATGAGGGCTCTGTCATCAGTGAAGTGATGTTAAGCTTCCCCTGAGTGTCCTTCAGGCCTAGGGTTGTGTCAGGGATATTCTGCTTCTCTCAGTCCTTCTGCATGTGCTTTGGGCTGTTAACTTTGTATGGAACTGAGGATGCTGTGATGGTATGTGTGCTGGATGCACTGTGGGAGACCCAGGTTTATCAGTCTGGGAAGCTGTAGGTGACAGAACAGATATCCAAGGGACAGCTGTCTTTTTGGGTTCTGCTGTGTGAGGGAGGGCTGGTAAATCCAATACACCTGTAAAGCCTGCACAGATTATAATGATAACACATACAATTAGTATAAATCCATATCTACTACTGGTGCTTAGTAATGAAAATGTCTCACTGTGTACCAATAGCACCTAACAAATTAATAACAGAGGGAGTTTTAATAGTATACTATGGACATCTGATTTATAATCTGAAAATAGCTTCTACCCTGTTGCTATGGAACATCTACTGTCCACATATGTCAGAGGCTGAGTGGAATATATAACTTTTTTAGCTATTTATCCTTGCTGGAGGCATGAGCAAACAGTGAGCCTCCTAATGCATTTAGCAACAGACATGTGGCATAATTGACCAAGAATGTGTATTTGGTAAAGCAGAACAATTTAAATGAAAAAAAGCGTGGGAAAATACCAGCCAAACAAAGAAAAATGTCATGTTTTGGTGTGCTGAGGAGGGATATACACCTAAAAAAGCTTATTGGGCTTTTCTCTTTGAAGTCAGGATCTCTGTTTGTTCTTCACATCCTTCAGAGATGCTGATGCATCTGGCTGCAGAAGAAGACACGCCTCCTGATCATTGTTTTTGGCATTGCTTTAGCAGTGCGAGAGGCAGAGATGCTTCCTCTGGTGTGGCACTGAAAGATCTCTGGCTCTGCTTGGTACTGATGGGCTCCTGTTTGCAGGACATGACTTGACCTGTTCTTCTCCAGGACACAGATGGATTCTCCTCCTCAGCTGATGACAGTTCTTAGCCAAGTGCAAAGGATCTGTGGGGTGAGATGCCTGTGGAACAAGACCAATCAGGGCTGGGAATCCCCCTCCTACTCCTCAAATCCTCTGGCTGTTCCTTGGGTAAAAAAGTGCTCCACAGCTCTGGCCTGCCTCTGTGCCCCCGTCCTTTCTATGGAAACCATGGTGAGGGTGGTGGATTGTCATGCCCAGGTAGGGAACAGATGATAATGGAGTGCCAAGACCTGGCAGACTGGAAACATTTTTAATCTCCCATCTTAGAAATAGCACAGTGATGTCCAGAACTCTCTCCCCTAATTGAGGAAATAAATCTCAGTGAAAGGTGCTGCTGAGGCGGTTTTGAAATGGTGCAGCTCCAGCTGGAGCTGATGTGAAAGCCTGTTCTGCATCTCTTCAGAGACTGGCATGAGCTTTCTGGGCTTTGCCATGTGCAGATCTGCTCACTGCTGATGCTGCTGCTGCTGCCCACCTTCAGGGAAAATTCCCAAGACAACTAGTGCCATAATAATACTGCCTCCCCCACATGATGACAAGTCCAGTGCTCTCAAGACAGACATTGAAATAATCCAGCCTTGCCCACTCTTTCCTAACCATCTTCAGCACAGGTCCAAAGATCTCCTGTGCTGCAGCTTGACCTCAAGGCTAAACCTCCTGCAGTGGTACAATCTGGAGCAGTCAGGCAGACCCAGCCAGCAGCCGTCCAGCCCCTGCCTCAAGCTGATGCTTCGGCTTAATTTTGCTTTTTAAACCTTTCTGTAGCTGCAGCCATTGCTTTAGGTGAATTATCATATGGGACAAATAGACAATGAAATATTTCCCAGGCATGGCATACCACTATTATTATACTGTAATATTCAGTAATTGTGACTAATGCCTTGTTCACAGAAGGTAGGTTCAAGATTTTCCACTTTTCTTGGTCAGGGGAGAGAGCTTTCTTAAGCCAGTTTTAATTTAGTATTATTAAATTTTTAAGGTTGGAAGAGACCTACAAGATCATCAAGTGCAACCTTCAACCTTCTGAACTTGTAATAAGCTGCAAAGAAAAAGATCTTGCCTTGCAGTATTTGGGATCAGTACAGGTATATATGTTAATGACCCCGAAAGAAGACAGTGGCTTCTGTCTGTTAAATCAGGCAGTACAGTAGCATACCAGCAATAATCAAGGGACTAATTCTCCAACTAGAGACATGAAAATGTAATTTCATGTTGAGATTGTTTGCAATTAGTCACAGATGCTAATCTGTCATCACTTGCTAAGATCACTTGTTCTGCCATTATTTTTCCATGAATATACTAAGAAATGCATTTTAAAGTAAAATGAGCCAAAGGCCTAGAATTTAAGGTTAGATTTGACACAACTTCTGCTTTCATGTATTTTATCAAGAACTATTCACTAAGGAAAATCATTATTAATTTCTTGAGTATAACACACACTTTGCATATGCATATTATATAGTTTATACCCTGCCAAATGCAGATATCCTCACTATAGCTTTAGGCTTCCTTTGTAGTCAGCAGGGAGAAGTAGACAACTTGCCTGATCACCCTCAGATGTCTGGCTTGGGGGAAAATCAATCTCGTAAAAACAAGATTTTACACTTTCTCTTCATTTCTCTGTACATAGCGAGCTTGGTGAGCCTATCTGAGATAGAGAGATGTATATTGCAAACAGCTAAATAAAAGTGAAATTAATCTAAGCAAGTACATGACCATCATAGTTTGAATTTGGTGGAATACCCAGTCCTGATTTACACCACTGGAGAAATGTCTAGCAATAATATTTCATGGGGAGCCTACAAGAGCAAGCACAACAGGATATGGTTTCCTACAGAACCTGGGCACTAAGCTGCCTACCCTCACCTGCTCCCGTGGCCACCAAGGCAGGACAACAAGGTTGTCACACAGCACACTGCTAGGAACAGTCACCTACAAGCTGTTAACATTCGTGTGGGAAGTCACCTCACCCAGCTCAGAGTCTAAGTCCAATGCCTAAGCTTCATATGGTCACACCAGTGAATTGCCAAAGCCAATGACAGGGAACATGCACTTCCAGCAGGGACTGCTTTTATCCCAAGAGAAGTGGGAAGGAACTCCATTGGTGATGCCTGTTGATGTTGGTGATAAAGTGTCATGGCTGAGCGTAAGGTTGCACATCCCTGCTGAATCGGCACGGAAAGTCAATAGTGACAAAGGCAACATTAGATCCTTGCTGCAGGGGATGAAACCCTCCATCTGTGCAGGAAAGACTGGATGGTCTCAGAGGGTTTTAAAAAAATGACTTTTAGATTGATTGTGCCAGTGTCTCTGACAATGGTTTATCAGGATTGCTTAACATTACAGAATGAACTGCCTGTTTTTGCCTCTACGTCTTGTGGTTTAAAGAAGAAGTAAATAGGTATGGGAGGGAACAGAGTAGGATTCATAGCTGCTGTATATCCTACCCATGAATCAAAGGTGTTGTTTTGTCCTTCTGTCCTCAACACCCCTCCTCCCCCATTAATCTGGAGAGTCTGGTAGAGAATATCTGTCTTTAGATTAAAAAGAAAAAAGTCTTAAAGAGCACCTTCTTCTTTATTTTCTGCATTTTTACATTAAGAACTGCTCAGCTGTACTTCATTTAGAAAAAGTTATTTATGTTTTGTGGGATTCCATCAAGCTGTTCATATGACATTTTACCTGAACAAAATTTAGCTCTTCTAACATTATTGTGATGGGCAACCTTGGGGAGAAACTTCATTATCCCCTATGTACCAGCTGAATGGACATTTTTCTCTTGGTTTGACTGTTCTGATATTTTTCAGTAGTAGTTTCCTAGATTAATGGCAATGTCTTGGATGCAGAGGGACTGCTGGAGCAGGGTTATATTAGTGAATGATATCATAGGCAGGGCTTAAAAGCCTTCAGGATACAAATTGTTGGTAGCAACCAGAACAGATTATGTGTCCTGAAGAATAGCATTCCTGTGGTCTCTGACTGTTGGTCTGAAGAAATAGCTTGAGAGAGCAGTGATCAAGCAAATATCTTGCCTCCGGTCGTGTTTTCCTTCAGGCAGGAAATATCAGAGCATGGTGTTAATGCAACATTTCTGCTCCTGGCACCTCAACTAATTTGAGCAAGATCAACACCAGCATCTTCTCACCTTACCCCATTTTGCAGTACCACATAACCACATACCTATCCTCACCTATACCCAGCAGCATCAGAGGTTTTGGATGCAGTGCCTGGTGAGGAAGCTGTACCATAGCCACATGTCAGATATGCCTGTGGCCACCTCTCATCTGGAGGACTTCACATGCCAGCCCCTGCTAGTCCAAGAAAGTGCAAATATTTTCATGACCGCTAAGGATCACAACTTGCATGTTTGCAAAATTATTTGTTGCCAAGCTTGCGTGATTGCCAACATTTTGAAATCTGCTTTGCAGATTGGCTTCACCCCTCTCATGTCGACCTTGCATGATCTGTTGGTCATGGTCTGTGGTCAAAATGTGGGTCACTAGTCAAGCCTAGTGAGTCTCCATTTGCCAGTCTAATGAGATGTATGAAGTGATGGTTCCAGTCCTGGTTTGTCTGAGCTGTGAGCTGTTGGGACAGACAATAACCTGCTCTGGGCATAGTCTGTGGGGCAGCAGAGGAAGGCTACACTGAGGGAAGGGAATAGGGGCAGAGAGAAAGGGGAAAATACCGCAAAGCGGAGCAAGACAAAGAACAAGACAAAGGAGGAGTATTTGGGGGAAATAACAGAAGGAAAATGCAGAATAACGAAATACCTTGGAGGAAGCCACAGAGAGGAGACAGAGGTAGATCTGGGATTTGTGCAAGGCAATTAACCAAGCACAACGTTGTTGAATTTGAGTCTTCAGTGCCTTCAGTACTTCTGTGTGTTGGGCATCATTGCTGGAATCTGGGGATGGTTGCCAGTGTTGTTTTATTGTCCCAAAGGACATTTTACTTTCTGACTTTCTCTCTTCTCCCTCCTGATTTTTAATAGGCCAAGTATCACTGTTGATTAATGGAGAGGATGGAAGGTGGAAGACCTCTATAGGCTATTAACCTTAATGAGAGCAATAACTAAGTGATGAGTCCATGAATGCTCTTTTACAGAACTGAGAGCCTGAAAGCTGCCTGGTATTTCACATGTGGCAGAGATGAACTCGTGAGCAGCATCAACATGAAATAGCTCCAGCCAGCTGGGTCAGGAGTAAATCCGCACACTGCAACATCCTGTACAGCCTCGCTAGCCTGAGCACTGACTAGCTGCAGGAGAAAAGATGAACCAGAAACACTGGTAGTTACGTAAGTGGAAGTTGCCCCTGGTTGGTTAAACCTCTTTGCTAAAAATGCCACCTATTTGCAATTCATATAGACAACCAAGTCTGAGGCATATTATTAACAACATCCATATCCTATTCCACATTACTGCAAGGACTCCTTGCTTAATGAGCGTCGAACAGTCATAGGGGTTAGCATCATTCTAATAATGCACTAAGTCATTCTGTTTCTATTTGTTTGCATGGATTAACAGGTTTTGAAGGTCTTGCATTTGTGGCAAAACTTGGAATGTGTCATTAGTATTGAAATAAAACACTGACAAAGCAGACTTTGCATTTTTTGTGTGCTTCTAGGAGCTCTGCTGGAGTCTTTTAGACATATATAAGGGCAGTTTTTGCTTTTGTATTTACACAGTTCTTATTGACATCAAAGCAAATAGCTTTATTTCCTATTGAAGACATAATTTAGTTTACTCTGTAGGAAGCAGGAAAACGTGAATATTCCCAAAGTTTAATTAGGAATTTGGCTTAGGAAGAATAAACAATAGTGTGTCTGGACTTTAGCGCTGTTTCCCTACAAGCCACTGTTTGGTGTTTCAGTAGGTTTGTAAACCCTGTCCATATAAACAACTAGGCAACCCAGATGCTGCCAGGGAAGGGTTGTGGTGCTGCATCACATTTTCCCCTCAAGGGCCAGGGTGCATCCTGTGCCTGCACACCAGACATCCCACTCCAGGTGCCTTTCTCAAACCACTGAGCCCCCTTTCCGACATCCAGACTTGAAAGGTAGTGGCTGAATGCCTGCCTTTGCCCTCACAGGTACAGGTGCATAGTCACTGGTCTTCTCTGAAAGGCTGTCCTTCTGCAAGGAAATTTTGGATTAATTATAATCCACATAGATCCTGCAGACGAAGCACTTTCTACAACATGGAGTTAAATAAGCTTGATCTAAGTAATTAAAGAGGTGAAATAGCTTATAAGACCTTGTGAACTTTTTTCCCAGTTCACATTGTGACACTTGGAAGGCATGACGTGCTTCGCATTTGGAGGTCAGCTTAAAACCGGTGAGAAATCAGAGCAATTGTGAAAATGACACAAAGAAAATCGTCTCTGTTATATGCCTGTGCATCTGATCCCCTGGAGAGACTGTGTAACGTGGCTGACATGTCCCAAGCACAAGTTGTTCTGACCTCCCTTGTAAATCTTGTAGCCTCTGTTCTCTTCAAGGTGCTCGCACGAGCCAGATGTGCCTTGTTCTATCAGTACAGGGGCTGCTCTCCTGCACCATGGCCATCTGTTTCCTGATGATTATGTCTAGCCTGGGTTAATCTGCTCTCTCAGGGTATGTCATGACACAAAATCTGCATGCTTCCCAAAGATAGTTTCTTGGCTACTGTAGCTGATGGCCAGCCCCATGGAATCTGGGCTAGCTGCCTGCTGGGAGACCTTGAGGGCTGAGTTTGGAGCTCCTTTTACACCCTATGCTGCAGGGACCTGCACTTGAGTTGTGAAAGGAGAGAAAAAATTGCTTTTTTCCCTGTTCTTTCTCAGCCCGCAGATCCAGACCTTGCAGTGCTCTGAAACAAGACACTCCCCTATTTCTGAGTTTAGGGGAGAAATTATATCTAGGTGCCAAATTTGCTTTTAATTAGAAGTCCTTTTTAGCCATGCTTTTTACCAGCTGTTAATAAATCATGATGGGCTGGAGATGTACGTTGTCAGTCCCCTGCTTAGGTGATTCCCTCTCTCCATGGGATAGATAGCATGGCTAATAGTCACGCTTTATCCTCATGTTTTCTTGTGTGATTGTCCTTAAATCCCCCCATTTTACAAGCAGGGAGAGAAGAAGCTTGTCCCCTCACTGTAACCTGCATGGCACCAGGTGAGCAGGGTGAGCAGGGACTGCAGAGTCACGCTTTTAATTAAGATGAATTTGTTTTCAAATAAAATCTCACCAAACGGGAGTGCATAAATTAGAGCAAGTTCTTTTAAGCTCCAGATAGAGTTTGCATTTGGGTAAATCTAGTATAAGAAAAAAATGAAGGTGAACTGCCCAGGCCTTGGGCAGAGCCAGGTCAACATGTGCAGGTAATGAGCAAAGACCATCTTCATTTGTTGTCTCCTGCTTCCAGCCTTCAGCTGAACTGCTCAGCCTAGGCTCTTTCCATGGCTCAGTGAAGAGAAATGGCCACTTCTGGCATGTGGTTTGTCAGGTCAGTGTGGATATTTGTTTTGGGACAGGATGAATCAGCCACCACTGGTGTGCCTGTGAAAGCCCCCTTGGGTGACCAGCTCTGATGTGCCCTTCCCCGTGGGACTGGAGGAAACCAACCCACTGTACCAGACCTGTCTGGTAAAGACAGTTTCTGGTTTGAATTACCACTGCCCAAATTCCTAGATCTGTTCATAATTTCATGGTAAGCTCTGTTCAGTTCTCATCTTCCTTCTGGCAACTATGCAAAAACATTGGATTTGTGTGGGGCTTTTTTAGTTTTATTTTATTTTTAAGTTATCTTGATTCTATCATAAATTGCTTGGTGAAATATTGGATTCAGATGTTGCAACTATCTGTATGTAACTGTCAGTATGTAACTGTCTCCTTAATTGTACTGTTAACTTATGGTGCTTTGTTTTTCCAGGTACCTTATTTTTGACACTGCAAATGCCTAAGCAACATCTTTTTTAACAGAAGAAAAAATATTTTTGACATTTAGGGATTCTTTTCCCCACACTGATCAGTTGTGTTGAAGCTCTAAGGGTTTAACCCTCTAAGCAAATGAAACAAACCGCATTATCTTATTTGTGGTTTATTACATTTGATTCTTGCATTTCTGGGGTCTAAAAATACCTGCTTCTGAGGTGTAGTGCAGTTCAAAGAAGAGAACTACAAGAGCGATACACCCTGCGCTTCGTGATTCCCCTGCAATTTCGGCTACCAACCCCTGTGGGTGCTGAACTCCCCTTTGCTAACTCCCAATTGCAGGCTTAATAAAACACTTAGGATTACTCCAGAGAAGGCTGAGCCGAATTTGGTGTGCAGAGGGTTTTCCAAGCGTGATAATCCAATCTCGTTCACATCCCTGTTTTCTAATAGAAAGACCTTTTGTGCCCTACACGATGCTGCTTGTCATCAGTGCTATTTCTTCTGGACATTTTTGCTCCTAATTTAAGTTAATCCTTATATTATTTGTTGAGTTTTAGTCCATTTCCCCCCTTTGAAAGAGAGATACAGCAGAGTATCTGAGGCAACCTTCAAGAGAGCTTTTGCTACATCTAGTGGCAGAGCCTTTGAAGTGCCTGAAAAGAGGCAGTTTAGAAAAAAAAAAACAATCTCCATTTAGAATCCTTATTATTTTGCTCATCACAGAATATTCTGTGTTGGAAGGGACCCACAAGGATCATCGAGTCCAGCTCTGAAGTGAAAGGCCTGTTGGAATGAAACCTGATGTTCTTTAATATTGTGTTCTGTTTATCTTGTCTTTTATAGAAAAGCTCTTATATAAAGCTCCAGCATGGCTGTTCTCAGTTCTGGCCGCCATCTGAGACATAACTGGTCTGGACTTGCTGAGATTTTGATTCAGACTGAATTATTACTGAATAAAAATGGTAGATTGGGGGGTATGTGTGTGTGGGTGTGTGGGTGTGTTTGTGTAAAAAACAATCCCAGAACCCCACAGTTGTCATCCTTCTCAGTTCAGTGCCTGTATCACCCAGGAGCACTGTGAGCTCACCCCAATGAAGGAAGCTTTGCACCAACCCTGGCCAGCACTCGACCACTGCCTACAGACCACCGTGGGTACTGGTGTGTCCCTCAAGAGGGAAGGGGGGAAGAACAGAAGCATGACTGCATGCTTAAAGCAAGGATGTTTGCTCAGGACATAAATCTCTGGATTGCTATTGTTTCCATCTGCTTTGTAAGGTGAGGTGAGGAACACACACAAGGGGACTGAGAATCACCTAGGATTTGCTGGAGGAATAAAAATGGAGGGTCAAACTCCATGACAGTGGGATGTGGATTGGTCTTTGCCAAATGCTTGCAGGAGAGGAACTGTAGTACCAGCAGCTACTCTTACCGACTCCAGAGTAGTATATTTTCTGAAGCATTGTCTAACTTGCTTTGCATAATTCCGGTGGGAACTGGATGGATCCTCGGCAGAGCAAGACATCCTCCTGATCACAAACTGGATGAGAGCAAGTTAGGTTGCTACTGCTCATATAGTAATAAGAACTACAGACAAGGAGGTTAGGATCATGATGGTAAAATTGACAAAAAAATGCAAACCAGAACTGATTAAACTGTACTAAGATCAGCAGTGATTGCTCCATGCTAGAAAGAGGCTGCCTTCATATTTATGGAAAGAAACTGGCACTTTTAGAGCACAACATCCAGCAGAAGGGCAAAAAAAAGTCACTGCCTCTGAAGGAAGCCCAGAGTGACAACTCAGCCACTGTCAGAGGCTGAAGACCAGCGAGACAACTTCCACCCCAACTGCATTGCAGTAAGGGGGAGCTCCTGTTCTGCAAGCAGCATCCAGCTGCACAAGCAAAATTACTGCAGGTTTAGATACATGGTGGTGAACGTGGTGGCAGAGGTTGCAATATTGGTCTGAAATGTGTACAAAAAATGAGGGAGGAAAAAATCTAAGACCTTGAGGAGAGTTTAGACTAAAATATTAAAAGTAAGAACTTCCACAGGAGCATATGCAAGACCTTTAGAAGAAGCTCAAGGAAGATGAGTGGTGCATTGTCAGAGAATCATGGAAGTCAGAATGCTTTGAGTTGAAAGGGACCTTATGGTCATCTAGTTCTAACTCCCCTGCCGTGAGCAGGGACACATTTCATCAGAAGGTGCATTAGCATCCCAGCATGACCTAGGGGATTGCACAGATGAGGAGGCATTTCCATCTCAAGGTGTTACTTGCTCTTGTGAAATAACAGGAAACAAAGGACTATTTCAACAGTTTGTTCTTGAATTTGTTTCAGTTAAAAAAAAATCCTTGATGGAAGGAATATCCATCCCTGTTATTTACCACTGTTGTGAAACCACAGGAGCAGAAAAAAGATCTGTAACTTTCTTGTGCTACAGGTGATGATTTGAGGAGCTAAGGTTTCTAGTATCAGGAATTATTTGTACGTGGCAAGCTTGATCTGTTCCCATAATATATGGTGGGACTCAGTCCATCACTCTTGGAGCTGTTCAATCAGCCCCATGCTGGGCAGCCTCTCTGGTGCCTGGTGTTCAGTCCAATGCAGAGAGATTGGCCAGAGATAACACGCTGTCAAAGTACTCTGAGCAGCATTACAATTTTTTTTTTTTAGAAGCAAACATGAAAGAGTTCAATAGCTCACACAAGGAAAAAAGGAAAACAAACAAAACAGGGATTTAAAAAGCAGGAGGGTTTTTCCCCCATCTATTTTGAGTCAGCTTCTTTCAAGTACATAAAAATTGGCTCAAGCTGTATTTTTTTAATGACATTTTATGTTTCATTTCCATACATAAAAGGAGCAGACATGTCTCTTCTGGAAACAGGACCTACTTTGACTTGTCAAATACCAATCACCAGTTAAAAAATGTCACTCTATTTCATGCCTCTGCCCAGTGCTATGACTGATGGCCACAGGTGAAAAAAAAAAATTAGCACAGGAGGTTGAACACATCTGGCTTAAACAGACTTCTCAGCTTCTTCCCTGAGCAGCAGCAGTGGTTTCCCCACCGCCTTGCAATTCCCACTCTCTGTGCACAGCTGCTGGCCAGGCAGGAGCTCCAGTGGGAGCAGCAGGCAGCACTTCTCACCACTGGGGGCTCCAAACCTCAAAGCAAGCCTGGGACACATGGTAGTAAAAACACAGCTGGCTGAGCAGGAAGAAAGGAGGCATTTAATGGCAAGGATAAACACTTTTGTTCACTCCTTCCTGAACTCAGAAGTTGCGAATTCTTGGCTGGCTGGGCACTAGGACTTTTCTGTGCTAGACAAGGGATTTACCAGGTATTCAGGGGCTGATTGGGAAAACTCTTGTTTTTACCTAAAGCTATCCACTTCCTTCAGTGGCCATTTGAATGTGATTAAAAGCTTGATCAGAAAGGCATGGGCGTAAGAAAAATAAAAATAATAGCAGCTTGTGGCGTGGCAGGAGGTGGAGTTATTCAGGTTTACTTTCTAAAGGTTAGGAAGCTACAAATAGATAATAAGAGAATGGAGAGGTAATCTACTTGGAATACAGAGGACATGTACTTTTCAGTTACACTGAGTCTGGTAAAAAGTCAAACATTGTTTTTATAAGACTTAGTAGAGGGACAGTATCCATCCATTGCATCTCTTCAGGGCTGTTTTTGCTAAAGGAAAGTTCATCTATTATTTAAGACATAATGCAGAATATGAAGATGGTGCATTTTAAAATTGAATTATACACTTTGATAATTCTTAAATTCCCTTTGGCCTTTAAAATGCCTTAAACCTCTGAAATACAAAAGGACCATCTCAGACCCAGTGCCTCAAATACAGAGGATCACTTTTGGTCCAGCTGTACCATCCTAGAGCCAGACTGACATCTTTTCAGGCAGTCTGACTTCTGGCATTTCCTAACTTCTGAGCATTGAACATTTCAACCTTAGCTGTCCTTCTGGCAGAAATGTTCTTACACATAAAATGAGATAAATTTTTACGAATGTGGCTATTCCCCGAAGACATGTGTAAGACTAACCACTGTGTAGGTACACAAGAGACCACAGGAACTAACTCAGCAGAAGTCCAGGGGGAGGTTGGTTCATGTTCAAGCTAAGGACAAGCATTTTCCTGTCCCTTAACACATTCTGTCACATGTGTTCTTCATGTGCTCTTGGCAACAAAACAAGAGAAAATGGCCTGAAGCTACTCCAGGGGACGTTTAGATTGGTTATTAGGAAAAATTTCTGCCCTGAAAGGGTTGTCAAACATTGGAACAGGCTGTTCAGGGAAATTGTGAAGTCACCATCCCTGGACATATTTAAAAGCCATGTAGATGTGGCACTTTGGGAAATGGTTTAGTGGTGGACTTGGCAGTGCTGGGTTTTTGGCTGGACTTGTTAATCTTAGAGGTCTTTTCCAACCTAAATGTCTCCCTGGTTCTATGATTCATGCCCACAAGGCAGAGCATCACCTCGTGTCCCAGGCAGGTGGCATTTTTGCCTATTGGTTTGCAGGCAGCAGTGGAACCACATGGCCTTGTCCACCCGTCTGCTGGGCAGCGTCGTCACCTGGAGACAGTTCTTGGGGCAGCCTCTGAATGGAGATGATCACTGTAAGGAAACCAGAAGAAACTGGTGTCTCTGGGGAACAGGTTAAGAAAGAAATTTGCATAACCCGTATGGTTCATCTGCCTTTTTCAATATGAAGGGATTTTTTAAAATTATGTCTGCTGATGTTTTTGCCTTATTAACAATGTCACTTAACATTGAGAGCTCAGGTTATTATTAGCAATTTTACATTCTGGTTTTAGTAGCTTTCTTGACTGTTATTATTAGCATTTTTATTTCAAAATCCTTTGAGATAATCTGAGATGTAGGGAAAGGCATCTGGCATTTCCCTATATCCCTTGAGGACGGTTCTGGATTTCTCATTTATGTTTGAATTGCTATTTTAGAGCTGTATATTTCTAAATGTCTTCTTAAGGACCTATTCCCATATCATGAAGTCATTCTTGTAGACAATCCAGGCACGGTGATCTGGCACAACCCAGGTCTGCTCAAATGTTTATTACTTTGATTAAGAGATGGAGAAATAGCACAGGCATTTATACATATGCAAAGCCTTCATATGTAAACAGGCTTTTCCAGGAGCAGTGACACTAAGAAGGGCTGGTTTCCCCAGAGGAAGATCCTTCACAGTCAATTCATTGGAGTGACTCCTAGAGGAATGACATGAGTTTCCACCAAGCTCTTCCTGCATGTGCCTGATTGTGTGTCTAGAGACACAAGGAATTTGTCAGCATGAAGAAATGTCTTACAGTGTTAGTGCTGGGATTGTAAAACTGGCCAGCCAATGGCATAAAGATCTGACATACCAATTGGTTACTAATTATTTCTCAAGGTATCATTTTGAATCAATATCAAAGGTTTTCTGATGGTATTTCATGTATTTTAGATCCATCTATATGCAGTGCTCCAGGAATTGTTTCTGTGGATTGAACCTCCATTTTTTCACACAATGACAGATTTTTTCCCTCTGGGGTGGAGTCTTTCGCTTCCCAGCTGTCTTTATGACAGTGAAACAAATACCAGATGAAATCCTGATTTTTTTCTCAATATCCAGACCATTGAAAACAAGTCAAATGCTCTCCACTCACTTAATTTAATTTCTCAATGTAATTAACTTTTGCCCCTACTCCTTAAATGGCCTGTGTTGGTTCTGCTGGCTCCAAAGAGTCAGTGAGAAATGAAGCCATGTGGCAGCCCCAGTGCACTTCAGTGAAACTGTGAAATGGCTTCAGGACTGAAATAACAGCAGCTGTTTCAGATCAGGAGCTTTATTAGCTGAGGAAGTGGAGGGATTTATTTTGTGCCTTCACAGCAGCTCCAACAAGTTTGATTTTCCAGCCTTAGACTTTTCAGCACTGATTAAACAACTAAACCTCAACTCTGCAGTATCTTTATCCATCAGCAAATGTCCAGACTGTGATGACATAGAAACACTTCTTAGCCTGGTAGAAATACTGTCAGGAAAAATGTGTGTCTGAGAAATGTGTTTGGTGTTAATGAACTGAGCTTGATTGTGTTGATACACAAGAGTTAAACATTTGTCCAGAAAAGTGATAGTACCTTTATTTGTCAGCTAGATAAAAAACCCCAAAGATATACCATTTTGTATGCATGGATAATTATGAATGATGAGGATACTGAACAGAATTATTACTTTTTGAATGAAAAAGTAGAAGGTTAAATTAATGCGGTTTTTAAATAAGAAGGCAAAAGGATTTATGATACAATATACCTTTTTTAAAATAATAGCAAATGCTAGAAAAAAATTAAAGCTTAATATATCAACCACAGTGATTTGGAATGCTTAGAAATGAGTATACAATGGGTAGGGAACAGGACCTAAAAGATGCGATGGGGTGTAAGAGCAATTTGTTGAACCTCTCCCCTGGGTGATGTTCCTGGGTGCTCTGCCAGGTGCTTTCCGCCAGGCGCCTTCCAGATGACAGAACTGCCCTGCACTGAGAATCCAGAAGGATCCATCCCTTGGTCCTTGTGTAGCTGCCCCTGCAGGGGAATCAACATGAGAGGAGTTTCAGGTGTCTGCAGGTGTGTGTTGGCACTATCCTTTTGCTTCCAGAGGCTTCCAAGGCACTGTTTTGGGCCTGGCAGACACAAGACAGGACTTACAGAGACCTCTGCTCTTGGAGAATGGTGGCTGCAGGGCTGGTGAGCCTCCACGTGCCAGCTGAGCCCCTGGAGACACCATGAACTGTCATGGGAGCTCAGAGAACAGGTCAGCTGGAGATCTTGCCTACATGCTGAACCAGCTGGCTGAACCCTGTGCTTGGGAAAGAGATAATTCCCTCCACAGCAGCGTAGACTGTGCTGAGTTTTGGATTTGTGAGTAGGACAGTGCTGACAACACACTTGTTGCTGAGCGACACTTGTACAGCACTGCATTTTCCCACTCTGCCCCACCAGCAAGTAGCCTGGAGGCTGGCAAGAAGCTGGGAGGGAGCAGAGCCAGGAGAACTGAGCCACGCTGGCCAAGACCAATTTCCTGCCTTACAGCAACATGTGCTGCAGAAACAGCTCAAAGGAAGGAGGAGAAAGGGGTGACATTGATGGTTATGGCATGTGTCTCCTCAACTAACCTTTGCATGTGCTGAAGCCCTGCTCTCCAGGAGGTGGAAAAACATCAGTTGCTGAAGGGATAAAGTGAACAAATTCATCTTTTTGCTTTGCATGAGTGTGCAGTTTTTGCTTTACCTACCAAAGAGCCTTTATCTGGGTGCCTTTCTCCTGTCTTCTTCCCATTATGTGGGAGAGGGGAGACCCAGCAGGTGTTTGGCTGCTGGCTAAGGTGAACCCACCACAACCCCACCCCCTGACCCTGGGGACAATTTCAGTGAGGATGGTCGGGAACTGTGTCTCTCAAAAGCAAAATCCTCTCAATAGGCGATTTCTGCTTTTTTCAACCAGAACTAGCAACCTTTTCTCAGAAGTTCTCCTCAAGGAGAACACAGAGGACGCTGAAGATAAACTGCTACATGTTGGTGGTTTTTTTCTTCTTTTCTTTACAGTTACGTTTTCAGAATAAAAGATAATTGACCACCAGAACTCTTCTTGCCTTCTAGGGTGGTCATTCCCATCTGCTCCGGTGCTGTAGGACACGGGGCACTGTTGAAGGCACCTGAGGTCCACATGCTGCAGCGTGGTCTGGTGACAAGAATTGCATACACCACACCATAGTACACCTTTTCCCAACCATTGTACCAGCCATGTGTGAACCTCTTTGCTACAGGAACTGTCTGGATGTTAGGTTCATGCCTAATGTCCAGCTCAAGAAATATGCAAAATATTCTGTGTATTCAAAGAAAATGCCACAAGAAGTAAGTGATCACATCAAGAAAATGCAAACAGCTATTGCCAAGGCTCTGTGGAATAGCTTAGATAGAAAACAAAAGAAGATGTTCTGACATCCAAACAGGTATTTTAAATCTGTCCAGTGAATTATACCCTTAGAGTGCCTATTTCTTGCCTTTACTTGTAAAGGTGTCAGACAAGTCCCTCTGAGACAGATGCTGTATTTAAATCCCCTAAATTCAGATGAGATGTCTGACCACTTCTATGAAGACTGGTGCTCAAGAGGGTCCAGGGAGGTTATCAGCATCTGGAAGACATTCTCCTTCACCTGTGTTCACCCTGTGTTTGGTCACATTTTCTGAGCAGCTAGGTGTTCTCCTGAGCTCAGTGATCTGGAAGAGAATGGGTTGTTCTAGTGATTTTAACACATTCAATTTATTACCAACTTTGTTGTCAGAGGAGGCATGGAAACCTGGAAAGGGACAGAAGAGAAAGAGCTCATCTAGAATCACATGAAAGAGGCAATGTAAAGTGCAAGCCAAAGGGGAAAAAGGTGGGGGAAAAAAAAAAGATGAAATGAGGGGGAGGGGGGAAGATGGTTAGAAAGTTTAATTAATTCTGTTTCAAAAGTGAAGAAGAAATGAAAAATGAAACAAAGAGCAGAACTGACACGAGAGAGAGCGAGAGAGAGAGAAGAAAGATGCTGGGGAGAAAGAAGCTCAGTAAATTAACCAGTATATTCTTCAGAGAAATCCTTTCAGCAGGCTCAGAGAATCTGTCTCTATTAAAGTTTCATAGTGAAGGCTCAGAGGGATTTTCAATATTTAAAATGTGTTTTTGAAGGTAGCCAAGGGGAGATGCACTGCTAAGTCTTGAAAGGCTAATGCATTAAATTTTATTATGTCTTCAAATAGCATGGGACAGTGTCTAACTCTAGGTTACTTTAAGAGAGCACTCATGTCTTGCTTTGCTCCCTCCTCTCATTAAAATGTCCCTGTTTGGGGTGTTTTGCATTCTCTGCTTTTCACTCTGGAGATCACTGCTGAAGATGAGACAGGTGCCAGGAGGGTTGAAGGTGGAAGCTGGGAGCTGTGGGACTGCAAAGAGGCAGAAGTGGAAGGACGAGGTCAAGACAAAGGGTTTTACCATGAGGCCCCTGACATGAAGAAGGAACACCAGTTTCATTTGGGCCGATAGGAATGATAGGTGCCGTCCTGGTGACTGGGAGGTGGCAGCTTCCACTGCCCTGACAAGGGACATGGAGTCCCTGGGCATGGACTGTTCGTCCTTCCTTGAACTCCTGTTGAACGAAGGGGGGTGAAAGCCCAAAGGGAAAATAACTCATCAGCACAGAAGCCCTTACAGTCAGGGTCATCCCACTTTTGTCATGTGCCTATGCGTGGGTCTGCGAAAGTAGGAGTGAATGCCCTGAAGCCGAGGAGGAGGAGAATGGCAGCGGGACAGGTCTCTGTATGGAGGAGCATCCCTGCTCCCGAAACAAACCCTGGCTCCTCGCCCCTGGTTTGATAGCAGCGGTCAAGCTCTCTCCTTATTGCACTCGAAGTACCAGACCAGCAAACCAACTGCTTGAAAATTTTAAAATAAGGCGGTTTAGTCTCATGGCACACTCTGCCACTTCCAATCCTCAGCCTTCAGGGTCTCCCGGGATGCTGTACGCACCCTCCGCACGCATCCCCGCGGCACGTTCCAGGACCCTGCACCTTCCCAGGGGTTATGGCATTACAAAGCCGAGCCGGCGCCTTCCCGGGCAGGAGCGGTGCCCGCTGCCGAGCCCCGGTACCCAGCCCTACTGCCGAGCCCCGGTACCGAGCCCCACTGCCGAGCCCCACTGCCGAGCCCCGGAGCGGAGCCCCGGTGCCGAGCCCAGCGCTGCCCGGCGGGTGGCAGCACTGAACCGCGGCCAGGCGCAGCTCCCGGCAGCGCTGGATGCTGCCAGAGGTGATCCCTTCCTTGCCCTGCGTTTCCTTCCGTAATGCTTGCGCTTCTTTTGTGCCACCCTGCATAGCAGTGACTAAACAGCTTTCTAGAAATAGCGCGGTGCTTGTCTGAACAGCGCATCTCTCTCCTGCTGCCTCGCATCAGGGACTGCTGCTTTGCAAAGCGTTCCGTAAGAGCATCCAGAAATGCTCCTGAAGTTTTTACGCTGACTAGCACTTGCATGAGCTATCCCCTTTTTTTGAATGAAAGAATTTGGTCTTTCTGAATTTTTGGTCTTTTGGTCTAAGACAGCTATGTTCAGATACCCACTTGCACACTGAGTGTGTGGTACACCTGCCATGCCAGAGATCCTGTCAGTGCAGCAGACTATGCTCAGCCAGAGGTTCTTAGGACAAGCCTGGTAGCATTGGGGTTGGCAGCACTGTTCCCCTGACCACAGGACTGCCTCTCAGGGGAGCCTAGAAGCAGGGCTTGCATGTGGCAACAGACAGGCAGGCTGCTAAATTTAGGGAGTTTCATCGAAAATTGAACTGCTCCTCCCATGTAGCTACTTTGGGACAAAGTTATCTCATCCTTTCGCATCCAGGAAGGGCAAGGATGTAGCACAAGATGCTCCCACTAAGTTGACATCAAACCACTACTCAGCTACTTCCTCAATAAATTTAGAAAATAAATGGTTCTTTGGATTCAGCCCCAAACTCCACCTGCCTCCTGCCTCTAGCAGATACTGTTAGTGGTGGATGCAGTGAGAAGACTAAGGATGGACAAGTGTCTGCAATACCCTCTCAGAAAATATAATCCAGTGCTTGCCTGAAAAATTTTGAAATTAAAAAAATCAGACAAACTTGAACTCAGATAGCAAGGTGCATTGAACGAGTTTCAAAACTTTCTCATCATAAGCCTTCTGCTGAGTCACAGTGATCAAACCTGAAACGTCTTCTCCTTTGCACAATTTTTTGATGTGCAGTCTTTTCCTTTTCATATATGTGAAAGCAGTTGTGGGGTATTTTAGATCTCTTCCCCTACCAAAGAAACAAGCAGTGGCAGGCATCCTTCCAAACCAAGTGGCACAGAGTAAGGTTCTGCTGAGAGAAAACTGTCTTCCCTCGTGTTTCCTAATCCAAGTGTGGATGCCGGGGATACAGACACAGAATGAAATGACCCAAGAAACTGGTCATTATGAGGGAAGGACAGACTGCAACGCTCTCTTCCAGATCCTCTTATCCATGGCTGAGCCCACCCTGTGCTGTCTCCATGGGGCTGTGGCACCTTTGGCTTGTGGATGACAAAAGCAATGGGGCATTTGGGATCTCTCCTGCTGCAAAGCTCAGCAGAGACACAAAGAAACCTCAGCCAAAGTCTGAGAGCTTCAATTCCCAAATGACTAATTCTGTTTCAGAGCAGTAGCCAAGAAAGGATAACACAAAATCATTTATTGTCTGCCCCAACAGCAGGGAAGGGCTATCTTTTCTCTCTGATAAACTGAATGGTTTTGACCCACATTGTAACCTCTGGTTTGAATTTAGAGATAAGTTCAGCCTTATGCCAAGACTCAGAAGTGCCTTGTGGCAGCAGTGAAACAGCATTTCACAGGACTGCATGGGCCAGAAGAGGCTGCAGGATCTGGGCAGCATGGTCAGACAGATACTCTCCTCCATTCCATGTTTGGAGGGTCCCCGGAGCAGGGACAGTATAAACTCTAATGAAGCTGCATTGCCAGTGGCAGGAATAGAGCTAATTCCAAATACTCTGGAGTTTACAGCTCAAGAGTGGATTTAATTATCACTTTACTGGCTTTAAGTCAGCTGTAAGACTAATCTAAATTTAACAGGGTCAGCAGTTGCTTTACAAGCTTCTTCAACAGGCAAGTGTCAAATTAGGGCTATACCGACAGATAAAGGGAGAAAACTAAAGCCATTGATGGCCATAGATTTCCCAGTTGATATCTTTATACTCCGCTATAAAAGCCTACCACTCTTCATTTAAAGAAAGTGAAAAGTGTTGACATCTCTTTCAAATGCTATTCATTAGGAAGCAACTTGAACTAAATATAATTAGAATCAAATAATGTGGACCTTTTATTGAAGAGTAACAACACTCAGTATTTTCTGCTTTTTATGTTTCCAGATAATCTGTGCCGTTAGCTTGGGATCAAATGCTGGACCCCCTCCAGTTGCTGCACGACTGAGACTCTGAGCATTGACAGTGCCATTTGATGGACCCAGAGATGCATCTGACAGCTTGTTCTATAGCAGGTTTTGAAAAATACAATGCTTGTCTTGGGCACAAGTGCTCCACCCAGACCCAGGACAGCCCAGGCCTTGCACCGGGGCACAACGGAGCCGCCCGGACATGGTGGCAGAACTTTGTGTGCCATAAAGGAGTGAACTTTGGCAAAACTCTGTCCTTGGACTTCTAAGCACCTGCACCTGCTGACCTGCCTAAGAGGATTTTCCAGGTCATGGTGCCCTGGGACAAGTCAGGCTCAGTTTTCTGCTGGAGGGTTACTCCAGGCTTTGAGGGGCAGCTCTGAACAGTGAGAGGCAATCCCCAGCTTGGAGATCCTCTTCTCCTGCCCTGCTGACCTGCCCCACATGATATCCCTTCCTGCCCAAGGGAACAGGAGTCAGGGCCTCTCTGCGTGATCAAAATGCCTGTCAGGCAGCAGGAAGCAGTGAGCTGCCCACACCAGACCCGGGACTCCTGCACAGTCATCTTTGTGTTTTGCTCACACAGTTTTCTCTTTCCTGGCAATTTCTTTGCTGGACAGGACCCACTCTATGTTTCCCATCTAGTCCAAGCCAGATGGCCACCTGTGTAGTCTATGGAGAGAGATAGGGACTCCAGGGAGTTACTAAACCTGGTTGCTGATGAATTGCCCTCAGGAGATGTCTATTTCCCTTGCTTCCTCAAAGAGCTTGGATGATCTACTTAAGGCTAAACACCTACATTTTGCAAGACTGAAGTTAGCCTTCCAGTGAGATGGATCCTCATGGAGAGGAGAATGCCACCTGACAGGCATCAACTACACAGGCTTACAGGCTGTAGGAAAAAAATTATATACTTGACCTCCTTTATAGAAGCATAGAATAATAAAAGATGCTGAGTTGGAAGAGACCCATCAGAATCATCAAGTCCCACTCCTGGCTCTACACAGGGCACAGAGTCACACCCATGTGCCTGAGAACATTGTCCAAACACCTCTTGAACTCAGACAGGCTGATGCTGTGAGCACTTCCTTGGGGAGCCTGTTGCAGTGCCCAACCACCCCCTGGCTGCAGAACCTTTTTCAAATATCCAACCTAGACTTCCCCTGACTCAACTTCGGGCAGTTTTCTCAAGTCCTGTCACTGCTGATGAGAGTGAAGAAATTGGTACCTGCCCCTCCTCTCCTTGTCAAGAGGAAGCTGTAACTGCAATGAACTGTCCCCTCAGTCTCCCCTTCTCCAGGCTGAACAGACCCAGAGACCTTGGCAGCTCCTCATACAGCTTCCTCTCCAGACCCTTCACCATTCCCACTGCCCTCCTGGACACTATCTTTTTATATTGTGTTGTCCAGAAATGCACACAGGACTCAAGGTGATGCTGCACCAGTTCTCTATATGTAGTCCTTTATAAGAATAGCTAGGCCTAGCACACAGCAAACCCAAACTAATCTATGTATTTATTCCCACCACTCTTTTATCCCATTGCATTGTTACCCATTGTACTCTCCTCAGCACTTCCTCTGCTTTGCAGAATTTAGGGACCACCCCTGAACCGCCAGGGCTGTTTAACTACAGGGCCAACACAGAAGAGAGATGCTGGTGCTGCCCTCGATCTTTCCAGAGGGGCAAACCTTGTCCACCTCTGTGATTTGAAAGAGTTGAGATGGAATTTTTTCCTCTCAGTTATCTGAGAGCTGAAAAGGTAAGCACAGCCCAGGCTGGAGAAACAGTCTCTGGGTGAACTCCATGCTCTCTGTCTATCTGCATTACTGAGAAGTACTTCTTATCTTTTGGACTTTCAAACCAAAGAGTTTAAAGAAATACTGGAGTGAAATAATAGCTGACAATGATTAAAGCACTATTTTTAGGCTTAACTGTAACTTAAATGCCAGATTATGAACTCGGAAATATTTTTTACATAAACTTTCCCCCGCATAAACAGTAAGCTAAAGTAGTGAATTTGTTCCATTGACTTCAGCCAAGTGCAGCACGATTCTGGTTTTACGTTAGTCCTAAGGGACAGCCTCAAACCTTGAATTAACCAGGAAAATACAGACAGCCAGAAAAAGCAGCCTGCTGAGACCCTTGTTAGGAGAAGTCTAACAGCATTCAGATTGTTAGGGGGTTGGTGTTGCTTTTTTTCAAGGAGGACCCCACAAGATTTCAGTCATGTGAGACTCACCACCTAAAGCAAAGTGTCCAAGTAGAAGTCTGGCTTTGAAGGGATTTAATCCTGAGTTGCAGGTAAATATCCTGGGTGAAACAATATGGATAAAATCCTGCTGAGCCAGCTGACCTTGGGGAAGACAGACAGTGTGGTTATCTGAACTTCACTTATCTAAATTCTCCTCTTGTTTGAGGTGGGATTATATTGTCCACCTCATACCAAGAGAGGGGGTTTCATGGGCCCTCAAGGTGCATGACCCCAGCCCCCACGGTTACATCTTGGGAAGGCAAGAGTCCTTCCTCTAGAAAGAAAAGTAGTTTGGAAATTAAAAGACCAGATGATTCAGGCTGTACAGCTCATATGCAATCATAAAGAGGAGACACACACAGAGGAGAGGAAGATGGAATAATTTTGTGGAATGCTGAGGCACAGCCGTGGGCACAAGAGACACTGCGAGAAGCAGAGGGGTTTTGGGCAGAGATCTCTTAGCTCAGGCAGAGCAAGCAGGGGGTGAGTTATGTCCCCAGCAGCCACTGCACTGGGAGGGCTGTGCAAAGCCTACTGCAGGCTGAGCTGCTCCAGTTACTGCATCAGAATCTCTTACATGGTCTTGTTAAGCTACAAGTTCCCCATATAGGCTGCTCATCTCCTCCCCCTGCCTAGTTCAGTCACAGCCCTCACTAGGAAACTAGAAGTGGAAAAAAGTCAATCTTCCCACTCTAATAAATTCAGGAAAAATAAATACTGATGACTTAAGGTGGAATTCCCAGGGTTTCCAAAACAGCTGTGTACCTTCACCTGTAGGCCTGATGATCTTTTGTGTTGTTACAAAGAGTTGCATGAAAAAAGGCCAAACCAAAACTCTGAAGAACACTAGGGAATTATTTCTAAACCCTTTTTGCTTGACAAAAAAATTCCCCTAACAAAAGAAAACTAATAAAACCATTTTACACAAACCACAATTAAAGAAACTACATGGTGTATTTACAATTAATTTTCAGCTTATGAAATCACCTCATGAATGAAATGTGTGTCTAAGTCATATGAGAGTCAAGAAGGGAGAAAAGATAACACTAGTGAGGAGAGAGCAGATTTTTATAGTGTCTGCTGGTAGCCTTTCATTCTCTGAACAGCAGGAGGAGATTAATGATATTGTCACAACAACATTAATGATGCTGTAAAATCATAAGGACAAAGAGAGCCAGGATTTGATAAAAGTGAGATTTACAGCTGCATCAGTCAATTTAATTATCTTTTACTAGGCTTAAACTAAGCAGTAAGACTAATCTCCATTTAACATGTTTTACAGGGTCTGCAGGCACTTTACAATCCTCCTCCATTCAGAAGTGTCAAATTATGGCAATATTGATAAAAGAGTGGTGTGAATGGTTGTCTAGTCAATCCCCAAACCAGTTAATATCTTTCTTTACTGCATTGTAAAAGCCAATTACTCTGAAGTTTTGGAGTGAAATTTGTGAAGAGTAATCTGAGCTGATAATGTTTAGAAAACAAATTTGAAAAAGATAAAGATCCGTGTCCACCTGCCTGCATTCTCTATAACAGACAGTGCTGCTGCCTTTGTGCTGGCTCTGCTGCCTGTCCTCCTGCATTGCCAGTACCGCAATGGGACTGCTTCCCCTTGGGAATCAGCCAGTTCCTGGGAATCAGCTTTTACACCTCTCGGAGGAGAAGCAGACCCCACCAGCTCAGCAGCCCTGGCAGTACAGGCTGCCCTGCAGCCCAGGACAATGGAGTCCTGCAGCCTGTGGGGAGCAGGGGCTCTCCCCAGCATTGCTTTTCATCTGGCTTCTGGGGGGTGGCCAGTGCAGGGGCTGGTGGTGGCCCCATCAGCTCTGATCCGCTGGCAACCCTTCTTGTGCGAGGATGGCTGCTGGCTGCACTGCCCAATCCCATGCAGACTCCTACCTCCACTTCCCACAGCAGCAAAAAGAACGAGGATTAAGTAATTGTTTTGAAGGCAAATGATTACTGATGTTAAAATTTATGATCAACACTGTCTAGAGATGAGTAACATGAAATGTTTCAAACAAGGTGTTTTGCTTCTTTTAAATTTTTTCTGCCCCTTTCTTAGCCACCAGCAGCTTCTTCTCCACATTCCGTTTCTTGATGTTCTATTACTGGACCTGTAGTATAACAGAGTATTTGTTCTTACTAAGCCCATGATAGATTTTATGTATATTAGTTTTCCATGTGTGCTTTTTAAAACCAAGTCCCTCAGATACTTCAGGTCCCTAGTCTTGATTTTTGCTCTCCGTAACTTTGTGGAGTTACTCATACTTCCACAAATAGAAGAGTAAACCCAATTATCTCCACCTGATGGGCTACTTCATGGCCACTGAGCCCTACCTTTTTACATAAGTATCTTCCTTTGAGCTCTGGAGAAGCAAGCTTCTGGCATCAGGAACAGAAGAAAAATGCTTAAACTGGCACATTTTTGTGACTTTGATTTTCAGTGAGACTGAAGAAAATGTAACTCTCAAACCAGACGGCAGCTCACAGCAAAATGCATGTTTCAAGCCTGGGAGAATCCCTTGTTTAGCCAACTGCTGTCTGACACAGCAGAATGAGAAAATCTAAATCTTTCCTAGAGAGTTCAGATTGTCTTTCCCTGCTCTCCAAGCAGAGGAACACCAGTCTCTCTCAGGCCAGGTGTGTCCAGCAGTGAAGAATCTGATTTAATTCAGGCTCTGGCTCTGAGCACTTGGTGATTGGAATTTTGATCCCACTCTCTTTATTTTGTACTCTTGCCTATATTTAGTGCTGTGGGCAAGGAAATTTTTTGACCCATCTTTTCTGCTGGTCAAAGTGGCTCTGAAGGCAATTTCTGTGATACTTTAATCTCACTAAGCCCAATTATTGAACATTTTTGGAGTCAGTAGTCAGGCTTCCTGGAAAACACACTTCACAGCTCAGGCATGCCCTGTGTCACTCAAAGACAGTTGTTCTGCTCCTGCATTTTAAAAAAATCAACAAACACAGAATGACTGAGCCCAGTGTTTCCACAGTATCTTATTTTTAGCTCTCTCAAATATTTTTTTGACTAATAATGAATTAACCCCCTGACAAGAAACAAAAATACTTCTCTTCCCAGGCTTAGAAAAGAGAGATACATTTTTTTGACCATTATCTAGAAAGTTTATAGGAAAAAATACTAACAGCAGTCAACTCTTAGGACCTGCAGTTCTGTTTGAAACACACTGCAGTCCTGCCTTGTCACCTGCTTCCTTTAGCTTGCTAGCACATCTGACACCCCAAATCTGGCAGGTACTTCTGACCACACTGAGAGGGCCCTCTCACCTAGCAGCCTTCATGTCCTGGGACCACAGTGCCCAGCTGCACTGACAGTGCTCCTGGTGCAGGAGGTGCTGGCAGACGTGCCTAGGAGAGACATCTTCTGTAAGCACAAGCATTACCCCAAACCCTGGCTCAGACCAACCCCAGGACCTTCTCGGGGGTTTGGCTGTTAGAAAGTCAGAAGTGCCAAACTCAGATGCCTCGTGTGTGACGAGCTTGGCTGGCCTCTGTCATGCAGCCCAAGTTCCCAGTTGCTGCATCCTCTGGTCTCTGCTGGTGGTCAGCAGATCCCATCCTGAAGGACTGCAGATGGAAGTGAGACAGAGCTCTGACACATCTGGTGGGAAGCATTATGCACCAGAGCTTTAAAATGATTGGGAAGTTGGCAGTGCATGGTGGCTCCTGTCATCCCGACCACATCAAGATGAATGATCCCCTCAAAGTCCCTCTATTCAGGGACTCTTGGGAGAAAGATTTTCAGTCAAACTGGTGGCTCACCTTATGGTGAGACAAGGGTCTCAAGCTCTACTGCCCATTTCATGGAATTTCCACTAAGCCTAGGGGAGGGGGTGTAGAAATTGGCAGGAATTTTGTCCAAACAAGGTCTTCAGGATTGAGCCCCTGTCAATAAATCCTGCAACGTGTTTGTTCATGCAGGAAACGGGTGGAAAAGTCTGTTCAGGATTCTTATCCATCTGATCTTATCAGGGTGGTAAATCTGGTCTTTGATCTTTTGTCAATAACGCACAAAGTTGGAGGCAGCTGCCACCACCCAGCTCAGCCATGCAGTCATCAGGGACTCATAAAACATTTATGAAACCTGTCATAAACTGGCCTGATAAGGAACAGGACATCAGGTTTCAGGAGTCAGCAGCTTCTTGGAGAAGACCTTCCCTCTGACTCCAAAGCTCCTTTGTTTAACTAGCAAACACAAGCCACTGATTGCACCCTGCCATAAATGCTGGGAGCAGGGAATTTTCACCAGCCCTGCTGCCTGCTGAATTTTAGTGGCTGGTACTGGCCTTCATCATTTGCCTTTCCCACTTGCCAGTCCTAAGGGAGGAGGGAGAAGAGGGGAGGAGGAGAGGAACTGAATAAAATCATAACTGAGGAAGGAAAAAAATTGAAGAAAACTTTATCTGAAATTATGAAACCCACATTCTGTTCCCACCTTCCCCAGTTACTGCAACTATGACTCATGTCACAGTCTCTGCCTCTTCCTTATTTTCTTTATAAGAAAATCAAATTGATCTGCCTAGTATCTTCTCTGTGCATATGTGCTCTTCGACATTTTTTTCCAGTAGACTAAATCCCTAATAGGGAATAAGGTGCCTCCAGTGTCCCATCTGAGACACCCAAACCTCAAGAACAGGGCTATGCTCCAATGCTGTGCAGTGATTTCTGCTTCCTCCAGCACCATGGAGCACCTCTCAGAAGCACAGTGTCCACATCAGCTCCATGATTTTCCTGAGCTAGAAGTTAAGGAGCTGTGCCACACCAGGGAATATTCAATCATTCATTGGGATATTTCTTGTTCTTTGGAACAATTTTGGCCTCGGAGATGCAGTTGGAAAAGGAAACTGCTGCTAGGATTAGGTATCACAGTCTTGTTATTTACGCAGAGTATTCAAACCCTTGATTTTCTGAAAGCACAGGAAGGTCAATGTCAAAGTACAGCCTATGTTTGCAACTCAAAGCCCTGGTTAGCACTGAGATCAAATACTTCTGCCATGAGGCCACAATTTTCATGCATATTCTGCCATCTTTGATTGTGGTTTTGGGTTTTTTTTTGTAAAGATATGAAATGGAACATGAAACAATAGTTAGAACTTAGAGTCACAAAATAATTATCTCTTAAATCATCTGGATTATGTTTTCCTTTTATTTGCTTGTGTTTTTGTGGTGATACATTCACAATGTTGAGATACAGACAGCATTTTTTTCCTGGTGCCTGACTTCATAGAAAGCTTAATTATTTCTTAGAAGTATTTTAAATAATGCAAACTATACTGTACCATAACAATACATATTTACAGCTATGTATTTATTTTATAATCTCCATGAGATAAGCAGCCGTTTTGTTTAATTGGTATTGCTGTATTATTTACTAATCAAATTACTTAGGAGTTTAGTGGTGCAGTCACAACTTCTCTACCTGTTAATTTAGTCCTGTTTCAGTCACTAATAATAACAATTGTTCATTACTGAAAAGAGCTTGGTGTCGGAGCAGTTCCAAATAGAGATAGATACAAAGATACCTTAATTGGGTATGTGTTATCAGTTTCTTATAGTAATAAAGCACTAATTCAACACTGGTGTATAACCACAAAACAGCTGTAATAAATTTCAGATTTGGTAATAAAATACTACTATATAGCTTGATTAGGTGATAAAATAGCAGTTACATTTTAGAAATGTATAAAAAATACGAAACGCTTGTTATCCTGAGCATTCCTTTGCAGGCAGCCTGGCGGCTAAAGATTCCAGGGCTACCAGGGAGCTCTTTGAATTTTCCCATCAGCGAGGGTGACTAAGTGAAGCAATTGATTGCCTCGGGTAGCCTGTGCCCAAGGCCATTTAGGCAACCCAGTTCTCTTTCTCGATTCATTGCGAGCAAACACAGGACAGAAGAATCTCTGCTTGCTGCAGCCAAATCCAATTAGTCAGTTGACTGATGAACTACCACCACTTTTTGGTACCTCTTAACTGTGTGAACTTGCTCTGCTCCTGTTTCGGGCTATGTTATTCTACAGAAATATAAAGGTGTTTGAAGTGTTTGCATATCATGTAATACCACTCAGAAGAATACAGGCAATGCACTCACTGTGTTGTGTGGCAGTTTATGGAAAATGCAACACTGTGGAGTGGCATTTTGTGCATGCACTGGTGCAAAGTCAGTGCCCAAACCCTGCTTGGGTGGCTTTTTAGTGAGCATCAGCACTCTGGAGGTGACTGTAAGTCATGAAATTGCAGTTCTAAGGCTTGCTCTTAGGTTTGAAAGAAGGATTTGAACCAGCTAAAATAATGAGAAGGACAGGAACCTCCTACCCCCAGCTACACAGCTACAACCAGGGACCTCCACAGGGGAGATAATGAGAATGTGGAACCACCATGTCATATTAAAATACCTGCAGGAAAAATTCTGTGTATCTGAGTGACAACGCATGCACAAAGATCTGCACAAGATGTTTGGAAAACTTAATTTAAGCAGGTACAAATCTTGGACTGGTCATGCCTGTAGCTTGTCTTCTGACCAGGAGACAAAGGGTGGTGCTGACAGTGCTGGGTCTGCAGAGGTGTCTTGGGAGCTGCACCCTACACCAGGCATGAGAGGCTTCCTGCACGAGCCTGCATAGCCATGGCACAGGTGTCTGCTGCACCAGGACTTGGGACTTCTGGAAAATGAAAGTCCTGTGTGACTAATGGTTTATGTGCGTTTATTTATAAATCAGAGGCCTGGATAATGCTGTCTGTTCTTCATTTCTCTGTTCTTTTCAGCTCTGCTCTCCATCCCCATTCTAAGAAAACTGCTACCAAAGTTACCCCTTATACTTTCCTCTGTTTCTTTTATCCCTTTCTAACTTTTCCGCTTCCATATTTCTTGTTTGTGTTCTTCTGTGCTGTACCCCTCTGCCGATAAGAGTTATCAGTTGCATCATTGTCTCCTCAGAGATCTGTACCAAGGGAAGAGCAAACCTGCTTCCCCCACACCCTCAGATGTCCAGCACAGCGTAAATCATCTCCTAGCTTTCAGGAAGACCCCCAAAAACACAAATCCACAAAGAGATTGTGGATTGCATGACAGTCAACACCTTCGGTGCACACTAATACCTTTGTCCCACTCATCAAGAAGCTTGTTCTTCAAGATCTAAAGACAGCTCCAGGGACAGCTGGGAAAGATTTTGTACCCTCTGTGTTCCAAAAGGACACATGCTACCTTTTCTTAGGCACCAGAGAAGTCACAGAGCAGAGAGCTGCTGGAAGTGAGTTTTGTTCTTTCATTCATAAAACAACTCCTAATTCCCCAAAACTGTTCTTTCCTGGGCACATGGTGCCTTTATATCTTATTGACTGCACAAAAATAGCCCTTGGCTGAACATATGTATTTTATACCTTAAAGATTACTGCCTGTGATGTAGTTGGTAAAATGGAACGGAACTACAAGTGAATTATGATCTTTATCCATAATGAGTAAAATTTGCTTACTGCAAACTTCTGAGTAAGGCTGAAGAGGATTACAGGTACATGCAACCAAAATAAATCAGTCTCCAAAATTTCAAAGGTTTTTGGGAATATGCACCCAGAGAGCTGGCTGTAACTGACGAAAAGGCTTTTGTCAATAGTATGCAGCCTTCCTTGTCCCATTAGCGTCGAGTTCCTGCACAGAACTGTCATTTCTGCAAAGTGCAGGGATTTGAACTGCTGAGCCAGCAGGGGACGTTCAAAATTGTAGTGGTCTTCTACACATGCAAAAAATGTCAATACAGCCATTTCCCAGTCCCATGAAAGTCACAGGTTTCCACGTTTTGAAGAAAGAAGGATTACACCCTGATTGCAGCGCACTTTTCTCCTGAACCAGAAAAATCCCATTTATCTGTTTCCTATGTAACGTGGCAGGTGCCCTTCCTTAGAATCGGTGAAGGGGATTTTAATGTGTTTCTGGTACTAGAAAGAAGGAAACATTTTCTTCATTTATGCCCTCTTAACAAAGAAAACAAAGAAAAATTTCCCTGAGTGACTGCATGATCATGCACTTATTGTAGACTTACAGACCTATAGGATGGTTTGGTTTGGAAGGGATCTTTGAAGAGTAGTTAATGTATTTTCAGGAGCAAGACTACTGGGTTTGAATTCCTAATTCCACTTCTTTATAGTTTTTTTTAATGTGACACTGTCAAGGGATTTGAAGCAGATACCTGCCCTGAGAGTCATCAACCAGAAACGACACATAGGATTCAGCATGATACTGGTTAATCAAAATAATTGACAAACTGGTTCTGATTCCTCTTTGTTTTAAATTATCTACAATTTAGGAGAGCATGAATAGAACAACACTTAAATTCTTGAATTAATTCAAGCTTGAATGAATGTCTTGCTGAAGTTCAAGGCATAAAGACTCAGGAAAAGCTTTCAGAGACATGAAAATTTCTTTTTTAAAAACGACTTAAACAAAGACCCGCAGGAGAAGATTTTTCTGTGTGCATGTATCTTGTAAGACTTGAGGCTGAGATTTCATGTGCTTGGCAGAGTTCGCTGAAGACAGGGCCTGTCTTTTCACCATCCCTATTCACCTGACCGCTCTTCAGTCCTGAATCCGTGTTCCTGCAGATACCACATCCACATGACCTCATTATCACTCAAGGGAAATTCAGCCGGCTGCTTCCTCCTCACCCCGTGTCCCTCGGACTGCCCCCTCCCCCTTGGCTGATGGAAGCAGGAGTTGCTCCCTTTTCCCAAGAAGCACAAATGGGTGGCCCTGCAAGGCTCCGTATCGCGGAGCTCTGAACCAGGGCCAGCTGGCTGCCTGTCAGCACGCAGTCCAAACACCGGCCAAGGCTGCGCTGGCTGCAATAAACCCCTCCAGGGCTGCAAAACAGGTCAGAGATCTCAAAGAGTACAGCTCTGCTTGGATAATGATTAACAGCATCGTGGCAAAAGTCCCTGAGGCTTTGGCTGGCTCTGTGTGTGTGCAGGCACACATGTGCCTACGTCAATGGGAAAGTTTATCTGTCCTAAGCCCAGAACACCCTTTGCAGGGGCAAAGCCTCTCTCCTGGTGGGCTGTTCACTAAACCCTAACTATGGCCCAATATTCCTGATTGTCTCTGCACTGGCAGAGAATCCCCTGCTGCTGCATTTTAAATCGAGAGTGGAAATAATAATGAGGGACAAGTTTAGTCTTTCTCTAACTTCTGTAATGAACAACTATGGAAGACCATGTTCCAGTCTCTGATTCATGGGTATAAGTCTGAAAATGGAGACAAATGTAGTTTTCTTTCAGACACCCTGAGACAAAAAACTGCAAAACTGACTTGACAAGACAGAATATAATCATGGGTGTTTTGTTCTGTGCCAGTGAACGCCCTTAAACTCAGTGGTGCTGTTAAATTGCTACTTTCCAAAGCATAATAACTTTATAACTACTTGTGGATCCTATGCAAATTTCCCTCTTTTTCTTGATTTTTATTTGATATTTTTTAGAATCACAGATTGTAGGATTTTTCCCATGTTTTACAAAGTACGTTATCATAATTTTTTTTAAACAGGCATTTTTAAAAAATTCCAACTTTACCATGTAAGCAGTTTACTCCTGGAGTATAATCTCGTGTGTGTCTGCCTGTATTTATATACTCATGTAATGTACCTATAATGGCATGTAAATATGTTCTGCTGTTAGATGGACAACTGTTTTTACTAAGAATAACACTGATCATACTTTGGTTGAGAGTACCAAGAGGACCCAGCAGGGACAATGCTGTTATTCATGATGAGCTCTCTTCTGAAACTTTTTGCAGTAGAATTTCCCAAGCAGGGCCATAATAGCCAGTCTGCAAAGTACAGCAGACACCTGCTGCCAGCCTAAAGCACCTGAAGCAGCCAGCAAAGAGGCAGCAAGCCCCAAAGAGGGGCAGGGAGCTCTGTGAGGAATGCCAGATCAGGTCCCTTGTAATCAAGGGCCATTTCCTTCCTTTGTCAGGATCTTGACAGGCAATCAGATTTTAACATGAGTTTCCTCTATCCCAAGCCAGTGTCAATAGAAAAGCAAATGGATCAAATGTGAATGGAGACCACAAAACTCCTGGGTAATAGAAGATAACACTCCTTGACCTTCCCACTCATAAAGTTGAATTACTTCCTCCTCCACAATGAAGATTATTTTTTATGTAGTATTTACATTAGTTTATAAGGCTACATCCTCAAAACCTTTATTCAGCTACATAATGTTCTGCCAGAGCCCAGGTGTGGGTTTGCAAAGGCAATGGGAGCTGTGGCCTCCAGTTAACACAGCCAGCTCTGGTTTGTGCTCTTGCTCATGAGCTCAGGAGAGAGACTGGAAGGCTGCAAGGAAAATAAATGCCCAGTTCTTAGACAAAGATTGTGGACTTGGGTGAATTCAGCTCTGGGAAAGACCACTTCATTTAGTTTAAGTATGGTGAGTGGAGGGAGCAGAAAAGCAGCTGAACACAATTTCAGCATCAGCATATTTTATGCACGTTGTTAAAATCTTCTTGTGCATGCATATGAAAGAGGATGACCAGAGCTGATGGAGCAATCACTGGAATTAAGACTCCAGTTTTCCAGGTGCTTACACCAGTTGATGAAAAACAATGCTTCTGAAAACAAGGGCTGATGTTGGTGTAACACCGCTGCGAAAAACATGCTTTCCAAATGAATTTTCTTTTATTCTGTGCTCATCTGTTGCAGAAATATCAGGAAATTTCTTTATTCTGCAGAAATAAATTAAACACTGTAAAAGTTTCCCCTTTAAATAGCCATTCTACTAGGGACCTGATTTTTTTTTAACTCTGCTGGCTGGTTTATCTCTGAGGAGATAAATGGTTTAATTTGCTTTATGATGTCATTTAGATTAATTACATGGCTCACGAAAATATGTAGAGCACTATAAATGTTCATACCCTTTGTAGCAGTCATGAGTGCAGCTCACAGCACGTTTGGGGTATTTGTTATGAAAGGTTAAAATGTTCTGGATTCCCTTCTTTCCTTTGCTGAGGCTCAAACAGATGTTTCAAACACCCTTCACTGACCTCCTCATATTATCCAAGAATAACATGGGAAAAAATGTAGCGCTGCCTTAGAGAAGCTCTGTGCCATCTGACATCTCTCCCCCAGCCTTCCAGGAAGGTTTGAGAAGAAGCTGCAGGCCCTGCTGAACTGTTTCTCTCAGTTACCTGCAAATTTCTACTTTGCTGTTAAAGTATTTCTTTCTGATGGCACCTGGCAGCCATGCCTTCAAAAAAAAAATGGCTCTGGGATCTTCCTGAAAGTCAGGTTTTAGACCTTGCAGTGTCTGGTGCTAGGGACCTATGAGTAACAGCCTCTCCCTTCCTTCCTTCCACTGCAGTGCTTGTGGTTTCCTTTGCTGCCTGTATTTCACATCTTTCAGCCTCTTCTTAGCAACGCATTTTCAAGGCAACAGTGCCTACACTTCTGTCACTAAGCCTAAATACTCATCACGTAGAGACATAACCACATGGTTTTGAGTTTAGCTGATCTCAGTGTCATGGTAAAGGAAGAAGCCAAGGAGGAAACCACAGCACACGGAGGTGCCAGAAGGGAGAGAGGCTGGGGATCAAGGACCAGAAACAGTGTCCCTGGCCTGATTCCTACCAGGCTTCTATAATGGTGACCTTTTGCGCTGCCTTCCCTAAAGTCGATCCACTGGGGCTCTGGGGAAGCGTTTGCCCTGTGAGACGAGGATCCATGTCTGAACCAAGGGGTCTTGGGGCTCCTCCTGCAAATGCGTGAAGAGAGGCTGTCTCACCTGCAGTACGGCTGGGCTCTGACCAGAGCAGACGTCTGCAACAGGTCAGAAAAGTCGCTCCTGCGATGCCAAAAGATTTTAGGTTTTGATATATTTTTCATATATTAGTAGCTCTGTAGACTATTATTGTATAGTTATATAGTTTCTTAAGCAAACTCCCGTATTTTGTCAGACAAACACATTCCTGGGGTCCTGGTCTAATCTTGCTTCTTCAGTGAACAAAGGCCGTGACACTTTCCCATGTATTTAGGCATAAGCAGTGTGGGACTAGAAGCAAGGGGGAGGCTTCAGTAGGGGGCTGAACCAAGAAGGGAATTACTTCATTAGCTGTACTTCTAACTGGGGATTCTTGTCAATTATGCTAATGTGCTAAACTTATAAGAGTGCCAAAGTCCTCATGGGGGCGTTCCGCCATAAGTGCTCCTGAAGGACCTTCAATAAACAGTAACTGCTTTTTGTCATTTTAATCTTGTTTGGCTTGTGATTTTAAGGCTGAAAAGGTATCACTTAAAGAAGGCTCTTTTCCCTCTAAAATGCTCAGGTGACACAGAACTGTATTTTGCACTCTTCTCCCTTCTTATCTACACTGACTACTTGCACAGCAGGCAATACAGACCTCTCCTGGCAAGATGGGGAGGTGGATTGAAATATGTTCAGGTGGGAACTGGACTAACTTCTCTGCCATCCTCAAGGTGCGTTCTAGCCACAGAGCTGGGCAGGAAAAATCAGGGAAAGTACTGGAGGAAGGGGCTGTGAGGGCTTTTTCTGTAGTTCATTAATTCTGGTGTCACCAGAAAACGGATCTGCAAAACCACACTGAGCAGCAGATGTCACCTCTAGCTCTAGGAGGGAAAAAAGGGGCTATGATTTGTGTCAGTTTTTATAGCCACATGTTTCAGTGATGGACATTAAAGAAGAAGGTTGCTGTTGCAAGGACTGTGCTCAGAATCTGTGAGGAGTGGATGTTAGGATCCAGGCTGCCACATTACACGAACAGTGAGACCAGACTCCACATATCTGGAGATTTTTCCGTGTATAACCCAGACCCTGCTGTGAATTTAAGAAAAACACTCAAATTTTGCACTGACCTGTACCTGCCAGCACAGACTCTGCCTTTGGTCACACATAGCTGGACGCTGCAGAGTGGCTCAGCACTTTGGCTCAAGCTGGAGACCCAGAAGCAGGATTTGTTACTCTAAGGATATGTCCAGCCCTTCCCATGTTTAAGACATCTCCTTCCAGGGATTCAGCAAGCATTTTCCTGTGTTCAGCACAGAGAATTTTGCATTTGTTATCAGCTATTTGAGGATGTTGTGTTGTGAGGATGTGCAGGCATGAGAATTTGCTCAGTCTCTGGTGCTGCAGATTTTCCACCTTCCACACTCTAGTTTCCACTGTGTCTGTTTGCTCTGAATCCACCTCAGTGGGGTACATACGCCTCCAAAGATTTCCCTTGGGCTTAGTGATTGGCACATGTTGGCCTTACTTAGCATTTACACAGTGTTATTGACAGGTGACAAGGCATATTACTTTATGGCTGGGAAGATACGGAGAAAGCTGACAAAGGTGAACAAAGGTACAGAAAGGCTTCTGTGTGTGGAAAAAAACAGGTAGAGAGAACTCTCTAGCCCCCCAAAAGACAGGAAGTTATGCTAGCGGGTTATAAATGACAAACAACAGGAAGAAGATGAAGGAACCACCCATCAGCCTTTTCTAACATGGGAGCGACTCACACAAAAGCAGCAGGTTGCAATTTCAAGAAAAAGAAAATGAGGTTTATTTTTATACAGTACAGAATTTGTGGAGATACACAGTGTTTAAATCTGTGATGTTCCCTGTGAGAGGACTTTCTGGATATAAGGCAAATGTGCATGGCTTCACATATGTTTTGGACATCCTCAAGGAGGCGAAATCCACTGCGGTGTTGTAGGTCCCTAAGCCATAGATTGCTGTGCAACAGAACAGATATTTTGGAAATTTCTCAGTATACTTGCTTGGTGCTTCTGTTTTCCCTTGAACCACTTCTATTGGTTTTCTCCACTGGAGATGGGCATCAACACAACTTTAACAAGACTAAATACCCTCTTTCTCTCTTCAGCCACCTGCTGGGGACAGCGTGCTGGGCTGGCGTGGTACAGCTGCTCCTATGCCCTCATCATCATCCTTGTGCCAGCCTGGTTTAGCGACCAGCACTGCTTTTCTAAGTACTTTGAGAACTGCTCATGAACTGGATCAGGTAACTCCCATCATACTCCAACTGCTGGATTTACACACAGCTAATTGCTAATAATCACACAGTTGAACAGGGGACTGAGATATACCCTTGGAGCTGCTCTGCTGCCAAGGCTCTGGCAATGCTGCTTGAGCTCAGGGATGCTGAGGATTGGGAGGAGGAATGCCACCCCATCAACCTGCTTTTCCACTTGTTCACCCCAGGAAAACAAAGGGTGTTTTTCTGACTATGCCATTTCATCTTTGTCACTCCATCACCGTTTTTCTCCTTCCTCCTTTCCCATTTCTCCTGAAAGCGAACAAGTCCTTACAACAGCATCAAAATGTCAGCAACATTTTAGCATTTTACCTTTACAGCAACCTCTGAGCACAAAACTCCCAATCATTAAAGCCACTTGAGCCTGGTCCCTGGTTCTGGCTCTGCAGACCCACTGTTTAATACAAGTGATCACATATAATCACTGTGGTGCCCAAGCAGCACCCGCAAAGCTCCCAGAGCAGCTGCAGAGCAAACTGTGGCAAACCAGTGTAGCAAAAGCAAGAATGAATGCTCCTGATAAAAATGGGGCCTGTGACAGCAGCTTCAGCTCAGATGGGACCATGGAGACCAACTACACTGTGAAGAATTTGGCAGGAGGATGAGAGACATAAGAAGGAGGTGATACCTGCTGTGTGCTGGGTGACCAAGAGGGATGAGGCCAGAGCACAGATTGCCATGGGAATGCAGTTTAGAGGGGCTCTGGCTGCAGTCGGTCCCCCAGCATGACAAGGTGCCTCAGCACACATGCTGAATGCTTTGGTTGGACTGCGGAGGGCACGGACATGCTGAGCTGGACAGAGACCAGACCTTCTATTTGAAGGGGTATAACAGCCCTTCAATGGTAGTACAGGACACAGCCTGGCCTGTAAAACAGTCCTCATTCATTCACTTGGGCATCAGATCTCAGGAGCAGCAAGACACAGCAGTGGAGCTGGGTTTGCTTCCTTAGGATTTGCTATTGTTTGCAATACTGACCACCCAGCAGCACACATGCCCTGTCCAGAAGAGCCACCAGCAACACTGCTTTGCTGCAGGATGACACTTGCTGCTCTCTGTTCCTCTGGACCAGTGTGCTGCTTTTCACCCTTACTGAGCTGGGGTTCAGCTGGCAAAGGAGACAAAGTGGTGGTGAGACAGATTTGGAGCTGCTTCAGGAGCTGCACTCAGCCCTGTGCCGCCCACAGCCTGCTTGCCTACAGACCTGCCTTGTGACTGACTCCAGCATCAATGGCAATAAGCCTGGCTCCAGCTCTGCTTTTGTTTGGAGGGTTCACAAGAGCTCTCAGTTGTGCGGGTTCCTCAGTGTCTGACAAGCCACGAGCTCAGCTACAGCTCTTTGCTCAGAAAAGTTGCTGAAGAGGGTCCGTGTCTCTGTCTGGCTATATCCACTTTTGTGACATTTATACAGACACGATTTTCTTTGAAAGCTTTGTCCCACTGCCAGGTCAGACTGAACTCAGCCAACATTTTACACTCAACATTGAGGGGACATTGCCAGCTCAACCTCTCTGTGTGCTCAAACCAAAGAAGGCAGTAAGTAGTTACCGACAATTAACTTCCCATCTCGGAGGGCACGTGAAGAGAAGCCCAATATGGGTCTACTCTGATTAGACATCATTCTGTGAGGTCATTTATAGACAGGGGGTGATGGTTTTAAAGTAAAAGAGGGAGATTCAGACCAGATCTAAGGAAGAAGTTCTTAACTGTGAGGGTGATGACGCACTGGAACAAGTGACGGGGATGGAGATGCCACAAACTCCGGTGGCTCCTGTGCAGAGGGCCCTGGACTCACTGCTCACACCCAGCCTGGTGCACAGCGAGGCTTTGCTGCAGAACAATTTGCTTTTGAAAATAAGACACACTGTACTAAAGACTCCAGGGAAATTGTAGAACCCATATATATATATATATATCATAGTAGGTCAATTGCAGGCCCTTGAAAAACAGGTGAGACAAAGTTCTGTCAGAAGGTAGATAAGCCATTTTATCCAAGCAGACAAATTACACTAATTAATTTACTTCAGCCTATGATTTTTGATCTCTGATTGATAAAAAAGAAAAGATCTTCACACTTTGTTTTCCTGAAGGGACATAAAAAAAATCTGACCCCACCTCTTTTCACTTGATGATGACTTCAGGAAATCATGAACACACTGGGAACTTCTCTATTAATTCTATCAGTGCTTGGAAACAAAATATCCTGAGGCCTTAAAAATACCATTATCAGGCAGACAAAATTGGTAAGCATTCATGAACCAGAGATCTGGCAGGATGCATTGGGTAGAAAAGTCTTTAAGTGAGATTCTCCTTAATAAAGACAACTATAACAATATGTGACCATAGCAACAGCAAAGCTGCATGCAGAATGGAAGAGGGAAGTATTCCCTTTAGCAGATGGATGTCTCTCCTGCCTCCCATTGAAATTATGTACTGAAAGGCTAACACCAAAGATTCGTTCAGAAAATTGTTATCTTCTAATGCTCTGTGCGTACACCACTCTCCTGAGCCTCGGGAAAGCCTTTTTTTTAATTTTACAATGCACATGGTCTTTCATGGGATGCATTTGGATTCGTTTTTAGAGAGCAAGCCTGGGAAATCTACAGAACAGCAACGTTCTCTCATGCTGGATCTGCTTTGGCAGTAATGCTGGATCTCCCCACCATCCCTGAGCTGATCCCTGCATTTCATGCCTTCAAGTAGTTTGGCACCTCTAGGCTGATGTGAAAAGAGTAAGGTTATCAAAACAGGGAAAGAGAATTCTTTGAGAAATAAATAAACAGCTGCCTGTTTTTCTCCATGCTGCATTTGTTCTTCTTGGAGTGGGCACGGGATTTTTCCATCCTTCCAAGAAGCAGATACACCAGCCAGGAGTCTGTGTCCATCCACGGCCACACAAGCAGAGAAAAACATCCCACTGGCAAAAGGAGGTCCTGACAGCCTTTGGTTTCAGAATTTACTCTTCCCTCTTGATTCCCTGCATGAATCACAGGTGACCCTGTGTGAGTCAATAAATAATATATCATCCCCCGGTGAAAAAAAGTGGCTACGTCAAAGGCGCCTCTCAGTCTGAGGCTGGCTGAAGTTTATCTCTTACCTTCAACTGGCAGTTTAGAAACACTACGGCAATCAGATAACCAGAAATGAATAAGCACTTCGATGGTTCAATATCTCACTCCACAAGTGACAATAAAAAGCTCATAACTTTTCCAGTGGCACATTTTTGTGTGCAGCAAGCAAGGGAGACAGAGTGGCGGGGGCTGCTGACTCCAGAGGTGTGGCATGCACTGCCCATCCGCGGGTCACACATCTGCTGCTTAAAGAGGAGCCCACAAGCACAGGTCTCCACAAAATGCTTAGGTCTCACCTGCAGAGATGCAGACCATGCCTCAGCCTAAGCCTGTTTTTCCCGGGACCTCATTAGACTGCAAACAAAAAGGGCTCCCTTGCTCGTACCCTGTTTCAGATAGAAAAAAATGGGGGTGATGTACAGGTGTGGCAAGACAAAGTTAGAATCCAGTTTGTGAACCCTTCCCCATGTCCTGAGCTTGTCCTTCCATTTGATCGGCCCGACTTCCAATGAGATGTACAGCAGAAGTTTTATAAAACCTCAAGGAATATGCATGTCTGTTTGTAATGGAAATGGGACATGGTGAGGCGCAATGGGCTGCGTCCCTGATTAGACAAGGGAGCAGGAGATCTGCAACAGCTCCGCCAGTGGTGACTTTAATTTGCCCCTGAGTGCAAATGTGCTGCATACAGACAGTAAGATGGGAAGCAGAGGGGATGGAAATCTTACTGCTCTCCAAGAAGCCTTCTCCAGGATTGTATAGGATGTGACTTCAGCCAATTGTTCTCTGGTGGGAATTTTGTTAACATCTTTTGGGTGCATTATTGCTAATTCCTTGCTAATCCTCCACCGAAGGAATTATTGTGCGTGTCTAGAAGGAATTACTGAGCATGTTCTGTAAGCAAGGACATTGCTTTCCAAGGTTTTTCCAGATTTCCAACCCCTTTCAGGTTCGAGGGGTTGGGAGAGGTTAATAATCGCTTTGGCCCCCTGGGGACCGGATTTTGCACATCCAGGGAGGACTGAGCAAGCAGCTACGGAGGGCTCGGTTGCCCTCCCGAGGTTAAGCCAGGGCACCCTCAAAGCGTGGCCGGGAGGGGTTCAGCCGTGTTTCGCTGGCCGGGAGGTGCCGAGGGGAGCGGGAGGTGAGGCCTGGCAGCAGCAGGAGCAGCCCTGTCACCTCGGGCAGCAGCAGGAGCAGCCCTGTCCCAGCGGGAGGTGAGGCCGGGCAGCAGCAGGAGCAGCCCTGTCCCAGCGGGAGGTGAGGCCTGGCAGCAGCAGGAGCAGCCCTGTCACCTCGGGCAGCAGCAGGAGCAGCCCTGTCCCACCGGGTGGCGCTGCGACACCGAGCGAGCCCTGCCCGGGCCGGGCCGACACCGCGCTCCCACCGAAGGTGCGGCACCTCCCGCGTCGCCTTTATCCATGGATAATGCAAAGCCTCAGCTGCTAAGGAGGGCGTACAGGACTTCCTGGGGACCCCCGCTCGTTTTCCCAGCTGGGTGGTGGGATGGGAGTTGACCGTGGCCATGCCTTGCTTGAAGGACGCTCAGACCATCTAAGGTGCTGTGGAAGGGCCGCGATGTCCAGGATATCATGGTGACAATTTGCAGAGAGGGAGAAGAGTGAGGAAGACAGAAAAAAAAAAAAAAATTAGGAAAATGTGACCGAAAGGGGAGGGCAGAAAATATTTCCCAAAATCATGGGTTGGGGCCGAGGCTAGGTGGGCATGGGAATCCTGGAGCAAGGGCAAGAGCTGGAATTGTTGACGAGAGTTTCCTAAGGCATGGTGGGGAAGCGAGTGGCTATTGTTGGTAGTTTATCCCTCCTCCTCCTCCCCCCCAGAATCTTTGTGCTCTGTGATACTTCTTCGGCAAAACAAAGTGCCCGGGGAGTGGTACAGTCTGTAAGGGTTGAGATACACTTCTCCTCCTGGGAACAGAGGTCCCTATGCACCCCTCCAGGCTGCACTGGTGCAAAATTAGACCAACACAACTGGAACAGGGAGTGATTGAGAGCACTCATTTTCATTCTCAGGAACTGGGAGTCTTTGCCTTTAAAACTGTAAAACCTTGTTGAAGAGAAGGAGCATAGATGTTATAATCTGTCTTTCTGATGGTGCTGAATTATTCTTAGTGAACATTCTTATAGCTTTATTTAGTTACATTTTATATGGCAAAGAAAACAAATTCACTATCTAATCCATCTTCCAGAAAGCTCTACGGATACAGAGATTAAGCTCCCACAAGCATTTCTTGTCCTCTTTGAGATGATTTGGGCTAAAGTTTAAGCAAAACAAGAATAAAAAATAGTAGGCTCATAGCTCCCAGTCAGTGTGGACTTTAAATATTGGCAATAGACTGCTGCTGTTTAAGTTCAGTCTGGTGCAATAACTCTGTGTGACATACAGCAATATCTCTAAAAACATTCAGTGTTACAAATGCAGCCAATTGGAGAAGAAGCAATCAAAGAAATCAATCCTGCTCTCACTGTCAGGTTCGTACTGCTTTGGGGACTCGCCTATTAGCATAGAGATTGCCCTTTCCATAGTACATGAAGTACTTTGAAAAGCCTGAGAATAAGTGGACTTAAAATTGATACACTGAAGAATCAGAATTTGAAGAGTGATATGAGTAGTGAGAGCCTGGGAGAAGAGTCTTCCTGGACAAGCCAAACCCAAGCTGATGACTTGAATGACTTACAGAAAGGATGAGGAGCTTGCCAGCTGCAGCAAGAGGGGATATGCTGTAGGACTCTGCTCCTGGAGCCACTAGCATTTGCCAATTAGAGCACAGAGTTACTCAATGCAGAATGAAACAAGAAAAAATTGTTCCTTCTCTCTGAGGAGTGGAGAGGAGGTTGCATCGGTGGTGGCATTTCCCAGGTGCTCTTGGTGTTCTCAGCAATGTCTACTTGGTCATTGCAGAGGGCTTGTAGGACAGCAGAGTGTACACTCTGTCCCACTCCCTCCTCTCTCCCTTCCTTCCCTTTCCAGAGCATGTACGAGCAGTATTTCCCCTCTGCTGAAGCCCAGAGGCTTTACACAAGCTTTCTTCAGGTATGTGCAGCTGACTGCAAGGCTCTGTGGCCAACAAGCTGCTGCAGGAGCCACAGGGATGCCCATGTGCCAGTGCCTGTGCATCCCGACTGCCAACCCCACTCCATCTCCACCAGCCGATGGCAGAGATGTTGCTGGTTGCACAGGAATGTGGAGAGCTGCCAGTGCTGGGTCCTGTTCCAGGTTTCAAGAAAGGAGTGTGCTGTACTGGTTACAGGCTGTTCTTCGTCTGCTTATCCCCTCCGAGGTAGTGTGACCCCTTCTGCCCCTGCTGTCTCCAGTCTGTCTGTCTCCTCAGGCCCTGCTCCTCCTCCCCCCACACCTTTTATCCTTGAACGAACTTATTTCTCTTTGGCATTTGAACAAAAATACTTTCTTTCTCTCCTTGCTTCTCTATGCCAATGGGAGAAGTATCAAAAGCAGACAGCTGAGAGGCTTTCTCGCCTCTGGTCCGTGGCACCCAGAAGCTGTAATAAACAATTGCTGAGAAAGTCCTGCTCTGACATTGCCCTGTGGAGGAAGCAATGGGTCACTGTCCCCTAGAGATGACCAATGTGGAGGACAGGCAGTGCACAGGGGTATGCCAGGGCACAGCAGGCCCAGTGTTGGTGTAACACATCCACACAGACTGGATCTGGAGAAGTCTCTGGGGAACACATGAGATCTGAGAAAGCAGAGGCTGATAAATTTCAAAAGAATTCATGTCATTTGAGATCAGAATCTCTACTGTTACTGCAATATATAAAACAGTTATCTGCAAAATATTTCCACCTAATTTAGTTCTCAGAAACAGCTGAAACACCACAATCCTGTTACTAACAAGGAGCTCAAGGCAGGCTACCCCCATGGGAAAACTCCGTTCAAATGGTGCCCACTTTGCACAATTGTAAAGCCACCAAAATCACACGGATGGCATAAATGAAAGTCTGAGCTACAGGTGGCACCACACGGAGCATGTTTTGAAGTGGTAGCAACAGGCCTGCTAGATAAGTTAGTGCCATCGTGTTCCTTTTCCTTGATATCCACTAGCAACAGTAATAGTTGCTATCGAGTCAGTAATAACAATTATTTAAATCCAAAAACCTAACAATTAAACAATGTTTTATTAAGTCATCAAAAAAGCACATTTTCCCAAGCTGAGTCACCCCAGCATGACTGTCCTGCTGACTAACAAGGTCCTCAGGCCACAGTCCCTGCCACAGCATCCCTGCTCCACTGATCCTTCTGCTGCCTTGCTCATCACTGCTTTATCCTCTGCCAGCTTTCATGTGTGGTGATGACTGAAGCGAGGCCGAGGGAGTGATGTGCCTGCACTTAACATCAAACATGGTGTGCTTTGTGGAGGCTCTTATCTGTCAGATGAGCTGCATTTTCTGGGCCTGACTGAAAAAGAAACAATAGAAAGGAAGCATGTGCCTGGATGCTTCTCCAAATGCAGCACAGCCGGTGCCTTTGCCAAGGAGACAGAGCAGAGTGGCATTTCTCCATCTGCATCAGTGCAGTTTACTTATCTCCCTCCTCCTCATTTATGGAGAGATGCTCCCCAGCTCGGGACAGTCCATTTAGGCAAGGCTTAATGACTTTCTCCACTGTGTAGACATTTGTTGCAACCGAGGAGGTTCTTTTGTGTCTAAATTTATCAGCTTTAACTCTCTGCTGACGTTTCCGGGGTAGGTATGAGATTCAGGTGGACTTGGAACAGACGGAGCCAAAATCACTCTGCTCCATTTGCAAGGCATGAAATAAGGGGAACTACAACTGTTTTGAGGATTAGTGGCTTCAGAGGAGCTGTCTCTGGAGAAATGTTTGCAGCCCCCCATCAGCTGCTGGCTGATGTTTGGAGTTCTCATGATGCTTTTGAGCCCCATGCAGCTTTGGCCATCTTCTAGGCCTCAGTTTGCTCTTGCCCCCATCTCCTTTTCTGAGCCAGATGTGTTCGGTCATTTCCTGAAGCACAGCATCCCCTCACATCCCCTCACAGCTCCGGTCTCCATCCCACAAGTCTGGGCTTGGTCTCTGAGCCACCAGTTTCTCCCCAGCCATCCATGACTCTCTTAACTGCTTCTGCTGCAGGAGCGAACTGTCTCAGCCCTAAGAAGGGCTGCAGGCAGGGATTAAAGGACAGCCCTGGGGACTGGGCAGGAGGAGGGATGAATTGGCTGAATTCAGGGGGAAGAAGTTCTGGAGAGCTGGGGAAAACTGTGCTGGTGGGATTAAATAGAATCATAGAATCATTTATGTTGGGAAAGACCTCTAAAATCATCAAGTCCAACCACTAAGCCAGCACTACCAAGTCCACCGTTAAACCACCTACCCAAGGGCCACCTCTAAATGCCTTTTAAACACTTCCAGGGATGGTGACTGTAGCATTTCCCTGGGCAGCCAGTTCCAATGTCTGACCACCCTTTCAGGGAAGAAATTTTTCCTCATGCCCAAACTAAACCTCCCCTGGTGCAACTTGAGGCCATTTCCTCTTGTCCTGTCATTTGTTACCCGAGAGGAAAGAATGACCCTCACCTGGCTAAACCCTCCTTTCAGGAAGTTGTAGTGAATGATAAGTCTCCCTGAATCCCTTTTCTTCAGGTTAAACATCCCCAGCTCCCTCAGCTGCTCCTCATAAGAATTTGTCCTACAGACACACTTGTACTGCGGGAAATGGTATCAAAGGCTTTACTTTAGTCCAGACAGACAGCATCCACAACCTTTCCCTCATCCACTGAGCTTGTCACCTTGTCACAGAAGGAGATCAGGTGGGAAGAGCAGAACCTGCCTTTCACAAACCCATGCTGGCTGGGTTGATCCCTTGGTCCTCCTGCACATGTCACATGATGGCCCTCAAAATTATCTGCTCTATGACCTTCCCCAGCACCAAGGTCAGGCTGACAGGCCTGTAGTTCCCTCTGTCCTCCTTCTAGGCCCTCTTGTAAATGGAGGTCACCTTTGCTGACCTCCAGTGCTCTGGGACCTCCCCAGTGAGCCAGGACTCTGACAAATGATGTCCCATCACTGGAAACGTTCCAGAGCAGGCTGGGTAGGCTTTTAATCCATCTGATTAGTGGAAGATGTCCCTGGTCATGGCAGGGGCATTGGAACTAGGTGTTCTTTTAAAGTCCCTTCTAACCCAAACCATTCTGTGACTTTATTATTCTATGAAAGTGGCTCAGAGAGCACTTCTTCCAGATTCCTCAATATCTGAGGTGGGCAGTGAGTATGGCTGTGCATGGTGGCTGTGGAATACTGGAAAGTATTGAGAGGCACGGAAGGAACAGGAGCTGCCAGGAACTGTTGGTATAGACAGCCCTCAGGATGGTGGCTGCTGACTTCCCCAGGAACCTGAATGTCCTTTACCTTGAGTGGTTTGGTACATGTTGTTTTTGCATAACAATTTTTCCCAAATGACCTCTCAGGGTGTTTTCTTTCAGGCCTGAGTGTGGTGGGCTGAGTGCTCTTTAACAGGACCAGCTTTTTAAGGACAAGATGTACTTTCAACTAATTGCCTCTGTGCTCAGGTTCTCTCTTCATTTCCCAACTCCCTGAGCCGTGCCCTTATCAGCAGGGCAGAGGTACTTGTTAGAGCTTTCAAGAAAAGGATACAGAGAACAGACTAACAGTTACCATCCGTGGAGAACAATCTGTTTAAAATAACATCACTAAAGGCCCAGATTACTAATTACACTTTATTAGTTGCTTGATATGAGTTTTCTGAAGAAGCAGCTTATGTAAAACTACTGTTTATACCAAATCCACAGAGTGAAGCATTACTACGAATACATGTTATTAAATGTAAAGGTTGTCAGTGGCTACTGAAAAGGTGGCCTTTTCTGAAGACAGATAAATCTTCTTCTTTTTCACCATCTTTTCCCCCATGCCCTGGAAACATCAATAGCAGTTAAAGATAGAGGCACTGGAGCCTGCATGAATTGGTGGAAAACCTTGACTGGTGACAAGGAGATGCCTGGTTACCGAGTCTGCTAAATAACCTCAGCATCTCAAAAATAAATCTCTGTCCTTGTACGAATTAGTAGTATTTTCCGTATGAGCAAGAAGTATGTATATTCCAATAGCCTGTCATGCAATCCCAGGGACTCCTCTTCATCTGTTTAAGGTCTGGGAGTTATGGAAAGTCGGCATCTTGCACCCTTCACAGGTCTGTTTACCTGTGGGAAGTCTCTTTATCTGTTTACCTTTGGGGACTACATTCCCTGACTCCCTGTGCATCCCTTACCTTCTCCATGTGGGCTGATCTAGTGGGGTGATGGGAGGCAGCAGCATGGCCATAAGGGTGGCTCTGGATCCCAGGAGCTGGGAGAGCCTAATGGGAGGTTTTCCCTACCAACAGCCCCTGGAACACCCAGCCCTTGCCCCCTGAAGGCTATTCCCTGTCCTCAGCCCCCTCAAATACGTGCCCTAGCACATCCCCCACACTACCCCCTCCCTGCTGCCTGACTGCTGTCTGCAACAGAAATGAATTTGCCAGCACAGCTTTGAGCCAGCTCTTGGATTCCCAAAGCTACTGAGAAACCATTTCTTACTGAGTAGATGTGCTTATGAAAGTAAAACCATTACCTGGGTCTCCAGGAGCTGAGAGACATGTGCACAGTCGGAAGTCCACTGGCTTGTGCGTGATGTGCTTTGCACCTCCAGAGAATGTGACTCTGAGCTTATTTCTGAACCCAGGAAGCTCAAGAGAATATTTTCTACGGCACCATATTCTTGCAACAGCTACATGCATGCCCATCCTGGCCTTTGCTAATTCTCTTTCATTCTGCTGGTGAAAATTATTACTTAAAACACAGTTAAAAAAAACCCCTCTAAACAGGTGAATAAAAGGAAAAGCTACCTATGACGTCAGCAAACTGATACTAATAGACAGATATCAAAAGGATACTGCCTTCCACTATACACTTGAAATACTCCTGACGTCAGTCTAGGGCACATTTTAGCCTCCTATGCTTTGCATTTAGGAAACTGAAGTACATTATATATAATTGGTTCCACCTACATAGAATTTGTTGAGGATAAAAGCAACAAGATTGCAGGTTCTCACCACGTCTGTAGGCACAAGACATATTCCTGACACCCCAGCAGCCATCCTGCGCCCACAGGGGAGTACAGGCAGGAGTTGCCACAATTTCCAGCCACCACCTCCCGGTCCTTCCCTGCCTGAACTGCAGACAGGGACAGATTTTGGTGTGTGCACAAGAGGGACCACAGCCCCACATCCACATACCATATACAGCAGATGGCAAGGGGGATATCATGTTTTACCAGGGCCTGTGGCAACAGGACCTGGGGAATTGGCTTGAAATAGAAAGAGGAGAGATTTAAATTAGATATTAGGAAGAAATTCTTTACCATGAGAGTGGTGAGGCACTGGTTCAGGTTGCTCAGAGAAGCTGTGGATGCCCCATCCCTGGAAGAGTTCATGGCCAGGCTGGATATGGCTTTGAGCAACCTGGTCTGGTGGGAGGTGTATCTTGTCTGTAGCCTGTCATGGACTAAGTGAGCTTTCAACCAGCCCATTCTATGATCCTATGTACTTTCACTCACATTTCACCCCAGGAGCTGAGTGGGTGCTATCCTGAACACTACAGATTGCACAAGAAAATAGTGATACTACTGCAAAGGGTTTTACTTCACAGCTATCCCAGTGCTGATGGCACTGACATGCTGACTTAGCTGGGTGGCAGAAAGCAACTGCAAGGGACACAGGACCAGGAAAGGAGCAAGCCCAGGCACTTAAGCACTTGGATCCCAGGTTCCTGTGACTCAGCTAGCAGCGTTAGCCATTGAAAAAATATGTTGGAGCCACTTTTTATGAGATATGCGGCTGCTGGCTTGATTGCTCTAATCAGAAAACAGGTTAATTGAAATAAATAATAGTGCTATTGTATTTATAGCTACACTCCCAATGCAATCCCAACAGGCAGGTCAGGACCCCACAAGAACTGGTGGGAGGAAAGATCCCAGGATGAGCTTAGCTGTTTGGAGCACAATGCTAATAATTCCAAGGTTGCAAGTTTGATCCCTGTGGGGGCCGTTCACTTTACAGCTGGACATCATGATCCTTGTGGGTCCCTTCCAACTCAGAATATTCTGTGATCCTGTGAAAGGGAGGCAGATGGGAGCATGCTGCTAGTCAGGTGGACGGGAGTAGCACAGCTTTTTGGCAAGAGTCTTGCAGCAAAAGGCTTTGTCCTGGCCAGGAGCTGTGTCTGGCCCCACCCTCCTAGATCAGGGCATGGATGTTTTTGCATCCCTCTGGCACCCTGTAAAATCTCCAGCCCTGATCCACCGGCAATTCTTTGTAGCAAGGATTGTTGTCCCGTTTTTGCTGTGCTGTCCTGTACCCCCCTTGTGGGCAACATCAGAGGGTTTCACAAAACCCTTCATGTTTATCTCCAGACTTTAAAGGAGCACTCAGTTCTGTGAGTCAGTCCCACAGAAGTCATTCCCCTAGAGAAGGCACGAGGTCCTGAAGGGAGCTGTAGAGAGGCAGCCTAAAGCCTTCCTGTCTTCCCACTGCTCTGCTGCTCCTCTGGATGTACAAGGATATTCCACATGTGCTCCCTCATTTACTACACCTCTTCTCTCTTTCCTCTTGCCAGCTGCAGTTTTTTCCCAAGAAGAAGGCCTCTCCAAGCTCCCAGCAGCAAGAGCCTTTCTTGGGGAAGATATAAGCAAGGTGACTAAGGGAAGCCAGCAAGTACCTGGACTGAGCCGTAGTGCTTGCAGGCTGCTTCTCCAAGCTATTCTTCAATCCCCACCAGAAATAACCCCAGAGGCCCACGACTGCCTCTCGCAGCACCCACACCAGCAGAGCCAGCTGCTCCTTCCCTTCCCACTCCCCTTCCAAGCACATGGATGAGCACTCCTACACCCATCATACTCTTCAGTGTGGCACAGCAAGAAGAGGAGGAGAACAAAGCACAACCCTGAACCAGTCACTGAACTGGATGAACCTTTGCTCTGCAGGGATCTCACATCACAACTGATTCCAGGCTCTTGCAGACCTGCAGGGAAAAGGCCATGTGTGCCATGTGCTGGGGCTCTGATTCTTCACACACCCCAGGAGCTCCTGAACTTTGCTGGAGGCAGCAGGTGGCACAGCTATGTTGGGCCTTTGGAAATGAGATCTTTTATCATTGGACTCTGTGTAAAAGGAAGTTGGCCTATATCTGAGGACAGCAGGCAGAGGGGCAGACAAAATTACATTTGTTCTCAACCTGACCTACTACATCAAACAGCCCAGTGTGAGTGTTGCAATGTAACATCTTTTCTTCCTACAGACTTGGATTTAGGAAAAAAAAGCATTTTGGAAACCTCTCTATAGATCTTACTGAATCTTTTACTTGTCTCTGCTTTAAAATTAATGTGCTGCTTTAGGAAACCCAGGCTGGGTCTGGCTGTGTCTTCGGGGAAATTCTGGTTCACTCTCTGGAAGGGCACGTTAGCACTGCCCCATCTGCTGGGGACGTGAACATTCTTGTCCAGACGAGAGCTTGGCTACTGAATCCTGGGCAGCTGTGGCCGTGGGGCCATGGGGCCATGGGGCCATCTCCCACAGGGGAGATGCCAAACAGATCCTCCCATGGCTGTCCCCAGCTGCCCAGCACTGAGCTTCTCAGGGCTTCTGTGGCTGCAGGCAGCACCTCCTGCCCTCCCACAGGCACTCATTGCTGCAATGCCAGGCCTCTCATTCTTTAATTACGTCTCTCACATTATATACCTGAAATGAGAATGTTTCGGGTGAGGGGAGAATAATTCGCTGGAAGGTCTGGTAAGTGACTGAGGCACTTGCAATGCATGCTTCCAGCATCTCTCCCTTTTTATCTCTCATCCTCCACTGGAATAAAATACACTACATGGCAACATAGGCAGAGAAGGGAAAAGATTCTAAAACCCAGTGTCTTGCTATCTGAGAGGGAGCTGCATTGAGCAAGCCAGCATAAAATGCTGCAGAGAGCAAGGGACTTTGAGATGGAGGCCTTCTTCATGTCCAACACCAGGTACTTTTCATCTCATTGCAGATCAAGCATATCTTCGTTCAAGTTTCAGTATCACTGTTAGGACTGCTTGCAAGCAGGTTTTAGCATTTTCAGTGCAACCTGATTCTCAGAGAGGCCCTACTAAGGTGGGAAAACTCGGCTGGCAGCTGCTGTGCTATCCATATACCCCCTGCTCACTGCAGCTACATGTACACCCACTGCTCATCACAGCCCAGAGGCCTCTTCCCACTTTCTTTCTAGTATTACTACCTTGAATAATAGAATCATCTTTAGGGTCTACCAATTTGAAAAACATCCATTAATTATCCAAGAGACTGGTTAACCACATGGACCTGAGCCATCATGATGCCGGCGTGCCTCTCTGCTAGGGAGACTGTTACCTTGCTGCCCGGAGATTCTCCAGAAGCACTTGCCAGAAGAACTATAGAAGGCTGTATTTTTCAGAGTTAGAGAAGAGGGGGATGGTCTGCTTTGCTGACAGCAAGCAGCATGCAATCCTCAGCTGCTTGGGGAGAGGGGAAGAGCCCCAGTCCCCACTCTCTACTCGCCAGGTGCCCTCGCTGCTGATGACAGTGAGCTGACAGACCACCTGCCTTTCCCTTGCCTTGTGAAACGTCCTGGAGGGCCTGGCACAAGCGCTGTCCTCAAGATGGCTGGAGTAGTCTGTGCCAGGAGGGATCCTCAGAAACAGAGTGAGGATTTGTGACTGAAAATCCACGTCACTGCCTACTCCAGACAGGCGAACTGTGGCAGAGTGGGTGAATAATTCTTATTAAGTGGAAAGATATTCACAACACAACCACAAAACCTTTTTCATGGGTTTATCATCAGCTCTAAAAATAAGCCGCTGCCTACTCAAGTTCTTTCTTGCTTTTGATGACAGCTGAAATATTTGCGGGACTCCAATACCTGTGTCTAGCCTCAAAGCACCAAGGGCTATTTAAGGGCTTAGAGAAGCCCCTACAGAAATGCAAACGCCTCCTGCTCTGTGGATTCATTCGGCAGAGCTGGCGCTGGCTTTGTGCAGCGCTACAGCACAGCCTTAGGGCTGCCCTAGGGCGGGTGGGCCGCTCCCAGCCCAGGTATCCTATTTACATTTCAAGAACATTGTCCACAGCAGAGGGCTTGGGCACCAAGCCAGTGGCAAACTCCTGGGGTGTTTCCTTATACCAAGGTTGTGCCCTAGTTTAGGATATTTCTGAGAGAACTAGGTAAGCACTGCAAGGCCCATTGCCCAGAACTAAGGCCCTAGCACTGATACTGGGGTTAATACTTTCCTATCATCCATGAGATGAAAACACCCTGCCATTACTTAACCATGGAACACCTCTGGCCAGCCTCCCTGTGCTGAGCTTTGATGGCCCCTAAAGGAAACTTCAAATGCAGGACTACAAACAGGGAAAATGAGCCCTGATGTGCGTTTTGATAGAGATATTGGAAGAAGTATCATTTTTAAAATGGAAAATACAAACTAAGATGGAAAAAACCCGAGATTCAGCTCAGAAAAATGCATAGTCTCCTCAGTACGGGGGCAATGCTGTTATAAAAACCGAAACTATCTCAGAAGCTTGGGAGGGTAGTGGTGTGAAGGAGACATCACTTTGATTTGGGCAAAGTCACTGACACTTGACAGGGAGCTTTTTTTCCATCTTCAGTTCCCAGAGATGGTTTTCACTCCTCAGGAGTGAAAATACCTCAAGAAAACCTGTTATGAAAAGTTTGAAATAGACAACTAGTGGAAACAATTATTTATGTTTTCTCCTTTACCCATCCAACACCACAGGTGAAGCTTGGAGAAACTTGATAACCTTTGAGACTCCTGGGTATGGCATGGGTTTGGTTCAGAAGCTGCTGGAGAAAGAGCATGGGGGGAAGGCTGTGGGTAAGGCACAAAAACAGGGGAAAGCTTTTTCATGGGGTGGTCCCTCAGATGAGGAAACTTGCCCTGCAGCAAGGAGGAGTCACCAGCTGTGGAAGGTGAGGAGATCCTGTGGAGCCCACTGGGGCAGCATCTGGAACCCCAGCACCTCACTAGGGGCTGAGAGCACAAACCCACTCCTCTCTGAAGCTAAACCAACCCATCTCCTTCTCTCATCAGACTCCCGGGCTCACCACCTCCGGCCAACTGTATGTCACTGCTGATCTGGATTTTATTACTGCTTCCATGGTAAATGTCAGGTGAAGGAGTAAACAACTTCATCTCTAGTTTCCCACCCTTCAAAGCTCTGGGAAGTGTCCTTCTGCCTCAGGGCATTGCTGGCAGCAGAAGTGACAAGGGGAGAGGGTCCTCAGTCCCCGGCACGATAGAACCACAGGCAAGGATGATGAGCCACATCCCCTCGGATGTCCCAGCTAATCCAACCTGTTACTAAGAACAGGAATGCCAACTATCAGAGTTTTAATCCTAAATTCCATTTAGGGAAATGTGAATCAAGCATGGAACCTTTCCTGCCATTCATTGTTAGGTCTCTCCCAGGCTGGAAGACTCAATTAGCCAGGACAAGCTGTTGCCCTGGGGAGCCATTGGCTGGCAGGGAGGGTCCAGCACAACAGCAGCCAAGGACCAAAAGCCTCCTGAGCATCACCAGCACCTCAAGGACAGCCCTCTTGTCTTCAGTGCCACCTAAGACCTCTTTACAGCCCTGCATTCTGTGTAAGTTCTTTCCTTTTGGAAACAGAGAAGATGAGAGTGTGATCTAGAAAAGTGAGGATTTTCTAAAGAAAATAAGTCACTTTCCTTTTCTCCAAGATTTCAGCAATAAATACAGTCTGCAACCTTCGCAACATGGCCTGCCAAAAAGAGTTTACAGGGTTCCTCCTGAGATGGAGGACAGAGATGGGGAGAAGAATGAAGGCCTCATTTCCCAAAGGGAAATGTTTGGTTATCTAGAACTGCTACACCATTTAGACACAAGTCTATGGGGCTGGGCAGGATTCATCCAAAGGTACTGAGTGACCTGGCTCAGGTGTTCATTGAGCCACTTTCCATCACAGGATAGGTTTAAACTAAATATTAGGAAGAAATTCTTTACTATGAAAGTGGCGAGGCACTGTAACAGGTTGCCCAGGCAGGTAGATGCCCCATCTCCAGAAGTGTTCAAAGGCCAGGCTGGATGGCAATCTGATACAGTGGAAGGTGTCCCTACCCATGGCAGGGAGGTTAAAACTAGATGTTTATGGTGCCTTCCAACCCAATCCATTCTACAGTTGTATGATTTACTAGCAGTCCTGGCTCACCGGGGATGTTCCAGTTGACTGGAGGTCAGCAAATGTGATGCTCATCTATAAGAAGAGCTGGAAGAAGAATTCAGGAAACTACAGGCCTGTCAGCTTGACCTCGGTGTCAGAAAAGGAGCAGGTCATAGAGCAGGTCCTGTTGAGTGACATCACGCAGCACGTGCAGGACAACGAGGGGACCAAGCCCAGTCAGCACGGGCTTGTGAAAGGCAGGTCCAGCTCTTCCAACCTGCTCTCCTTCTGTGACAAGGTGACAGGCTCAGGGGATGAGGGACAAGCTGTGCACTGTCTGCCTGGACTTCAGTAAGGCATTTGACACTGTTTCCCACAGCCTTCTCCTGGAGAAACTGGGATGATCATGGCTTGGCTGTGTGCACAAAGGGCTGTTAACGACAGGACTAATGTCCAACATCTTCGTGCCACCTGCAAATTAGAAAGTGCAGTTCGCTTGTCTCTGCTTGAATTAATACAAGGTAATTAGCACATCCCTTCAGTAACACGGCACAGGCACCAGCTGGAGGGATAAATTACAGCTTGGGAGCTACTTTCCCAAACAAGCCATGGCAGGCACACGGCACAGGCTGGGGCTGGATTCCAGCCAAGCGAAGAAGCGGCGCTGCTGCCGTCGGCTGTGGGGAAATAACAAGTGCAATTTTCTGTAACTGTTTATAAAAAGGATAGCAATATATTTTTTAGTTTCAATAATTGGAATGAGCCCTCTTGACGTTTCCAGAGACTGTTGGATGTGTAATAGCTTAAAGTGAATGGGTTTTGCCGTAACTTTTTGTGATTACAACTGAATGTCACTTTATTTATTCATCAAGGGGGAATTGGGAGGGGAGGAATACCACATTTTGAATTATCACTGGAGACAGAGGTGCTGACAACTGTGCTCAGGTTTTTAGTGCCTAATTAGCAGCATGCTGGAACTGCACCTCCTCTCATTACTCCTGATTACAGCCTCACTACTTTTTGTAAAAAATTAGTGCAATGTTTATAAAACACTTCCCCCAGAGTTTGTGTCTAAAGGTTTTTGTGTTGCTGCCAAGCTGTTCACCCCTCCATGGGGCACAAGAGCTCCTATATTGACAAGAAAAAGGAAAGGGGGTGCTGGGGAGTCATGCCCCCCAAGCTGTTGGTGTAGCTGTCCCAGGGGAGCCACAGGAGCAGCAGCTGGAGAAGCCACTGCCACCAAAGGCAGGAGCAGCAGCATTCTCTGCTCAGCAAGTGGCTGGGAAAACTCCCTCCACAGATAATAATTGCTGTGATTTACCTTCCCCAGCATACACGGACCCAGCCCCACTGGACTTATGCTGTATAAACTGGTGCAAATAGCCTGGTCCCCCTACAATTCTGGGAAAAAACAGTAACTCCTTGGGAGATATAAATAAATGAATATGAGCAGTGCAAATTTAAAATTAGAAAATGAGAAAAAATAGGATATGATTAGCAGCAGACAGTACCTCAGATGATTTACAGGTGTTCCAAGGATAGTTTTTTCTTAGGAGGGAGATCATGAAGTGATCTTTCCAATCCTTTTAGTTTACAAATTACAAAATCTTGAGCAGAGCCCTCATGTTACTCATAAATGGAGATGAAGAAAAAGGTATTGTGACTTTGCTAGGAAAATGAGGCTGACATGGCTGCCCAAGCCGAAGTGCAGGTAGACATGAGGAGCAGACCTCTGACAGGTAGGAGATCTTGGAACTGAGGTGTGTAGCTTTGTATAGTACAACAGAAGACTGCACAGGAGAGTTTCCAGGCTGAAAACAGACTAAGTGGCAATGTCCCCTCTGGCAAGCAGCATTGCCCAGTCTCTGGCAAAGGTTAACCCCATGTTACATGGACTGCCTTGAGCCTGTGAATCTGCAGCTCTCAAAAGGTAGAACTCATGAGTCACAAACTAAATCGTGGGGTTGGGGCTGGGGGTTAGGCTTGAATCTGCAGCAGAAGCGTCCTGCTGCTGAGCCCAGGCAGGGAGAGGTCAAGAACTTCCAGTCTGAATGCGAAGGAGGCAAGTCTCAGATCCATCCCAGAGGAGAGGGGAGAGAGTAAGAGGAGAGCAGGACTGGAGCTGGTGGGATGAGTTAGTCTGGGAGTTGAGACTGAGGAAGGCAGAGGGAGGAACAGAAAACAGAATCATGGGGATGCAGACATCTGCCCTAAGAGGCAGATAGAGTTCAGAGGTGGGGAGCAGGTCTTATGGAAAACGAGACTTACACACAGAAATTTGGAGCTCAGGGAGAGTGAGGTGAAGGCAAACATGGGGAAGAAGACATTAGTCATACGGGGGAGGAGGAAATCGCTGGTTCAAACTGACCATATACAAGGTCACATGAAAATCCTGAAGGCAGATGAACAGAAGGGTACTGAGCTGCAATAGGGAACCTTGTAAGAAAGCCAGCAAGAGGCACCTTAAATGAGGAGACATGTACCACTTAGAGGTGTCCCCCAGGAGCAGCAGGATGAAATTTATAACTCTGTGATACACAAGGGGTCACATAAAATAATAATAGGTCTTTGATTTTAAAACATGGAAGATGAAAGCCAGGCTATTCTCTGTGGTACACAGTGGGAGAATGATTGATCATTGTCATAAATCGAAGAGAGAGAAGTTCAGTCTCACAAGGAGAAACTTCCACAACAAGAACAGTCAAGCAGTGATACAGGTTGTCCAGAGAGGCTGTAGCATCTCTGCCTTGGGCATTTTCAAGACCAAAATGGACAAAGCCCTGAGCAACCTGGCATGACCACAGACACTGTCTGAACACAGATTTGGGAAGGAAATAGCTCCTGCTTTTCACTAACAAATTTTAATTTGTCACAGTTAAAAGCAAATAAGAGGATGGCATTAAAACACAATCTCAAAAACTTGCCAAGGGCAGACATAAAAAAGAGGGTTAAGTGGGAAACAATCTCCTCCAGCCTGGGGAGACAGAAGATCACTGCAAGGTCCCCTGTTTTCTTCAAGTCTCTGTAAAATTCCCTTGCTATCCCATGTGATTAATTTTTTTATTTACCCAAGTCTTCAGAAGTTAATCATCCTATCTCTTGCTCTATTAGCTCAAATCACAGGTTTTTGTACATATCCAAAGTTTTCAGTCTTTCTAGATACTGATAAATTATCAGCACAATAAACCACCTCTGCTTCTCCCTGTTGTCTTTCAGTGAAATCCAGAAAGGTACAAAGTCAAACATGCAAAGGGTAGAAAAGGGAGGAAGGCAGTGTCAATCCAGCATCTCAGTGTGTGCATGTTATCACGCTTATCAAATGCTTAGGCTGAAGCCAATGTAATCTTGTGGAGAACTTAAACAAGCACAGCAGCCTCAAGATATTTATGTTGTCTGAAACCCTCATGACTACCCTGTAGTGCTCCTCAAATATGGACTCCCCCTAAACCCATCCGACAAGTTGGCAGGCAAGTGAATGGGGTCTTCACTCTGCAGCTGTTTCGCCAAAAATCGGTAAATTACATTCCCACAAAACATTTCAGTTTTCACAAGTCATCAATTTCTAACAAAATTTTCTTTTCTGGAAAATATCCACCCAGTTATAGCTCTGAAGACACAGGTGCACAAATTCAACAGGAGCAGACCCTCTTCAGAAAGCGCCGCACCCATTAGTGGATTTTACCCTGGCCCTTCAGTGGCTTGGTGATCTCCAATCCATCGAAAATCAGGGAGAGATGGATGGGCTTCAAGGAAGCCGAGACGCATTCTGTTGGTGCTCTGAAGACCAGGAGCAGCAGAATGGATGGGAGCCAGTATCCTGCTGGAAGCTAGCGCAGGGCTGAGCGCGCTGGGGTGTCATGTTTACTGTGACAAGTGCTGCCTTGCAGGTGGCCCACTGCATGCTCAACAAGCTGGAACCCCATCTAGGCTCCCTTCTGCACTCCCACTGTTTGCCCAAGCAAATTGCTGGATTTTATTTTGATGTGGAAAGAGAAACATGTTTCAACAGAACCAGATTCCCTTTTCTCAGGAAGCTGCTCTTGCAGCCCTGCTTTTAAGAGCATGTATTACTGACAAGAATGCAATAGCTTTTCCTCACAACAGCACTCTAAAGTAAAAATCCCTAATACACCATTAGTCATTGGCAAAATCCCTGGTGACATTGAGTACTTAGTACATATCCATGGCACTGCCTTGGCAGGACTGGTTTAATGTGTTTGAATTCTGCAGCAGAGTGCAATGCTTGTCCTTCCACTAGAGAGCCAGTCCTGGAGCCCAGGTCCCAGGGCATCCTGGTGGGACCATTCCTCTTCTCAGTCACAACCACGGTGTTTCAGTCTGCCTTGCTCTTCAGCAATATGGGGCAACACTAATGGCCATTTCTATTATCCACAGTGGCCACTATTCCTCGTGGTTTAGCAGTCCTCATCCAGCAACAGGAACAACATTTAGGTTTTAGTCTCGGGGCAAAGCAGAGGCATAGGGGTAGGCACATATATACCTCCAGCCACCAAATCATGACTTAAAAAGTGCAAACCCTCCAGCCACTTGGCCATTCCAGCTTGGAATTGCACTTTATTAGTCAACATCATCATCATCTATGTTTCTTTCAGTATTGTATGAAAGACATACAGAGTTTCACAGAATGGCATGTCTATGCTGTGTAACTTTATCATTTAGTCTATTACATGTTCTAGGAGGGGGCTTTCTTCTGAAATAGCTGTATGATCAAAACAAAAAAACTTCAGGTCAACAGTATAAGAAAACAGACCAAGCACAATTTTCCAAGGCTTATTAATTCAGTTTTGAAGATTTAAAATTCTGTATGGGATAAGTCAGCGATTACTGACATATGAATGAAATAATTACAACTATGTTTGGCTGCATACTTCACTCAGTTTTACGCTGAAATTCATTCATCTGAATTTTAACAGCATTCAAATTTACTGTGAATGTTTTCTCCAAGCCCCAAATGGTATCTGAATGAGACTAAAGTTCTGGAGAAAGAATAGCTCAATTAACTGAGCACAGAGTAAAGTTATGAGCAAAGACTGCTTTCAAAATAGCTTTTAAAATTCAACTGCTTTTTCACACATAGCATGTGAAAGCTTCACTGTTGATGTTAGTCTTTTTGTATGAATAGCATTAATCATCCATAAACGAAAGCCTTTGCTCACACAGATTTGCTTATGACACCCCTAGGACTGTGACCATTGCTATTACTAGCTCCAGTGATTTTAAGAAAACAAGGATTTTATAATGCAGAAAGTTTCAATCCTGTGGCCCTGTAGATTTTAGTCACCATTCATGAGATGGAATTTTTAACTTATGTGAACTTACTAAAAATCTCTTAGTAAGTCAGGCCAAAATTGCCAACTCTCTATAAAAAGTTAGGCTTCCAACTCCATACTAGGCATCCACATTGTAATGACCTTTCCAAAGACACTGAGATTATGTAGCTCCTTTTAATTTCAAGAGATTTTTACTGTTGGCACTGAAAAAATACTCAGAAGACAAGCAGGATTTTAAATCACATTGAAACTATTAGTTTCAGGCACTTACATTTCAGCAGGTTTTTTTTTTAAAATATGTATCCTGGTTTCCCCTGTAAAAGTAGCAGTTTGAAAACATCCATGTTTAGATACTGCACTTAAAGCATTTGCATGTCTACATTCAACTTACGTTTGCATGAATATGTCAAAACTTTTTTTTTAATTCCTCCTCACACTTTAAGAGAAACATTCATGAACTGACAGATTTGTGGAAAAAACCTCTCAAGTTGGCCATTAGCAAGAAGTCAGTAATTTACATATAATTATCTAGACATCCACAACAGAGCAATCAGCCAAAGAAATGGAACGCTAATGTGACAGCTGAATTCTAATCTCCACATCTTCCTTAATATAATTTAAAAAATAACAGCAACAATGGGAAACCAGCTTTGATACAAGGAGACTTGGAGCTTTAATTCACTGAATTTAATCATCTGTAAGAAGGATTCCAGTAAATCATTAATCACAAAGCATCAAAATAATTTTCAATGAAAAATACCTCGAGCCTCCAAAATTACTGTAGACCTTGTGTGGAGAACAGGAAAACAGCTTCCTTGCTTTTCATTTCACCAGGAAAGGTAAGTCATCTGCACTGAATTGGCATATCAGATAATGCTGAGAAAGAGATGTTGCTTTTAGAGGGTCCACATGCTCTTAGGGAGCACTTGAAAGGTTTGTCCTCTCAGATATTCAAGGTGACAACAAGGTGACAAACTTTAATCACACATGAATTATGCCTTTGCACTACACGATCTGTTGTCCTCATCAACAAAAGTATTTGAAGTATGTAACTCCCATTAAATGTCATTATTAACCTTCCTACATATTGACCCCTACAATCTTACCCAAACTTTGAGGGAACTAAACAGAAAACACAGTTCTGCTCTTAGTACTTCGGTAAACAGCCACAAAACATCAGAAAATGTTTTCTATGCATGCCCAGCCAGGAATGGAAATTGGAGTCAGACCATGGTTTAATGAGATAATTGCCACAAGCAGATGCTAAAATGCCCCTCAGTTAAAAATCACCAAACAGAGCAAGTTAGAACAAGATGTCTTGACTATGAAAACGACTGAGCATATGCTAAGCCCTTGAAGCTGCTGTGCCTGTTGCACACAAGAGGAAGAGCAGGTGACCAGCTTATGCAGCCTCTTACCCAGGTTTACCACTAATTTTGCAAGGCGTCTTTTATCACCATTCACGTAAGTGGCTGCAACACTAGAATACAGCAGGACAAGTGCCAGGCAGGCCAAATCTCCTCCTGAGATTTGTGGTAGCTGTTTGAAACACATTTTCTTGATGGAAAACATTGAAGTGGGTCTGGATTACTCAGGACTCAGCATCCCCATATAAACCCAAGATTTATCTTTTTGTGAGGCGGACACTTGGCAGCTGCGTTCTCACACTCTTCCTTCTCAGTTTCCAAAATGGAAGCTGGCATCTGTGCACTTCGAGACAAATATTGCTGTGCTGTCATAATGATCCCAGGTATGTTCCTTATGGAAGTTTTCAGCTGAACTGTGTCTTCTGATGTGTGTAGACGAATCTGATGTACAACACAAACACCAGGAGATGCCAGCTTTTGGGCACGCAGGCTGGTAGCTGGTGTGATACAGACTGCCCCATCAGCCAGCCTGGTGGGAAGCCACTGCTTTTAGAGATATCCAGCCCCCAGGGCTTTGTTCATCTCATTCTAATCCTTATAAACAAGCTTTCAGTATGCTATTATTTTTTAAATTTACCACATTTGTCCAAAAGCAGAGTTTCACTGCTTCATATTCTTCGAAAATTTTCTTTACACACTGAGGCAAAAAATTATGATGCATTCTACTTTTTTTAAATGGCCAAGTTATTTTTCGATGTTTTTTCTCCCCCCATGAACATATATTACCTTGCACACAATCCCATAATGAATAAAGACAAAAGACATCTTAGGAACTATAGTAATTTTTGTCTCTTTTCTCCTTTGGTGAATTAGGAGTTTTTCTATATGCAAAATTTGGGAAAAAAGAGGTTAATTTGTGTTGTGTTATATACGTGGAACACACTTCTTGATCTCAACCTGTAGTATCTCCCTCTAACTCTCTGCAATTCAGGAAAAGTTACCAGAATAAAAAAAAACCTAAAAACCCCATAAAATATACATACTGAAATTGTACATTTAAAATTGTTTGTCTCCCTTCTACAAAAAAAAAAAAAAAAAAAAAAAAAAAAAAAAAAAGAATGAAAAAGCACAGTGGTCAGTCCCAGAGCCTTGCATATGCAGCAAGTATAGACTTGATGAATGCAGTTTTTCTCCCATTATTCACTGAAGGTTCTTGGTGGCTACTCTACAAAATTTGGGTCCTGCTAGACTCTACTGGGATTAGCAACTACAGTGAGACCTCTTTGGCATCTAGTTCCTAACTGGTCTTCTCATAACCTGCTTCTGACAGACCTCCATGTAACACTGCCATGGCATCACATGGAACTCTAAACAAACTCAAAAGTAATCTACAAGGCATCTTCTGTAAAACAAATATTTCATTTTTCAAATATGTTTCTGATTATGTAGCAATCTTAGGGACAAACACTGCATGCCTTCCATGGTCTCCTTAAAAATAGGAGAAGGGTACACCAAGGTTGCATTTGTTCAGTCTCATGATTTCAATTTTCTTTTTTATATTGAAGAGTACTTTCACCACAGAGATAAGACAATTTAGAAAACAGAAAGCATCAGATATTTTTAGTGCAAATATCTTATCTCTCATCTCTGACATACAACGCAGTAATTTACGAAACATTGTCTGAGGCCGTGTCGGCAATCTTCCTTGACATGGAAGATGCAGAGAAGACTGATGTGACATAATATTGGGATAATGAGCCTCCAGAAAGCCAAATAAATGTGCAAGCATGGAAATAGGAAACTCGAGCTGAATGTTGTTAGCACATCTCATGAGAGCTGATCACAGCAGCTGCTGCAATGAAGCAACACCCAGTGAAACAGAGTTGAAATAACGTAACAATCACACTTCGAAGCAGCTGATGTACATCAAGTTGTGTTATGATGTGATGACACTCAAATTCAGCTCGATACTCGAGAGCAGAGGCATCCCTGGATATTGAATCAATTAATAACAGAACATGCTAATAAAATATTTTGAGAGCTTCAGTATTTTTTTTCTAAATTCAGTTACAGAAAATACATGAAGGGGTCCTAGTGAAGAGTCAGAAAATCTTTGTAGATCAGACCACTAAAAGATTACACTCTGTGTGACTCACATATATGCATAAATTGTTTCTGGAGGAGCACTCATTAATACAATCATATCAACCTAAAAATCTGTGTATAGTCAGAAATTTCAAACAGATTGAAATAGCAAATTAAACACATGCAAAGGCATCAAAAAGCCTAGAATGGCAGGATATTTTGAGCATCCCCTAAATTCTCCCAATACCAGGAATCTGCACTAAATACAGTATTTTGTCTTTTGGGGGAATGCTGCTTTCATATCTACTGTGTTAGTAAATAATTGTAAAGCTACTTCTCTCTATTTCCAGACAGATTGCTGCTGTGCATTCCCTCTCATGGATTATATAACCTGTGGAATACAGATCAAGGACACGACTGATGATCCTTCTGTAAATAAAGCTCCCTAATGATGCCAACACAGATTCCCTAACAAAGACCTGGGTACTAAGTACCTTGCTCTCTTCTGAGCCCTTACAATCTCCTATGCAGACAGCAATCACAAGCCACTAGAGAGAAACAAAGAATATAATTTATGTGTACTTTTGTTAAGAAACTCAAAGATATTACTCAGTTCATTTCGAAACTGGTGATATCTACAATCTTCCTTATATATCCAACACATAAGAAAGTTCCCCTAAGAATATATTTTAACAAAGACCAAAGGAAGTTCATTAGTGCCTCACCACACTCTATCATTAAAACTGGAAACAACAGATTTCAGGGATCTCTGTATTTAAGAGATGAAGCTTGTGTTTGTTTGCATGGTAGTTGACTTGCACAGTTCATTAATAGCAATCAATCAGTAGCAAAGCTGCTGCAAAGTGAACCACCCTTGAATACAGATCATGAAGAATATTAGTTCAGTACTAATTGAGTACTTGGAGGCTCACAGGTAAAGAGACTAATGTATTATACATCTCACATTATGCTGTGAGACGTTAGAGGACTTTGAAGCCTTACAAGACCAAAACCATAAAAAGTGCATATTGCACTGTCAAGAGAGTAAAAAACCCTAAACTTCTAAGACACACAAACTTAAGATCAACCCAGACAAATGGGGGGGGGGGAAGTGGAAATCTTACACAGTAAAGCCATTCTTTGGAAGCAAACAATCCATTCCTGGATTGTTTAAACTTTTAGAAAAGTCACAAAAGTATCTTCAGCATAATTCTGCAGCCCACAGGTAATTGACATGTACTGAAATGTTTTCTACTCTTAGAGATAAAGGTAACTGAAAAGGTGGTTTCATCTATGAACACAGTTTCAAGAAACTGCTCCCAGACAACTTTAATAACCCCAAACCAACAACAAAATGAAAACAAAAAACCAAACCCACAAATCCAAACCAACCAGCCACCACCCAACCCTTTTTGGCATCCTCAGTGGTTGATGCATTTTCAACACTTTCTCAGAGGCCCCACTCTCCATCTTTCAGACCCAGCTGAATTCTGTCACTGAACAAAGTCAGCAGTTAAACAGAAAAAAAAGATGTCACCTCTTTGTGTGTGTAACTAGAGAACGCTTTGTGTGTAAGAGAATTCATCCCTGTTTGTTTATAATCCATGTTGTGAAGATTTTATATGCTACCTACTAATTCTGAATGAACAGTCAGAGAGTTAGAAGGCTTACAAAGGAAGTTAGGAGGAGTTTATAACATAAATGCATATATTTAGGATCCTTCTGATAAGGACAAGTGGAAATTCCTATAGGAAAAGGTATGAAGAAAAAAAGCTAAATAAATTCTGAAGAAACTGAAGACTGAAGATTATAAGTTTCAAAATTTCGTTTAGTTACAAGGATGAGTGTAATAAGACAAGACTATATATGACCATCTTATACCTACAGCTGAGAGACCAGACCAAACAGCACAAGATAACATTCCCTCAATTTTAGTAAGGGAATTACGAAAGCAACTAGAAGCTTCAGATACTTCAGGTTTTAAACTTCACAAACATCACCCCAAAAGAGAGTAACCAACCAATACAGAGTGTCATCTGTACATGATCCAAACAGAGCATATGCAATAGTGCTTGTGGAAACACTGAGACAGGGGGAAGGAGCCAGGATGTCCTACCCAGCTCCAAGCTGCTGCTCCAGAAGGAGGATAAAGATCTGTGGATCTCATGTTAAGCTGGCAGCCCTATGCAGATGCCACAGACGGTAGTGGGGGATAAAGAAGAGTGGACTCCAAGTGAAGAATGATCCCAGGACATACACAGATACTGTAACCAGCTCCAGCTTGTACTCTGATGCTGGACTCTGGTCCTTTGTCAGTCTCTCCCATGTTAGTGCAGTAAATACTATTTTTCTTTCCTTCTGTTTTCCCTCCAACAAGGCAGCAATCCAAGAAATCCCTTGGGCAACTTGGACGCATGTTTTGTGACAAGGTACAATTTTTTTTTTTTAAGGGAGAAGTCCAGGAAGAACAGTATTTAAAACTCCCTTCTCTTCTACCTCCCAAAGGACCATGGACCTCCCAAAAAAAAGCACACCACTCAAACCATGGCTGCCACCCAATGATTTTGATTTCCCAAACACCACATTGAGTAAGATACTTAATGCAGCATATTTAAACCACTTCTCCCCCAGGCCTCAGGGCACTTGGCTTAATACAGGAAGTTCCAGATAGATTTTTTGTTTAAAAACACTATAAAGCACAAAAGGCAGCTGACTGACCATCTGGGCTCCACAAAGGATACAGTATGTATCTTTAGAGAACATACTTTATTTAATAGAAGTTTTTTGCTCCAATATACAAAATAAGGGACTGTAATCCCAATTAACATTTACATAGTTACACAGCAAATAAATTCCACCATTTACAACAACTGACAACTTTCCCACACTCCTCACTTGTATTACAGTCAAGAAAAAATCCTATAATGTTTTACAAACCAATCAGTTATATTTCACATTTCTGTGTCTTAATTTTTTTTTAAGTTGCAGTTTCTGACATCAGTTTAATTAAGAACTTACAATTATTTCAGCTGCGCTAAAAGAAAAATGAAATATATAATTTGGAATACTATCTCAAAACCCCTATATAAAATAAACGTCAGTATCTTATAAAAATACATAGCAGGAGTAAAACCAGTGAAACAACAAAAATGTTTTAAATTTTGTTATGGTACAAAACATTTATCAACTAGCCTCAGCTTTTAACTAAATTAAAACAAAAGAAAAAGAAAAAAAAAGAAAAAAAAAACCCAAACAAATTAGCAAAAGGTAATATGACAGTTCTTTTGCAATACTGTACCTTTAGTATGCAAAGGACTTCATCCTTCTATCATGCACCATTATTCAACTGATTTACCCCTTTAACCCTTTTTTTACTGAAAGCCGAAAATAGTTGTTAACATTATTTAAATCCTTTCAGAAAAATCCAATCATAATTTTTCTGCATCTCCCACAATATTTAGGCTTTAGTTTACAATGGTGGTAGTTTAATCATGATACATAATCTTCTATAAAAGAATTCTAGCCAAACCAAGGCGTTATAAACTCTGCATCTTACAAAAGCGATTTGTTACAGTATGACAGTTGCTAAACAGCCCAATTTACTTAGTGACCCTGTTAAAGATTTGTTCGACTGAGTGAATAGGTGAAGTCATTTCCTGAGCTAAAAGATACAGGTAAGTAAATAGTCAGTTATAGCAGCAGACAAGAGACATTCTTTTTAAAAGTTGTAACAGTATCAATAAAATAACCTTAGAAAATTACAGTAATGTAAAAATCACTAGCTGACAAGGGAGTGACAAGGACATCCAAGACCTGATTGCCATAATCTGGAATGCACATCCAATGACCTTCCAGAAATTACATTCAGCTACTGTCAGACAATGTACTCCTAAGTGAAGAATGTCAAATAGTTCACATTTCTTACAGATCAGGTGTTTTGTCAAGACTTAATTCTTAATGCTGTTTCATGAACCTAAAACAAGGTAAACTGCTTAGTTTCAAAAATTTCCACTATACAGAACTTAAATATTATTACTTTTACGGGAATGTGGTATCTTCGGTCTCATGAAATTCCAAACCTATTTCTTCTTATGACTCATAATTTAATGTTTAACAGAAGTTGATCTGCTTTTAGGAGAGGAAATAATATTCATAAAATTGTTTCCTTCGATCGAAGCCATTCTAATTTGCCTAGAGTATGAACCATTAACAAATCATCAAAGAACTACAAAGACCAGTATACCACCACTGCACCATGATTTTCTATTATATAAAAGATGATTTCAGTCTTTTATGTAATAGTTTGATCACTTTTTTCCACCCATTAATGAAAAGAGTCTATTCTAATTTAAAGTACCTCACTTAAACACCAGTTCCTCCAGAAGGAAATCTCTTGTGTTATTAATTTTTTTCAGATATTGTAGGTGTTGTTTTTATAATTTGTATTGACTCTCCTTTAACATTTAAACATAGTTTTAATTCAAGTTAATATATAAAATTCCCAATACTTGTTAGAATAGAGGACAACACACAAGGTCCCACGTGACAATAATTCATAAATAAACTATTACAAACCAAATCTCTCCCCATACGGAGATTAAAAGCCATAATCTTGACTGATTGTTCCTGATCACACATTATAAATAATGTAAGCTCCTCCAGAGAAGCAAAGCATCCTTGCCTCCCTGACACCAGTTTACACCTTCAGTTAAACCACTTCCATCAAGAAGGCAATTGAGTTGGGCCCAGACATAACTTCCTGCTTACACATTAGCCCTCCAAACCTCATTCTTCCAAACTTAAGCACAGGAAACTAACTTCACAGAGGATCCTTTACGTGTTATACACAAAGTCTGTATAAAATACAGATTTCTAACGCTCCTAACTGCACCGGGCTGGCAGCGCAGTGAGAACCTGATTCAAAGGCCACTGAGGTCCACGAAAGGCTTCAATGGGCTTTGAACTAGGACCACAGAGATGGTATTCCCCAAAGGAATGCTCCTGCAAGAGTGGCTGGTATCTCTCTTTTTGCTTATGGGATGCAGTGGAGATGTGTGGTCAGCATGATACCTGAGCAAATAAAATGAAAATGATATAAAAGTTTTAAGAACCCCAAACTCTTTACTTAGTTGTGTGCAAACTGTGCTATTGCCCCTACAGCTCCCTGCTTTCCTTCTCCTCAGTGCTTGCTCCATTCCAGGATAGAGAAGATGTGAGACACAAAAATTTCTTCTTCAGTCCCGAGACTGATAGAAGAGGATGTAACCAGACTCAGAGTTCTTTGAGATGTCTGATGTCAACCCGTAGAATTCTTCAATAGCTTGTGCATCAATTTTCTGGATGTAAAAACACAAAAAATTCAAGTAGGAATATCTTGCATAATACACACATAAAATTAAGTTCCACTCTAAAAATTATTGTCAAACCAAATTAACATTCATATAGTTACATAAAATAATAAAATCCAAAAAATTCTTAAACTAGTTGTGTTTCAGCTTTCCGTCAGCCATCACCTGCACAGAGGGTAGCAGCTATGTATGTTTTATATATAAATTTTTAAATATTGTTGTAAGTATTTATTCATAAATTCCTGTGTAAGATAAAAACCCAATTTATATGGACCATTATTTGTCTTCTGGCCACAGAATAGCTTATTAAACAATGGTGAAAGACAGTGGTCCTAAAAAAAGGAGCTTCTCTAAGTATAAAAGCCTAAATGCAATTCAAAGTGTTGTACAGTCAGATTATAAGGCACAGCTCTGCACACACAATTATTGCTCATTTAGACTGGAGATGAAGCCTCTTTTCATTAGCACACCAGTCATTCTACTTCAAATAAACATATCCACAAGGGAGGTGCATGAACTCTGTGTGGGCTTACCTCAACAATATCGTCATCAAAAAGCAACCAAAAATCATGACTCTTCACTATTGCAATATAATGTCCTCTGTTAGGGCCACTGTAAAATAAAATTAGGAAAAACATAAACAATAACACATATAAATGTGGAGATGCATTCAATTTAATTGATTTTTCTTGTAGAAAAGCAATACCTAACAGTAATTAAAATGGTTACCACTACAATATCTGTTTGGATGTGTCTTTTCTTCTTTTTTTTTTACTCTCTACTTACATCATCTTCATAATATGGTCTTATTTACTGTGCTAAATAAAGGATTATAATTTCAAATGAGGATTAAGCAGCACAAGCATTGAAAATATAAATAAATCTTAAACAGAGAGAGAGAAGTGAAATCAAGAAAGCATTCTGGTATTGCATAGAGACAGAACAGATCCCAAACTTTTCCTGATCTTCAGAGAGAAAAAGGGCTGTAGAACTGCAGCTCACCTACACTCTCAGTCATGAATCTCTTTGTCTGGTCCACTGCACACAGAAACTGAATTAAACTGGCACTTGAGGAGTCTCAAGAAGCATAGCAATAAGAAGGGCTCCCAATTAAAACTGAAACAATGCTCAGCCTCTTCAGCCATGGAAGACAAGAAATTTCACCACAACTGTGACAGAAAAAACAACCCAGCAAAACTTTAGGTGTGTCTTATTTCTCATTAGGTTTCAAGTAAGGAAACAGTACAAGTTCTGAAACAGCTGAACCTCACAGCTGGAAGCATACAGCTGAGTGAGAGCAGTTCTGGAACTGCCCTACCTGGCTAACAGCACTGCTGTGGGTTTTGTGCCTGCATCAGGCAGGGAAGGCTGCCATCCCTGAGGGACAGCTCTGTGTGCCACATCACCACAACACCATGAAAACAGGGATCATCTCCTGCCATGGCTCTGAGAACAGAGAGCTCCCCAAGACTGCAGCTTCAATGAAGGAGGCAGAAATGGCCAGAAAGAATTTCCCTTAAAATCCAGAACAAAAGTATCCCAAAAAGCTATGGCACAAAGGCTTATTTTCCAAAATTGTCCAATTTAAGATCTATTTATCTTAGCTCTACTCTTTACTCACTGTGAGAACACTGAATAACTGGAATAAATTGCCAAAAGAGGACGTTCCTAGTCATGAACGGGGACCAGTGCAACCTAATCTAATGTCAAAGTTACCCTGCTTTAAGTTTTAAGTATTTGACCTCACAACACAAATGATTCTGTGATTCCAGATGTCAAATTGTAATTTTCAACTTGGGGATTTTTATCTACTCAATAAGCAGTTTGTAGAACAACCTGATTTTAAGACTTGAACCCCACAAGAACATTCGTTGAATATAGCAAAATCAAATACAAATCTAACAGTCCTATTTTGAAAGCAATGAAACAAAGTAATCAACAAAACTCATATGGATATAGTTCAGAAAATGTTGCTCAAGCCTTAAGAAAAAAACACACCCTAAAGGAAATGCTTTATAAATTCATCTTTCTATAACCTTTCCTAACTAAGAAAGCTTTTTTCTCAGAAACTGTTTTTAAATGTTATTATTGTTACATGATACTATGCATTTTGTGTTGGTTTGGTTTTTTTTTTTTAACATAGTTAAGTTCATATAAAGATCTTTAATGTGAAATACAGTTACCACTTTTCACAATGATCTGTCACAGTAACAAAGCCACATTTTCTGTCAGGACTGGTAGATTGTCCCCACAAGACTTTTTTTCCTAGAAAACTTTTCTTTTTAAGAGGTCTTTAAATGCTATTGATTTATATGATACTGGGTGCTTGGTGTTGCTCTTTTAAACACAGTTATGCTTATACAAAAATCCCTTGCTTAAAACTGTTATTACCTTCCACAATGAACTACCACAGCAACAAGGTCATACATTCTGTCAGGATTGGTGGCATCTCCTGAGGTGTTAAATAAACGAAGCTCTAAAGGAAAAACTACTCTATAAGAGAGTTTTGTGTATCGATGCAGCTGATCCATGTATTTAAATCTCTTCAAATGGAGAGCTAGAATCATAGGCAGCTTTTTTACTTTCATCCTGAAAAAAAGGAACAAAACCAAAAAAACAGCAGTATTTCCAATATTCATCCAAAACATTCAGCTGACATCAACAAACAAGAAACTTGTTTTACTGAAGTCTTTAAAAACCTTTGCATTACATTAAAAGAAACCAAAATAATCAGCTCTTTAAAAATATATTCTGTGTTGCTAAACTAAAGGGAGATTTTTAACAAATGAGAGAACTGAAAATGTACTTAAAGCAGTAAGATATAGTGTATAAAAACAGCTGTGATGAACTCACTTAATAATTTAGACATAAAGATAACATAGAACAGAATTCAATTTTTAAGTATATTTACCCAGTATATTTCCAGACATCCCAAAAGCAAAACCTAGATCCCACTTGATATACAATGCAGGTATTGCAACAGAGTTGTTTCAGAGGTCCTGTTCCAGCTGAAATTCCCAGTAAACTAGCCAAGTGAAACAAGCTTTTTAAAATAAGCTTTGTTACACCACTTTGTCACAGAAGTATTACTCCAAGTTTTCCTAGCCACTCATTTCCAAGCCATTCATTTAAAATTTCTAAGGGACACAAATAGCTCACTGTTACCCACCTACCTCCTGCTATCCAAACAAGATAAGGCTGTGCTCTGGCACAGCATTTTTGTACAAATGTTGCAGCAATGTTTTATGAAGTCAAAGCCAGAAAGTAACCTGGTTTTACTGGGGGCTCACTAGCCCCTTTCCCTAGCATGAGTTATCGAGATCTCTTATTAGTGCCTACAAATCCTTCTCAGCCAAGCACAGTTGGCCTGGCAGCAAACACAGACTTCCAAATCTCTGGGCAATAACTTTGCCCATCCTAACAGAACAACCAAACCAGAGCCCTCTGCTTCTTGGCACAGCCAAGTGCCTTAGATCAGCACAGTGCTGAGTTTTTCACACTGCCTTCAGCCCCAAAAGGCAGCTCAAGAGTCTCTGCAATACAGGCCAGGTTTCAGACATGACTATTAGGACCATACTTTCAGAATGTCAGGAAATTTGTAAAAGACAACCTTTTTTCAAAAGGTAGGGGACAGTAGACAAATTCCTTGATAACTCACAGGCCCACAAAGGAACTGGGAAATGAAAACAGCTGGAGAAGGGCAGAAAGATGACAGATTCAACTATTTTTTGGTAGTTAGGTAATACAATTTTTATTATATTATGGCTATAACTTCTGCTCTCTTTTCAAAACTAAGTCCTCTCCTTATAATGTAACTATGTTTTATATTAGGAGCTCTTTCAATGGTGAAGAAATCTGGTACACCATCTTTGCTAGCTGAGTAGACCCTATCACAGATAAACTCTTTTACAGAGATGGAAGAAAAATATGACTGTAGTGAAACTGAACTTAAGCCCCACTGAAACCCAAACTATAAACAATCAAAGCTGTGTTTTGCCAATATGGAAGTGCCTACAGTACAGGTTTATGTCAACCCAGTTGATACTGGTCAGGGATCACATTACCTCCCACCCAGAAAAAGAGCTCAGGCAACAGAAAACAACAAGCCAGGCCTGAATTCACAACCTCTACCAGACACCAATTAGTGATCTTGGGCAACATGTGAAGGCAGACCTGGCAGATGAGATAAGCAAAAGCTGTGTGTGCATCTGTGGTAAACCAAATAGCCAGCAGCAGTGGTACAACCAGTAGAGCATGTCAGAGTTCCCACTCCTTCAGCCAAACACTTTCTCAGACAATAAATAACCACACAGAACATAAAATGACAGGTTTTTCAATGGTGTAAACAAGACTAGAAGAATTATTAGGCAGACAAGAATTGTTTTTAAATATAATGATTTTCAGGCTTAAATAGAGCTTCTGATGATTTTCAGGAGCACTGTCAAGTAGTTTAGCACAATTAATTAAACACCTTTAAGAAATCAGAAACCCAGTTAACAACAAGTTACAAAAAGTGCTATCAAAATTATTCTTTTAGCAATTGGAAAAATTGTTTTATTTTCAAAACAGAACTAAGTTTGAAAAGTCATATGTAATCAATGAGTTTTCATCATTGCCGATTATCTTTGATTAGTCAGTGACAGCTTGTTTTAACTTGGCTTTTTAACTTATTTTTGGTCTTAAGACCCTTCATTTTCTCATTTGTAAAATAAATAATGACCAAAGGAGTCCCTAAGTGCTTCACATGGATTCTCATTACTCATGGAAATAGACACATTGAGTTCTAGCAAGAGGAATGCAGGCAAGTTACTTTTAAGTGGAAGAAGAGTAGAAAAATTAAGGGGAAGAGGATGTTCTCTTCTTGACACATACACTCAAAAGGAAATATCAGAGCATTTTCATTAAATGCCTGGGTTATTTTTTTTCTCCTTCCCTAAGTGGGATGTACCTTTTATGCGCTTCTTGCTTACTGCGACATTCTTCACAGTAATACTTGTACTCACTGCAGAGAGTTTCTGTGTTGCTGAAACCCCTGAGTAAAAAAAAATAAAGCTGTAAATACTAGTTTTTTATATGAAATAGTCACACAAATGTACCATATCAACTTAACTTTATACGCTTAAATCTACATTAGATAGAACTGCCAGCTTTTAGTTTTACTTCCTGCTTTCTGGGCAACGGGTGAAGTCAAATTACAAAAATTTGGATTTTTGTGTCTACCTTAAACAGTGAGTGATTGAAGTATTCTGCTCCACATCAACCGAAAGGTCTAAGAAGTCTTCATCCTTACTGCTTACCTTGCATGAAAAAAGAAGATAGTTAAAACAAATTATACTAATTTACCTCTGGTTTTCAGTACCACATTCTATTGACAGAATGCATCTTTTACCCTGTAACATCCTTTTAGAAATTTTTGCAAGTGGCCTTTCTATTTCAGAGATTTGCTATATTTTCTGGTTTTGTTCAGGAAGGGGGAAGCACGTATGAGCCTCTGGGTGCAGATAATGCTAGCTGTCATCATACTGTGATTTCAGATCAACAATATTAATGCCAAGCTTCTTCTACACCTCACATTTTTCAAAAGAACAGAATCACTGTGATTCTTCTGCTTAGTGCTTTCACTTCTGCTCTTCTCCTCTGACTCCCTCGAACTGAAAGTTATGTATTTGCATGTCATAGTGAACCTAATAAACAGAATGATTATTTTGAAGCTTCTTCCTGGCTAGATTCATACTCCTAAAGGAACAGCAGACAGTAAATTTGGCAAATGAGAGCTTGGGGCTTGGTTTGATAGAGACAGAATTCTCAGTAGCCAATTCTCACAAAAATTTAAGAATAACAAGTAAGACAGAACATTCTAGGAGCAGAAAATAAATTCCACCACAAATCCTGACAAATGATGAAAAAAGCCACAGTTGCCCTGAAAACCAACTATGTTACTGAAGTTTTAGAAAATAGTTACGTGCAACCTTTTGTCTGCTAGTGTCTCCTCTATGTATCTAAAGATACTCAGTGTCACTCCTGAGAATATCCTCTGTCCAGATAAAAAAGTAAATGCTTTCAGAAAACATGCCTGGCTGCAGTTTCTTGACTGAAAGCAGGAAAAGTGAAATAGCTATAGGAGAAGTAAAGTATGTTGATCTTTTAAACATATGAGATTTATGCTCCTTTTTCAACTCAGGATAAAAAAAAAAAAAGTGTAAAGTTGTTCTCTGATAACCAAGAGATGAGAAACATACAGGTACAACAGGCAGCATACTTGGAGGAAAAAAGAAAAAAAAGCAGGTGATCAAGATAACTATTTTTGAGAATTAAGGCAAGTCCAAAAACTCACGAAACTAAGGTGAAAGCTTCTGTGAGAGGACTGGGCTCCCACTGTTCTGTACCTAGTCTTTCCAAGAGTTAAGTGCATGTAAAAAAGTGACATTATGTCAGTACACATCATTTCTACTGCAATATTCAGATGCTCAAGTGTAATGTTTGCACTTCTAAAGAGATGACAGAACACATATGGAAAACTTTCAAAATGTTTAGAGTGGGAAAAAAACAGCCACCTGCATATTCAGTATCCTGTATTCAGGGATGTATTATGGTTTATTTGTGTGGACAATTCTTCAAAATATCCCACTGCAAATCATTCTTGGAATTATCAGACCTGAGTTTATAACACAAGGAATTCTGGTGGAAATCACTGTAATTGGGGATTAAGAACGGCTCAGAAAAAAAACCCAAACCATTCTAGAAAATACTTTGCTGCTGCAGTCTTGAGCTAAGGACAGCTGGAATGAGGGAGTCATGTGATCAGTGTTATTCAGACATGCAATTAGATAATTCTTCCTCTTTTGGTCTAATCAAAGAAAATTCCATGAAACAATACAGATTTCACAGGCGGCTTTATCCCACGCAGAAGCTGTAAGGGCAGAGAGGATATGGAGAGGAGGGAAGGGATGTTGTACTTGGTTAAAAAGAGATTGGTACTGAAAACAGAAGTTCGCAAAAGGACAGTTTCCATTCCCTGTGATAATATGGCCTTAAAAAACCTCACTCAGGTTAGCAGTCCATTGTGCACTTAGGATCATGAGGAACCATTAAAGGCTCAGTTGCAAAAACAGCCAAGTTTTTTTCCATTTGCGTTGGGAATTCACAAATTGCTTTCCTTAATGTTTAAGATTCTTTGAGTCTCAGTATTTGAACAGATTTTTCTAGCATTAATTCATAAAGTTTTAATTAAAAAAAAAAAAAAGAAAAAATTTAAAAGCCACTCTGCAGTCTTATGAGCCCCCTCTCCTTCTGTAAAGGTTCTGTTTCAAATAAACATCATTGAGCTTCTTAGACTACAATCACCAATGCTATATATTTCAATCACCTATAGAATGAAAAAACGATGGGCACAATCAGAAAACCCCACCACTTGCAGAATCGAGCCCTGATGTGTTCAAAAAGCTGTCTGAGTGCTCCTAACAGGAACATCTGAGTAACTGTGAGGAATTTGGATGTTGCAGTGTACTGGCTGAAGAGGACGGTGTGCTGTTCTCACGTCAAGGACATAATCTGCACCCACACAGCTCAGCTGTACTCTGATGACCAAAGCTGCAGAGAACAGAAAGCTCAGAAGGCTGACACTCACAGAATCCATTATTTCCTACAGCTGGGAATTTCACTGGCAATGCAAATCTGCTCACTGGCAAAAGAGCTCTTGCAGCTATAGACTCTCATGTGTGCTAAGACAGAAAGCAGTTTTAAAAGAAACTGAAACAAAATTTGTGAATTATCTTGGTTTTTAAAAAAAGAGCAAAGAAAATTTGGCATAGTTAAAGGTTCTATAGTACTCATGTAAGAGAGAACACTGAGATTTTCCTTTTTGCCTTCTCTAAGTCCAAAGTAGAATTGAGCCAAAGAATTGTATGCCTTGTAAAGTCATTTGAACCCAAGAGCAAGACCATCACCTGGAGATTGATATGGTGATTTTGACAATTTCCTATATTTCTCTGTAGAAGTGCTGGCCACATTTAGCTGTTGAAATTTAATCCTGAAGAAGCCAATTACATTATTTTCTGATTTACTGTTATTCTTCCTTAAACTGTGAGAGAAATCTGTAAAACCAATTAACTTCTAGATAATTTCTATAAATTAGTCATAAAATTTACATTCACTTCATCATTCTGCCTCTATCAAGAAAGGGCTAAAGCATTATAAAGAGGAATCACATTAAAAGCATGTAAAGGCAACTCACAATCCTTTTTGTAATCCTTTTTTCCTATACATTAAAAACACAGCTCGATACACAACATAAATCTTTGTTAAAGCATCATATCTGTGTTCCTTATACTCCACTGTCCAAACCTAGAATGAGGATACATCTTTAGCCAGTTCAATCTTTAAAATGAGCTAATGAAACAGTGTATCCTGGAAAGACACTCCTTTCCACAACCAGGATAACTAAAATTAGAATAATGCTCACTAGAACTTGGTCATTTTAGGAACATTGAGTAGGTTTATCCAGTTAGAAGATAATCATTGTCACTTTGAGCAAAGATATATGTTATGCTCTATATTTACATATGCAATAAATTTCCAATTTAAATTAAAAATATATGAGGGCTATTGTCTTGTCATTAAGAAGCAGAAATTCATCCACTTCCATTAGTGCTTGTAATCTTCTACATGAGCTACTTCCAAGTACTCCTAACATTTTAAGTTATATTTCTAAAGACAGAAATAATCTAAATGCCAGCATCTTCTAATAAACATCAAAACAATCATATATACTCACTATATTTGAAAATAAAACACTTTTCACAGTGATATTACCTATTAGTGTGTCCAAATGTGTTTCTAAGTGCTCATTTTCAGGTCTAAAACTGTGTTTTAGACACAAAGTGATATCCTAAAAAGACAGAAACTGATAAAACAGTTTCCAGATTACTTTGATTATTATCTTGTCCAGCAATAGCTGAATATTTCTATTAGCAATAGCTAATAGAAAAAAAAAACCCAACTGAGCAGTGTTAGTAGAATTCTCAGAATTGTGACAGGTCTGATAACTAATAAAATATGCTGGCAAAGAGCATGTAAGTGTTTTAAAACTGCATTAAAGATGATACCTAGATCAAAATCCTGACAGCATTAATTCATTATGCCACAGTAAGGAAAGGTAATGATGTCAGTTGTGTCAAAAGACTTAAGCTAAACTCATGTTTCAAAGAGAAAAAAGAAGCAATTCAAGAACTAGAAGAGAAGCATTTGAGAGTTGCCAAGAAATACTTATTATGGAGGGGGAATCTGCCAGAAAAGAAAATATGGTAGCTTGGAATCACCACCTAAATTACTCATAATCTGCAGTGACATTATACATGACATTATGAAACTCTTTTCTTTGAAATAAAAGAGGTGGGTATATCTGGAAGACTGAGAAAATTACACGTGAAATATACAGATTTGATGAATTCCTCCTTTCCAACATCATGCTGACATCTCTGCATTACCTAATTAAGTTAAAGAAAATAGGTATGAAGAGTTATACAAAACCCAGAGTCATTTAGCTTTTTTACAATCTCTAAGGAATAGAGATGACAGAATTACTGTAATTTTCAAATTGTGCTGCTTTTACTCTTTCTCAAGCTGGTAAAATTCAATTTAAAGTTTTTATGAAATACATTTCTCTTACTGTAGAACTTCTCAAAGAATATTTTTGTAAAGCATACTCAGAGAAAGAGTTTATTTTTCAGGGTGCAGTATTAGAAGAATTTTTGTGGACAGACATTTAGGAAAGGATTACTTTTTGCAAACATGAAGGTATGTTTTTTGAGAATCCCAGTCTACTATCCCTGTACCAAAAGCCAACCATTAGTATCTTAATATCAATGGCTTTACATTCATAAAACTAGGAATCCATGGAAACTGATTCATAATACTTATGGCATGTATCACAAAGCATGACATTCAGTTATTAAGACACTAAATTTGAGAAGAACCCTCAAATCGCAGATTTTTATTTTGTTTAAGAATACATCACTTTAGAATTTTTTGATCTAAATTTTGAAGGTGATTATGATCACACTGACAAAAAACCCAATTGGGCATTCTCCTGATATTGACCAAATGTCTTTTCCTACAATTCATGCATCAGCTGCTGGAATGTTCTCACACAGAAAAACCACAAATATTCACACAAATATAAAGATTACTGAAGAAAGGAATTTATCTAATCTGTTGGTCTGCTGGGATAAATGAAACGCGAAGCATGCAGCTCTGAAACACGGCAGAACTCGTGTTTACAAAGCACACGAAGACTCACAGTTTCACAGGTAAGACATCTGGTTTCATTAGTTAATGTTCCCTGAAAGATTTCGTGGACCCAGGTGGGGTCTGGTGGGCTGTTGTTTTCAGTGTCCACGTTGCCATTAGGCAGGCGCCCGTTCTGCTTCTCTTGCTTCCTTTCCTCTTGCAAGATGTCCGCGATTGTATTTAACAGATAGTTCAGGAACTCGTGCGCATCCTGCTGCATGTAGTTGTCAAAAAGTTCTGCCAGATAAAGCAGAAGGGTTTTTTATTGATTGGTTAGTGCTATACTGCAGGTAAGTTTATAAGAGAGGCAGATTTCAGAACCAGTCCTTTATTTCACATCTTGCATCATTCATGGCAATACAACACCAACCCAAAATGCCTACTTGATAAACTAAGTCAAAAAAGCAGGGGGTGGGAAGAGGGGACAGCAAGTCAGCTTGCATTGGCAGAAATCACTCAGCTGATCAGAACTACCAGAAGACTGCAAGAAAACCAGGGCACAATTCAACTGCCTAAACACAGGTGTACGTGGATTGCCACCTGAACTTGTATGGGACATCCTGTCCAGCCTCCAGATGCCACTGGATCTCCTACAGGGTCTATGCTATCTCTGCCAAGCTTAGGTCAATGTCTAGGATAACACAGATTTAGTAGCAGTTACTTCTCTCTCTGACCAGGAATGGCTAAGAGGAAATTTACCTGCCTGTTTAAAAAGCATTCTCTATCCCCAGCTAATATCATACAAGTCTTTTATTGTGCAATTACTTCACTTTGCTGGCAGTCCAAGAATGTTCCATGAGACATGGCTTCAGTACAGGAGTGGAAAGATGAATGAAAAAGATACTCAGTGAAGCTCAAGTTTTGAAATGCATACAGGGACTCCATGGAAGCTTTACTGTCATTCACCTGATGGCATCCAGCAATAAACTTCAAATAGAAAAAAAAAGTCCAGGGTTATTAGCTAAGTAGGGAAACCCTAATGCTAATCTAGATCATTTGGAGAGGTTAAGTAATAGGTCAGGCAAGAGTATGAACCATGTAGTTTACTTAATGAACTACTACACTACTTTTGAGATGAGTAAGTTCAATCTAGCCAACTTCAAGGTCTTATTTAATCAAGTAAACCAAGGCAGAACAAGAGCTACAAGTCTCTTGAGACAAAAGACTTCAGAGGTTCTTCACAGTGTAGTACCACAGACCTCCTGGGGCTATGTGCCCAGTCAGTAATTAGCATTAACTACAGCAAAATGAAAGCTACAGATTGTTCATTTTACAATTTGAAGAACTTTATGCAAATATTAGCAGTATACCTTCAGCTGACTTCAAGACAGCAGCTGCTTCCCAGCCAGTTAAACTTCAAGGTCATTAATAGAGAAACATAGAATTGCTTGGGTTAGAAGGGACCTTACAGATAATTGAGTTCCAACCCCCCTGCTCTGGACAGGGACACCTTCCAACAAGGCCAGGTCACTCAAAGCCCCATCCAGCCTGGACCTTGTACACTTCCAGAGATGAGATTGCCCAGAGAAGCATCCACAGCTTCTCTAGGCAATCTGTTCCAGTGCCTCACCACACTCACAGTGTGAATTTCTTCCTAATACCTAACCTAAACCTGCCCTCTTTCAGTTTAAAGCCATTCCCCTTGTCCTGTCACTACACACCCTTGTGAGAAGCTCCTCTCCAGCTCAGAGATGTATAATATATGGATGTGGTATTCAGACATTAAAAATAAAGATGGAGCAGCAGCTTTGTAGTCTGGAACACATTATATATATATTATAACACGTATATGCCCTCAGTTATCACCCTGGTATAGCTGGATATTGACTGGAAGAGACTCTAGACTGGTGTGGCACACCCACCTCGTTCTTAAACATCTTTAAGGCTCAAAATTATATACCTTTACAACAAGCACTTAATAGCATATATGATACCCACATAATTGCAGCCTGAATGAAGCTATTTATTTGTACAAAAGGTGAGTATTGATGCCTGAAGTGCATCATCATTAAAAGAGACCCAAAAAGACAATGAGAGTTGAACTTTCACATCTGACTTCCCTACTAAAGGTTTTCCAATTGCCTTGCCCTGTGCAGAATTTTAGTGGCATGGCATAATTACACATTATATTACACTTTCTATAATGAACTTAATGGCTCCTGCGGTTTGCTTTCTGCTTTCCATCTGAATGGTTCTCTGCATTTGTTATAATGAACTGTTTCTGTATCAAATGTATCAAACACAAGCACACTTACTTGAGTAGATGTGCAAAACAAGGGAATTAAGAGTTTTCTACTCTGCACAGGCAAGTGATTGTACAGTACCCAAGGGCTTTTTTTTAACAATAACATTACAACTCATGGTGTGCATTTGCTGGAACAGCCATGTCAAACTAGGAATGTCAGTATAATATTTAATTTCTTGTTTTTACTACAGAGATCGTCATCACACCATTTAAACTCTTTTTCATTCTGCATTCATAGTCTTGGAAAGATTGCAATAGTATGAACGTGTCTATCGCAGCAGTGTTAAGTATGGTACCTCAAGCAGTTTATTTAAATACAGTAACTACTTCTTAAGAAAAGAAGTTGTAGTTTTATAAAAGTACATCCAAACTGAGTAGTAGATTACAAGGCTTCATTTATATTTTAACATCAAATCGTTTTCTAAAACATTCTGACCAATTAGCCCTGCAGATAAGAAACAAGAAATAGGAAAAATCCCTAGAAATCTCTTAAAATTTAGGATAACAATGATATTTAAAAAACAATTTGCCAAAACTACTTAGTGGTTTTAAAATTAATTAATTCTTTAACAAGTAGGTCCAGTTACATATTGCATAAATTCTAAATTGATTTAAAAATGTGGGGGGTTTTAAGCTAGATTCTTATGGACAAGTCTTTCCACGCTCTCAGTCTGGGAGGCTGATTCCTCCATTCAAAAAGTATTTTTTTAAAACAAAGAACAAAGGATGTACAGTGAATTTTGATTACAAGTATAAAACTCACAGAGAAACAAAACTAGCAAGCAATTTCATAAGCAGCCAGCAGCAATATGACAATACACTTTAGTTCTACATGAAGAGAGAGAGACAACGATTCTGTCTCAAAACCGCTCCAGGGTTACACCCTTATCCTGGGACCACCTCTTGTTTATACTACAGCACCAAGAACACCTTCTGCATGTAACAAATATGTAAGTGTTCCACTATGTCAGCTTCAGAATTAAATCATAATTGCTATAATTATTACATGAGAAAAAGAAAAAAAAAAGTTACCATTTTCTTTTCGTAATCTTGTTATAAATTTCTTGGGAGGTATTACTCCAACTTTTTTCTTCTGGGTGGCTATACTGTGGAAGAGATCTGCTAAGCATGTAAGGAGATTCTCTTTTTTTCTTGGCTGACTCTTGTATGCTAAGACTTTGTCTCGAAATGGTCGACAAAAATAAAGTGCCTGGAGAACCGAATTGCAGTAGCATGTATTCCCAAACTACAAAACAAAAGAGAGATCTATTAGTTTGCATTGTATTACAGTAGAGGTAAAATTAATTCCAAAGCATAATGGACCAACTTTCCCCAAGGAATTTCTTCCAGACTTTAAGGTAGGAAAATATATTAACATCACACAAAGGATTACCAAGTATGCAAATGCACAAAAAACCTAGCCAAATTTGAACAATACTATTTCATTTTGTCTCACTTAAAATCTAACTTATTGGGAATATATTACATCTATTTGGGTCAAAATGTTCAAAAAATACCTGCAATATCACAACTCCCAAAATATGCCCAGGTAAAAATATCTTTCCATCTACGACACATCAGCCACAACAGCAAAGAACAGGCACAGCAAGACCTTGTACTTCGAAGAAATTCAGCTGAAAATGGAGAGCTTCTCAGACACTACAGAAATTAGATCCTCCAAATCTTAATAGCTGTCATCAAAGTCAGAAATAAGTACTTTAACCTGTTCCTACATTTTGAGTTCTTCTTGTTCCAGGGTGACAATATTGATTTAAGGTAACTCCAGAATGCCAATGTGACATGGCTTGCTTAGGATTCAAAGCTATGGCAGTTGGTAGCTTGAAATCAAGATTGCAAGGAAAAGACAGCACAATTTGGATGTGCACACTTTGAAGGAGACAAGCCACTGGGCTGAAAGGGGAAAGCAGAGTCAGCAGGAAAAGCATCTGTAAGCCACTTTGTATCAGGACACCCCAGGTGGGACACTCCAGGTGTCCCCCTTCCTCAGACTCCTTTAGGCACCTGAGATTACTGACACTGTCTGCAGCTCACCCCAACACTGCAAACATCCCCATCTCATCTGTGAAGGCGTTGTGAGCTGTTGGTGGATAAAGTCATTCTAATTTTATGCTGCCCTCCTCCAGTGAAACCTATTATCCAACACTGAAAGTGTGGGAAATATCTTTACAAGGGCCTCAGCAAGTAATCCAACCCTTTGGCTGCAGTCATGCAACCTGAAAATTGAAGCATGTACCTACTCCCCACATTCTGCAAAATGTGGAAATAACTTTCAGATTTACGTTATATAAAGATAGCAGCACATATAGATAGCAAATTCTGAGACTTTATTATTGTCATAATTAAGAGCAGGTTCCTTCAACAGAGAAAAAGAGCTAAAAGCCTTCACATCTTAGGAATAACAGGGAAGCAACTACTTTTTGCTCTCTTCCAATTAAGACTAACAAGATGCATTGCAAAAATGCAATTTAATCACAAAACTTAAAAATTAGTTACTTTCCTCTATTTCAAACTAATGAAATATGAAGAACTACTTTGTAAATAACCAAGACACACTCAAAGAATAAATAAGAAGCATATTTAAAAATATATTAAGATGTCATTAAGGTATTCATATTAAAAAGTGAGGAATTTAACATCCATTATTTTTCTTTATTTAAGCAAGGAAAATGCTTATATCAGCTTCTTTGTGGTCCAAATCTGCAAACAAGTCAATGAACTTAAGAGGAAAACTGAGGCTTTTTACCTTAATGGAAGCTGATGAAATCACACAGTAGCTTCTGTCAAAACATTTAACATTGTAAGCTAACTATTTATGACTTTATAATTAGAAACAGCCATAAAAAGAGAACTACATTAAAGTGCTAAGAAAGTTCTTAAAATTTAATCAAATTGGAAAAGTGCTAAAATTTCTACAGCAAGTGTCAAAAGATGAAAAGCAAGCAAATTAGAAATTTCATAAGATTCCAATTCTAAAAAGGAGCAGTCTGATGATTAATTAGAATGGCAACCATGCAGTGAGAGATGAACAAAATATGAAGACCTCAAAACACTGAACAAGACGCAGATTAATTTAATATGAACGTATGTTAACCTACACGCCTGTGAGTATGAAATAAAAGCAACCAGATTAAGTTCATAAAAGGCTTTCTCCAACCAAATTCAGAAACACAGCAGGCAATAGAAGAATGTTTGAAAGCAAACTCCTGAAGAAAATTTAATTAGTTCACATTTGTTTTATCTCTAAAGCATCAGTCTTTATCATTTCAAAACTCAAAATATTTTTAAAATAAATGCTTCCATTCATTAAAAAAATTAAAATGGCACCTGTACTAAACAACAAGTGGGAAAAGGTTGGGAAGTTTCTAGACTATGCAAATACTCAATCTGATAAATGACTAAAAGCTGGTCTTACCACCACTATTACTACCACTCACTCAACACCTCTACTCTGCTTTCTAATCCTGGGTCTTCAGCACTGGGCTCTGCTACTTCCTCCTCCCCACTCCAGCCAGCACTGCCTCAGAGCCACAACACTTGGGAGTTGCACTGTCTAACTTCATGCTTGGCCAGCCAGCCTCAGAACAGCAGTGAAAAATATAAGAAAGACTATCTTACACTGTGCATTTTTAAGAGATGTAAAAAATCCACATTTTCTCTTTTTATCAGTTCATACTGTTCTTCTGTTCTAAATTCTGAGAAATCAGATTCTTTCCTTTCACAAAAATACTTCATTCTCTATGTTTTATACTTCCCCCCCCCTTTTTTTTCTTTTAAATTCTGAAATTAAAGTTACAACACCCAAATCTACGTGGAAATAATAAAAATGAGACAGTAAGGAAAACAAAGACACTGTGTAACAAAAACACTGCACATCCATGAACACTCATAGTCTTACAGTTTACTCTTCTGATGCACATACAGCTGTGGGAAGAAATGTGGTTGTTGAACCCCTTTCAACAAAGAGATTTACAATATCTGTTTGGAACACTGTCTTTGTGCAGCTCTAGGGCTCCTCCCAGCTCTGATGCACTGGCAGCTCTAACAACTTTTCGTTGTTGCAATGGGCCACTCCATTAGGATAGGATTTCTCCAAAACACACAGATCCACTGCAAGAGACTGAATAACCAAATCTTCTGCTCTACCAGTCTGGTAAACTGCTAAGGAGCTTCCAGAGCAGCTCTTTGAGATTAAAAATCTTATTTCATGCTCACTGGATAAAATGATTGATTTAATTTGTGAAGCACGTAGATTTGAATAGCTTGCATTACTGCACTGGAGAGGGAAAGAAGAATGATAAGCAGACTTGATGTTCTTGGTTATCCATATGCATTGGACATCACACTACTAACACTTTCATCTTACCATGTATCTTACATTATTTCCTACTGATTCAGTGAATGGTATTGTCCCTTCAAGTCTAAGCTGAATTTTCCATTCCCATCAACCATCTGCTCTCCCATATGTTTCCCATAATTGCCCTTCCTTAGGTCTTCTTTTACCTCTCAAACTGCTCTTTCAGCACATCCTCTGAATTCTACCACAAAGCTGGAAAAGAGGTAAGACAGTGCTTCTGCCTCCTCTTCTTTTATGCTACCTCTGGATAACTTAACAGAAATTCCTATTTCAGGATTGACATCTTTATCTAAAATGCTTTTCTGTATTCCAGACACCTCAAATGGCTAGCTATCCCACAGAAGAAAGCTACTGACTTCCACATTATTTCCCTTTTCCCCATGACTCTGGACAAAGCTAGGACAAACAAAGTCAATAAACAAATTCAAAAAATTTAGCAGTAAATGTTAATGAACCTCTAGGGGATTCACTTCTTGTAATTGCTATGAAAAAATTAGAGAAATCAATGAAGGCAAAAATTTCTATTGTTTCTCAATCTAATTGTATTAATTTATTATCTAATTATCTAGTATTTATTTTCATTATCATTATCTCTGTCATTTGTTCTAGTCATTGGCCATAGTTTGTTACTTCTACTTTTCCTGGCAGATTTACATGCTGCAGTCTTATTACACATTCATGGTGTATATGTGCTGTGTTAGTAAACACAACCTGCAGAACAGATCTAAAAGGCATTCAGGCATCAACATCACTGAATTTCTGCAGTCAACCACTGTACCTGAAAACCAGCACCAGTGTGCCATAAATGTAATGAGATCCCATTTTATTATTTGTTACAGTTCAAAGAATTGTAGTCCATAAAATTTTATTGTTTGAAGCTAAAATAAGCAGAATTCCTGTAGCAGACAGAGAGTTAAAAACACTCTGATATCAGGAGGCTGCTTGTCTCTTACATGTATGTTAGAGGGCAATGACAGATATTCCCTCAAATTTCTACTCCACCTTGAGTAAAAAAAGCCAGAACTTGTTGATATTCATTACATATTAGGAAGACTGTCCTTTATTGAACCTTCTCTTAAGGGAACAAGTTAGGTGTACAATACAATTTCACTGTTAAGTCTTAAATCCTCTCTGGACTTGGACAAGAAATTGGGAAAACAGGTTATCTGTCAACAGAGAAAGAGATTTGTGGAAACCTGTTATTGGAAAAATGGAAAGCCTTAGCTCAGCTGCAGAACTGACAGGCACGAACAGTGAAACTGTTGTATTTCCTCTTTGGAGAGAAATAACGTGGCATTCAGAGGGTATTTCAGTTTTCATGAGAAAGGAAATCACTTAAATTAAAGTGGTGGTGTTTTGAGATGCATGGAAGCCAGCTTATCAGTGTTTACTGACTCCACGGTGCATGCTCAGATTGCAGACTCTCAAACCAGGTCAGTGCTAAGCACCTGGAGGTAGAGACACGTTACAGTATGAGGACATTTAAATAATCAGTTTCATTAAGAAAAGCAAGACAATAGCTCTTGTTAAATCAGCTTGCTTTTACTATGTAGTTTCTGAAGCCCAAGAAGGGGAATAATTTAATATTTCATATCAGTATAATGCAATTTCTAACAAGATATACTTTTCATCAGTAACCAGAAATTAAAGTTTAAATCATTCCTTAAAACTAATTATTGATTCAAACAATCCAGTATATTTTTTTCACCACTGCTTTCCACTTTGGGCTGTATTTTTTTTTAATCTTAATACAAATAGCAGATGTAAATACTGTATATCATCAATAATCTTTCACAAGTTTTTTTTTTTCTTTTAATGTATTTATTTCATTTCATTGGCATATTATAAACAAGAAGCTACATATTTTAAATAGCCTTAAGACCTACACATTTTAATAACACGAAAACGATGTAAAAATTATCCTACAACTAATAAAACAAAAAAAAGTATTCAACAGAGAGCCCATTTCAACAATTCAGTAGCATATTTCAACAAATACACTAAGCATTGAAACACATTTCAATAGTATGAATATCCAGTGACTATATCTTTCAGAATTTTCAGTATTCACTCATCACAATCTTGTTATTTAACAAACCCATTCCTGTCCTTCCAAAGCAGTAATTTACGGTCTGAAACTCACATTAACCAAACCAAAATAGTGCTCATTGACTGGAAATTGTTCCGGACCAATCTCTTTCTCCAAAGCTGAGGCATTGGCGCCCTAGAAAAAATCAAAAGTAGCGAAATATCAGTGTGGCAACAGTGAATTTAAGCAGCTGAGGAAACAGAAGTTTTCTGGCAAGGATAAATGATCAAAACCAACCAATCATCCATAAAAAACCCCTGCAAAACACACTGATTACAACTAAAAATTACCTTAGTGATCCTTCCAAACATGTTCTGTACAAAAACTTCTCCAAGTTATATAATTTTCACGTACCTTCATGCAATTACGCTGTTTTGATGTTCTGTACTTATTATTTTCAGAGTCGAATTACTTTAATAACACCTGCACTAATGTAGGATGCAAAGCAGGTCATACAAGGACCACTGGTGAGCTCCCTCTAATAAGTCTGACTTTCATTCTGTAAAGCACACTTCAGAAAAAGAGATGCAGATTTTTCATAGGTCTGTTCCACTTACACTGATAATGAAAGTTGTACAAAGTGCTTTGCTAAATACCTTGAACTTCGTAAAACTAAAAGACAATGCAATACAGCTACTGACGGTGTGCATTACAAACGCTGCAGCCTTTGCCCAAAAAATCTGTTGGGTCTGATCCTTAAAAAGAAGTCAGAGAAGGTAACTTTCATTACTCTGTGGGTGTTGAGTAAATTGGTGCAGTAAACACTGGGTTTCAAAGAAAAGCATTGTTTTCTTTTTTATTTAGAGACGGAAAAACCTCTATGCCGGAAAATTCAGAGAGCAAAAAAACCCTAGCTTTCTATGAGCTCTTACACCGACTGCTTTTACAGAAATGGAAACATATACAACTTTTTGCACACAACAAAACTGATATCTATCTATCTATCTATCTATCTAGCTATATTCCCTATGAGACGGAATACATGAGTATAAATATTCCAGCAGGTCTAACTGCAGCTAAAATAGTGCGTAATGTACAGCAAAGAACCTTAAAACCTGGTGCAACGCCCTCCCAACAAGTTCTTTACACCAAAGATACAGCAAATAGCCATTACATAGGATATTAAATCAAAATCACAGACTGCACTAAAAACAACACAGAAGATTGCACAGATTAATTACAGACAGGGACAAGTGGAACAGAATGAAAATGAGAACTGTATCAAATGTATACAATTAAAATGAAACAATGATGTGACATCTGCCGTGGTATGACCGTGGTACTGCAGAACTTTACATAAACTACCTTAGCAGTTCTGAAACTGGAAGCAGATGCTCAAAGGTCCATTAGGAGGTACCAACTTTAATTAGAATAGGGCAAAAGATAGCAAAACTCCACACTTGAGACACTACAGCTCTGCTCCAGTCACAGCACAGCCCCAGCTGCTTTCATCGGTCACATCCCCTCCAATTACCAGTCTGATAAAGCTTCTCCTTTACTGGGGATTTAGCTGCAGGGCTTATTACTTTAGAAGCTGTTCTCAAATGGAGATTATAGTGGTGAGGAAAAGGGGTATAAACCCTCATTCAAGATTAAAGCATTCTGTGACTCTGAATATTTAGTTTTCCAGCTTTATTTAAATGCACCCACAAGCTCTGGCAAGGCGAGTATTACAAATAAACTAGGAAAAAGAAGGAACTGTGGGGGGCTTTTATGCTATTGTTAAAATCCCTACTTCTTTAAAAATAAATTTAAGAGCAGGCTTAAGGAAATTCTTTCTCTTTTTGAAGCTAGGGTGGAGTAGCTGTTTTAGTCTATCTTTGAAAGGAAAATATTATGATATTTTCTGTTTGTACAGACCTGAACACTTTATTTAGTTTTCTAGCACAATAAAGATCCAACCTGGCAATAAGAAAGACATGCTGAGATACTACAAGTTTGTCATGGTTTTCCAATTATTCAAAGACACTTCATTCAAGGCTCAGACTTTCACATGATTTCAAAGCACTGCATCATCTATGTTTGAATGCAGCTGTTTATGAATGTTAGTACAAACCAGCACGGATGTTTTACACCAATATAAAACCCCTCGAGCTACTCAGACTTCCCTTTACAACTCTCTTTTTGTCTGTCATAAAGGATGCTATCTCTCCCTCCAAAGTAATAATTTATACTGTGCACAGTGTATTAGTTGCAAAGAGCAGAAACACAGGAAGAGTACACTAATGTGCATGTTCACAACTGACCCAAAAAAGCTATTTTAAAACCCAGCTATCCCTTGCTTCAAAATGTTGCCCAGTCATGATTACAGCACACATTATCAGTCCCAGCTGACTCTTTCATTATGCAAATATAGATGCAGGGAGGGAGCACTGCAGCACCACCAACTATTATGGTACTGTATTACCTCTTGGACATGAGGACAGCAGAGGTTTAAGGCACAAGTGTGAGTGTCTCTCTTTTCACCAGCCAAGCTGGACTTACTGCACTTGGGAACTAGACTTGGGAAATTTCAGGCTGTGCTGTATGCTGTGGAGCAGATAATTTATTCCTCTGCCACTCAAATGGGATTCCCAGGGAAAATCCCCAAATAAACCTCTCTTTTTTGTGGACCTCACTTAATAACACACACAACAGGTGTTAAATCCCCACACTGCAACCTGCTTTGACATTATACAGGGGACAGAAAGGAACATCAGTACTTTTGGTCAGTACATCCACCTCCAATTTCCCTTGTCCTTGTAAGGGGAAGCACACAAGGTCACTACCCAGAAATGAGAAGGAACAGAGGCACAGAAGAAGTCCAAAAAGCAAGTAATATTGCAGTAGTATTGGGATTTACCACTTTTTGCATTATATCAGTGGGAAAGCTATTCAGCTACACAACCTAGCACTAACTTACATTAACCCCCTTCCAGCACAGAGATGATAATAGTACAGGCTTAGAGAACACTCATTTCTTGTAGTTGATGAAATACAGCTTTACAAAGTGGAAAGCTCAGCAACTAAGGTGTGTTTACAAGAACACAACATGAAATCAAGATTTGCTTTTTATTTGTTACTGAAAATTACCTTGGAAACAACGTTAAGCTATCAATGATTACACAGAAATCTTCACAAACCTAATGAAAGTTAGGTGTAAAACTGAACTACTGCAGATTTCCTCCTGCAAAATGATAAGTCATGTAACCTTTATTTAATCATGTTCAAATCAGTTGAACATTTATTGTTTTATCTCCACCATCAAGTTAAAGAAAAAATCTACACTAATGGATTTTAAATATCACCTTAAATGCTAATTTCTTAATGAAGGGATAAGAACCTGTGTTTGCCATGGAAGTCCCTTAATTAAGTTTCTCAACTTTTATTTTTAAAAGAGCTTGAGTTTTCGACAAATCAACACATTTAACATTAACCAGATGAAGGTTTTATTTCAGTTTAGTGGAATCAAAGCCCAGGAAATACAGTGGAACAGGAAAGTATATTATCTTTGAATTGAGTACAGTTGTATTTTCCTGATTTTCATGTTTTATAAATACACATCCTCCCAAATTTCTAAAATAAACTGAAAAAACCCACTGATACATTTCAATGGAAAAGGGTGGAAAAAAAACCAAAGACAAACGCAGATGGGCTTTTTGTTTGTTTAGTTTTTCACTTGCTAAAACAATAATATCATTAAATGCCATTTCCATTTTTATTATTGCCTTTCCTCACAGCCTCAGAGGCCACATGTTGTGGTGTTACATGTTGAACTAGTCCTCCTGAGACACACTAAGAGCTGACACATGGATAGGATAACTGGAGCCAATCTGTAAAACAAATGGGTTAGTGTTTAGGATCTGACACACACACTTTAGGTTTCATTGCATTTTTGCCTGGTTAGTTGTAGGCTGGTTTTGTGACTGAACACCAGCTGCAGCTGAACTATGTTGTCTGATGAAGTTTCCTCCAAAAGCCATCTAATTTGTGTACTCTAAGAGCACTCCCAAAATGCAAACCAAAGCATGGCGAATTGGGATGCCATCCTGAATTAAAAATACTGTCTAAAAACATGTCAGCAAGCAGGCAAACAAGTGCAGTTTTGAAGTGTCCTACCTTGTTATTATCATCCAACCTAGCAGGCAGAATTTCTCTTGCAAAGGCTTGATTCATAACCAGCCTAATATATTTGGAAGCTTGCACTTTTTACTGGCATGGGAGAAGGGGTTTGCTCTGTCCCTTTCTAGAATAAATATCAGTTGATAGCTTGGTGGGTCATCCTTGCAGTTTAACAGTTTTACCTTCCAGTTTGACTAAGTTGTAAATTTAAGTAAAATCAAAATTTCACCTTTAAAACAAATTTCTTGTCTCAAAACTTACATTTGTCACCAGCATCCTGGAGATCCATTTCTCTCTTCACACATGCATTATGCTAGATCCTTCCCTACAATGCTCTCCACCACACTCAAGAAGCAAGGAACAACTCTGATTAAAGGTGACTCATACAACTAAGCCACGTTGCACAGGTATATGTAAGCCAAATTTCTAAAACACAACCTTAGCTACAGGTAAATGAATGATACCACCACACAACACTGAACTATTACTCTTCCTAGTGACAAAAAGGTATTACAAGTAAAAGGGAAACTCAGGAGTAACAACGCTCCTGAAAAAGTGTAAAATTAATGGAATTATTTATCATTTGCAAAAATAAATCTCAGTATAGAAGCACTCACTAGTGCTTTCACTTTTTTTTTGCTATACTTGTCTGTGCCACTAGTGAAGATACACAGAATTACACAGTCTAATGCACTAATTATTGTACTGTGGCTGAAGGAACCCTCTGTAAATGAAGAAAAGCAGAATTCTACTCTTCCAGTTATGTTTTATCAGAATATGTGAATTAATACTTTTCCACGTATTCATATGAATCAGGATTAAGAGCAAAGAGAGTAGCTATATTAAATCATTATATTTGTTGCTTCAATTGCAACCAAAACTGAAACACAATTCTTTTGATAACTCTTTCTAGCCAGGAAGCAGCAGTGAAATATAAGTGGAATTCAATAATCTTTTTTGTCCATTTGGTTGCAAAGGAGCATGCATTATTAACACATGAAATATTTGGATAGCTTCAGTTAATACTTATTAAATACCTCCAAACAGTGTTATTTTATTAATTAATCAGTCTAAGACATGGTTCCGTATATCTACATCATGTGCAGCTAAAACAAAAGATTTTTTTGAGTATGAAGTAAAAACACCTCTGCCTGGGTAAGGAAAATCATAACAAATCACAACATTATTTTCTCTTTGTATTTGGTATACCTACCAAACCCATCTTTTTGAGCCCCACCGAACATTCACAATGTATTTTCCTTCACAACTAGATACAGTCACACTTCCTTGAGTATGACATGTATGATGGTGCATCCTTTTGAACACTGAAGTCAAAGAGCAGTTAATATTTCAGAAAAATTAGACTCACCTAACTACCCAAAACGCAGGATGAGTGGGGAAAACACATTTGCTCAATTGTTGTTTTTGATAAACTGCATCCTGTGATGTGTTTCACATGCTTTTATTAATGTACACAATTCCAGTTTCAGAAAACAAATACATTGATTTTATAACTTCCCATGTTCATGGAATCATAAAAAAGAATTTGATTTTATAAAAGCTGGTAAAAATGTTTTTCTATTCTGGTCTACTTATGTTAATACAACCTTCTGGTTTTACGCTACAAAAAATATCCAGATTTTTTTTTCCTTAACTGAAAGATCAGATTAACCTTACTGAAAAAAAATTTTTTTTAAAAGCATTTAACTTTGGCAATCTTCCTAAGCTACGAAAACAAAAGTTACCCCTCACACAGGGTTTTTATACACCTCTTTCCCTCAAGAAATTTGAAGAGAAAAGCCCCTTTTGCCACATTTTTACAGAATCATTCCTACAAGTTTTAATGCAAATTAGTGGCTTCAGGAATGTAAAAAGTAAAGACAAAGACTACGTAACTGACCGATCTAAATATTCAAGCATTGTCTAGTAACAGGATCAGTTGTTACCACTGACACAGCTAAAAATTCTGCTGCCAAGACTAGAGTCCAAATTTGTATTTCATTGTTTCTTTGTGCTTAGAACTTGCAAGATGAATATATGCACGTATGCGGGTAAAAAGAAAATGGAACACTTACATAAATAAAATTATCCACCTAAGTAACATGTCAACTAAATAATTCCCTGTGCTGGTATAACTACTGCTTTACAACTACATAACTTCGAGAATTTTTTCTTTGTGTTTCATATTTGACAATTGTTTTATATTAAGAGTCAAATTCCTACTCTGATGAAAATTGAAAACAAATTTGTCTAAGTTAAGTATTATACTAAACCATGTCACAAACCCAGCAGTTTAAAGACCAAACATAAACATTCATCTTTTATTACCATATTGTAGCATATTACAGCTACAAAAATGATGATGCCAGATGTCACAACCATGCTTGAATCTAAGTGTCATGTTTATCATGAAATAGTCTCCTGATAAGAACCCCAACAGACAAGCGAACCTCCCCACTGTGGTGTAAACTCTCACCCCAGCTGCCTAACAAATACCAAAATTTCCTGTGCTTGCAACAGAGCCACCACAACAGAGCGTGTCCCTAAACACCCCAGTCCACGGAGCACAGCAGATTCAGGTCATCGTGCCAGAGTGAAATGCAGCAGCTGAGATGAGTGGCAGTGGCACATTCCTTCTTGCCAACCATGCTATATGAACACGTCAGACAGCTGGATAAAGGAATGCCACAACACTGCCGTTTCCTCTGTTACTTTAGTCCTTTCCTTCTCTGCTGGCTTTTTCTGTCACCTCCTCATTTTGAAGCTGTTCTCCCATAACTTTTCTTTCCTTGCTGTAACTCAATTCTCCTTTCTTACAGCATAGGTCCTCTGTATACTTTCCCGTGGAATCTGTTAACCTGATCATCAATTAATGTTTAAGTATTATAATTCGTGCCTCAGAGGAGACAGTGCAATTAGAAGGAACAGGAGCGAGTACCTCATAGCCATTTCTGACTGCCTGCAGACTCTGGCAAATGTCAATTTACATTAAGTGCAGATTTCACAGTCAGGTTTGAAAACCCTATTGTAAACAAACAATTCTTGGAGCAGTAAGAAAGCCCATAAATGCACACCTCTTCCACAGTTAGCTACAAAATTTTCCTGCAGTTAAGTTTTTATAAAGCCTCTCTGCTATGACACTCAAGGTAGGTGGACTGCAACCTTCCCTCAGCTGGGCACTTCCAGGATCTGTTTCCTCTAGGATGCCTTTCCCACACATGCTTGTTTGAACTCTAGCACCTCTGAAACATCTTCATCCTTGTGAAATGCCACAATGTTACATCACGCAATCAACATCTAACCACAAACTATCTATTTGATGTCGGTGCTGGGGGGCTGAAACGATCACTGAAGACATTCAGTGACAGACTCTGCAGGCAAGATGTTTAGCTGGCAGACAGAAGGAAATACATAGACAAATACCCAAAACATTAAGATTTTGATGTCTAATTGTACAGCTTCTAGATTACCATAGTTTTAAAATAGCATAATACTTCTTCAGGTTGTGCCAACATCATCAACCACCTTCTAAAAGAAACACTGAAAACAAGTACTACTACCATTACAACTTCCTTGTATATGTCTGAGGCTGAGGTCTTTGAGGCTTTTCATAGCTTTTAAGCTATGAAAATGCAATTTCGATCTTCTCTTTGCTTCAGCTACTCAAAGATTTGATCCCTTTCAACTGCTGGCAAGTGTTTCCTGGATTCTAGACAACAGAAGCAGAAGTCAGAAGTACTAGATGCAATCTGTGAGTATAGCATGAGGCACATCTTCATTGCAGTTAGCCTGGGTTACTTTATCCCTCCTCAGTCATGCATAAAAACCCCATACAGTTCAGTCAGGTAAGACTGTGATTGCAGTTTTACTCATGGATGAGGGAAAAAACCAAGTTCTACTTTTACTGCAAAGACATACAAAATAATTTTAAAAAACAGACCACACAATTTTAACCTCATCCATTTTGCGACAAAAACAGTGGCTAAACCACTCAAGGGCAAAGGTAGTTTCAGTGCTTTTCCACAATCTCCAGCCTTGTCATTAAGACTTAGTACAGCACAAGGAAGCACGGAAATGGTGATAGAGAGCAAAGAATTTTAAGGAAGCTGAAAGGTGATACAACACTAGGACACATTACTGCAGAAAGAGCCCTGTGAACATTGGTATGAACATGGGGTGTAGATCAATGAACTAATGGAGCACATACAAAGGAACCAATCAACACAGATAGGATGTCCTCTTGGAAGATCATCCCCAAAAGGTACAACAGGTAAACTAAACATTCTGGTTATCACTCTTCATTGTACCCACACAACCTGCCAGTACTGTAAAACATTATATACTGCTTTATGGTATTCGGGGCTTGAACAAGGGTAAGATGCATAAAATATAAATGAGTCAGCAGAAAGAAAATTGATTTTGGATTTAAAAAAAAAAGAAGTAATGAAATGCAGAACTGCAATGGAAGAGCTTTTTCAATACAGTTCTAGACTGCTCTGTTACAGATTATAAGTGTACATGCATGCTAGGTTTGTGTAGGCACGAAGCGTCTCTTGACAAAAATTGCCTGTTACTGGTTTTGTACTAGGTAAGAAGAGAAGCAACGGTCTGAGAGTTCTTGTAAAGAAGCATGGGAAAAGACAAGGAAAACTTGTGAGAATTCTTAGTAGTTGTCTGGCACTTTATCAAAGTGTGTTACATGAAGAAACATTGCAAGAAAAAACATAGTATTACTAAGAAATTACGATCCTTCTCAATTTTGTAAAACATATGCTAAAACATAAGTATGTGACTCTTGTTAAAATTAAAAAGATCTGCCTCACCACAATGACACTGTTCTGAACAACTGCACAGTAAATACCAAGTGCTCCCTCACACTATCTTCATGGATGTACTTTAAAGCACTACCTTATATTAACTGCTGAAAAAACTTTTACAGCTGGTATCCTATGCTAGGCGTCCCATATCACAATACCATTAAAGCTCATAGATCAGAAAGGCCCAGCAAAAATCTTATGCCTGGAGTTTATCCACCTCAGTGCACATGACAATGATTGGACAGATAATATCTAATTGCCTTCAGATTTTCAGCTTTATGGATACAGATATTTTAGTTAGTAATAAGAAGATTTTTAGTTGAAATATTTGTTCCAGGATTGACCTAAATCTCAGTGACATAATGTAATTTCTAATAAACACTCACACAGAATAATCTTAAACTATCTGCTTAGCCAGTCCAGACCTATGGTTTATATGCAGTCCAGAAGCAGAGAAGTGAGGTCTCATACTTGACCCAAATCAAGAGGCCAGCACTGAATTTATGTTGACACAAAGGCCAGTGGCCAACTCTGGGTGAAAAGATGTCAGCTAGAATTGCAATAAAAGGAGATCGCCCCAGCTCAGGGATCAATCACAGTGATTCCTCAACAACCTAAAACCTGCCTCCAGAGAATGGAAACTCCTGAAGCACATGGTACATGTCCTATAAATCTGGCCACATAAAGATGTCAGTATACAGCTGATAAATTCAAGAAGTCAGGCTCTTCCAATTCTAAACTGAAATATGTCATCTCCCATGTCACAAAAAACCATTATTCCAGTGACTAAACACCACCTGAGGAATCCCATCCCTGGGCTTACAGACATTCACTCAAAATTCTCACAGGCCGCCTCTGAAATACCTATTTGAGACACTAAAGCCTCTTTGCAGTACGATTTATGAGAACCATAAATCAGTTTCCAATAATATGAAATGTAAGCATTTCCCACTGTTTGATGTTATGAGACATTATAATAGCAATTCTGCAAATTAACAGAGTAGATGACAGAGTGCGTTCTTTCCCTAATCATCACTTCCCCCGTGGAAACAGATTTGGTAACAAGAACTTTCACATGGCCATGGAATAGGTACAAGAGGGCACAAATGCAAGACCTTCTGCTGCGAACCATCAGCACATCTCTTCCATGACAAGCAGTAACTTCTACTGACTAAGAGATATTTCCTTCCTTAAATTCATCACTCCTCCATCAGCGAATCTACTGAGCTCCCCATCCCTCTTTAAAACAACCCAAGAGAGCCTTATCACATCTGCGTTCCTGCTCACGGCTCTAATTCATCACGAGAGAGAGTAATGAGAAAGCAATCACAGGGAGAAGCCTCCTATCGGGACCTGGATCGATGCACACCAGTCAGATCACAGGGAGCGCGCCTGGCCGAGCCCATCGGGCGGGATGGGATGCCCGCACTCGTCAGGGTAACCCGAGGAGCGATTCCAGCCCCAGCTCAGGCGCGCTGCACTCGGAGGGAAAGCAGGGAGGAGGAAAGCTACGGAGGGAGTCGGGAGGAGGGCGCTTCCAGAAACCCGACCGTAACCAGCACACGCCCGCAAGAAGCAGGTCCGAGCTGGAGGCGATGCCCTCCAGCGCTGCCCCCGCTTTCGGCACACTTTGGCGAAGGCTGTGCTCGGTCACGCCGCGCTCCAGCCCCGTCCGCAGCCGGGACCCCGCTTCGCCGCCCGCCCAGCCCAACCCCCTCGGCGCCCGCATCCAGGTTGAGTCTCCCGAAGC
>VZRF01009394.1:187695-383288 GCA_013396875.1 Vireo altiloquus
CCCGCCCCGCCCCGCCCCGGCCGGCCATGCTCTGCGGGAGGCGCAGAGGGAACGGGCAGGTCTCTTGGTGGCCCCGAAGTTTGTACAGAGCCATCGAATCGTCAGCGTTGGGAGAGGCCTCTCCGATCTTCAAGTGCAACCGTCCGCCCAACACTACCGCTAAACCACATCACCCAACGCCAGATCCAGACGCCTCTTGAAACACCTCCAGGGATAATGACTCCACCACCTCCCAGGGCAACTTAATCCCATACTTGACCACAGAATCACAGGATGGGTCAGTCTGGAAGGGACCATAGGGTGTCATCTGGTCCAACATCCCTGTCCAAGCACAGCCATCCTGGAGCACATATCACAGGATTGCATCTAGACACATGCTGAATGTCTTCAATGAGGAAAACTCCACAACCTCTCTTGGCAGCCTGTTCCAGTGTGTGGTCTTGCTCATATTCAAGCAAACTTCCTGTGCTTCAGTTTCTGCCCATTGTCTCTTATCCTATCACTGGGCACCACGGAGCAGAGCCTGGCTCCATCTTCTTGGCACTTCCTCTTTAGATACTTACATACATTTATGATGTCCCCTTTCACTTGTCTTTTCTTAAGGCTGAACAGGCCCAGCTCCCTCAGCCTGTCCCCATAAGAGAGATGCTCCAGTCCCTTATTCATCTTTGTTGCCTTCCTCTGGACCTGCTCCAGGAGCTCCATGTCTCTCTTGTATTGAGGAGCCCCGAATGGGACATAGCACTCCAGAAATGGCCTTGCCAGGGTTGAGTAGAGGGGAAGGATCACCTTCTCTGCTCTAGATTAAAGAGAGCAGTTGAAATTTAATGGGTAGGTGCTGAACATGGACTGGTAGTGGGAGAGTTGGGGGTGAGGGGAGTTGGTGTGTGATGGCTCAATGCAAACAGTGAGCCAAGTCCAGGAAAGATCTCCTGTGTGGCCCAGAGAGGTGAGGAGAATGAATAGGCATAATTCACAGCTAAACAATAAAAGAAAATTATGGAATAGCATTAAGAAAACTTTTGCCTCCTATCAACTCATGCCAAGATAACTTCCAAGTGACTTCTCTTGTCCCAACAGCAGCTGTAAAAGCTGTCTCTCTGGGGTACCTCCCAGGAGGATGGGGATGTGGAAAGGCACGAGCCTATTAATTCCTCTCTTCTTTTTCCTGCCTTGGCTGCAGATGACCAACCAATTGGTTTCTGTGAGTCTGGGATTTGCATGCCCTGACCTCGGACATATTGGAAAATAAAGCTGATACGTAGAGTAGTCATACCAAGTACTTGAGGGACCAACTTGAGAAAGAGCTTAATCATGTTGTTTGTCTGCAGACTGTAAGAGAAATCTGGATGACTCGTTCAAGATGTTGATACCTGCAATAAAGAAGGACAAAGCTAGCCAAGATATCTGCCACTCTGTCTTTTTTTCATACATAGGAAAAATCTAGTAGATCAAGATGCATAATTATAAAAACAATGTCAATGCACACAAGGTTTTGATCATAAATATATCCTTTCCCTTTAAAAAGATATTTTAATATCTATAACATTAAATCATTGCAATTTCTATAATCTTCAGAAGTAAACATTCTTTAACAACTAAGTTACTGGAATAGTAAATTTTCCTTCAGCTGAAACATAAAGAATATGACTTTAGAAAGTATTATAAATTATGAACTCTACTGCAACCTGAAATATCCTGAAATATATAAAATCATTTTATATGATACCTGTCATCTAGAATTGTATATTTCAAAAGTATAGTAGCTGAGAAAATGAACACCTCTTGGATGACTACATTCTGAAACTGTTGCCACAGAAACCATGGGGGAGGACAGCCTCAAGAGAATGAGAAAGAATAGAAACAAAAGTAGTGGATTGGCCATTTATGAGCAAAAAAGGCAAGAATGGATATTTAGCAGGATAGAAGTGTCAAACCTTCAGGTATCCAGCAGTTCATCTACTGAAATACATTTGCTGCCAGAAACATCTCCAAAACAATTCCTTACAGTATTAATCAGACCCACCACAACAGATACTCCTCTATCATGCAGAGAAGACCAAATCTTCAAAACATGACACGAGAAAAATAAGGCAGTGTGCTGTCTCCCTGAAGCAGAAAAGCACGAAAAGCAATTGTACTATTCCAGAAACTTATACCGTTATCTGGGAGATAATTCAGTTTGGAACCAATTATGTGGCATCAAGTGGAACCCTACAGGCCAGAGAATGCTGCAGGAAATTTTGAAAGGCACTCAACTGGAAAGTCAGAGATTGCCTAGAAGTTTCTTCCTGCTCATAAATTAAAGAAATAAGGTAAAATATACTTGTTTTGAAATGCTCTTTCTGTCTCTAGTTCCAAGGAAAAAATTCAATAATTCTGGAGTATTGGACTACATTTGAAAAAGCATGGAGAAAGTATGGCAGTGCTAGCCTGTATCTGGCAGGTGTGGGTAATCATGGCTGGAGACTAAGCAGAGCAGCTGGGAAGATGCTAAATTAGTAACTTACAGAGAGACTGATTTTGTTCTAAAATGCTGTATAAATTGAGTTGCTGTGTTAGAAGCAAACTGAACTCACGCCACATAGAATGAGGGATAACAGAGAAACACTTTCTATGCTGTCAATTAAACTAGGGTAAAATATGAGGAAATGAAGAACAGAATTGAAAATTATCCCTTAATTGTCATCATAAGCCCTTTGGGGCAATTAGAATTATTCAAAAATTAAGTATATTTGGTGAGCTAAGGAAAAATTGGGTGGGTAGACTAGGACTGTACATATGTTTGTGTATGCTTGAGGCTACACAGTTCTGAAAACAGAATGACTGTAATTCATAAACATCAGCATGGTAACTGACCTGGTCTGAAAAAAGATATCAGTCATGTCTTGTATTGCTGGAGAGAGACAAGATCCACTTGACAAAAGGCAACCAGAGCATCTTTGCCAACTGGCCAGCCAATCTGCTGAGGTGAACTTTAATAAGAAATAAGGAAGTTCTTGATCACAAACCCTGGGTTTTGGGGTAATTTTAGCCTGTCTGATATCTGCAAGTATAACACATCAGGATGCAAGCAATCAAGGAGATTTCTGGAAGGCATCGAGGATAACTTCTTGATGGTGGCTGAGCCAACCAGGAGTGTTTTGCAGCTGGATCTGCCCTTGACTAACAAGAAAGAACTAGGGGATGTAGTAATCGATCCCTTGGTTATCAAAGCCTGAGCTGTAGTGACTGAGGAGTGGAGTACGTGATCCTATGTGGTCTGAGGAAGGACAGTAGGAGATTACCAACCCTGCAATTTAGAGGATCAGATGAGTTAGTTCAGGAAACTGGTAGATGGGATGCACTGAACAGCAGCACTGAAGGGTAAAGTTACTCAGGAAAGCTGGCAGGAGAGTGCCAGGATCCTAACAGTGGGAAAAACAAATAGAGGTATCAGTATTTTCAGCACTGAGAAAGCAAAACTGATATGCTGTCAATATAGAAAGGTAGCTAAATGAGAAATTAAATTCAGTCTAGAGTTATTGCAAGATCTGCGTTGTTTGGTAAATACAGCCCATTCAGAGACAGTATATTTCAGTATACACTCAAGTAGAGTTACTTAAAAATACAGCAAGCAGCTGTCTGCAGAGATGAGGGGATTTGGTGTGGAGAGCGGTGACTCCACTGAGAAATTTAGAGTAGCCAGGGGCCAGTCTAATGCTGTGGTATAAGTAAATAAGGGAATCCTTGCCTATATAACTAGAGAACCAGGGACGTGACAAGTAGGAAGAGACATTATTTTCCCTTTAGATATGGCACTGAACAGATTTTAGTGGTAATACTGCACTAGCCTCTGGTGTCCTTGTTGTCAGAAGAATGCTGAGAAATTATCTGAGGCAGGAGAAAATTCTTTGTAGGGAGGGACTTAGCACAGTCTGCTTGGGTTTTCAAAAAGACTGGAAGGTGGCTACAGTGATCTTTAATCTTGCGCAGTGAGAGGCATAACAAGAAAAATATCCATAAACTGTACTGAAGCAAATTTTAATTGTAAATGGCACACATTTTTTAACAGTGGAAGACATTAACGGTTGGAATATGTTGCCAAGAGAAATGGCACCTACAGTATCTCCTAAGGGCTTCACTAAATAATGGATTCTTTTCTTACAGTGGTACATTAGTTGAACAGATAGAATTATTTCCCTACCCTGAAAGTCTCTCAGAGCATGTAGTTGTTGTTATTGCATAGCATTTGTACTACCACAACATCTAAGAATACAAATCAGAGACCACAGCACTTCGTCTCCTCAGTCAGTATGTGAGTGACTAAGATTAAACCCCATTCTGTCTTCTGAAGAACTTTCCAAATCTCTGTACATTCCAAATGTACAGACAGAGAGGAGCAAAGAGAAAGTATAACAAGGGTAAACTGCTGCTGCTTAACCTGTGCCTCTCCTTGTTTCATAATCTTGTGGTTTGGCAAGCACCCAGTTTACTCAAGGGTGTGTGGGTAGGTTGGCTTCAGAAACTGAAGAGTAGGCATGGTACAGGTGTGTTTGTGCCTGTATCATCTATCTGTGACTATAGAGGGTTTTGCTGAAGCTGGGGCATGTCAGGTTTTCATTAATATTGCTTGACAACAGAATGGGTCCCACAAGTCTATCTACCCCTCTGCTAACCAGTCAAACCACCAGCTGTTTGGACTATTGCTGTATTGCCTGAATGGGGACATACCACACCTATTCTTGGACTTGTACTGTGTGGCTGAAACAGCATACTATAATAGGATAATTCAAGTTGGACAGGACCTCTGGAGGTCTCCAGTCCAATCTTCTGCTCATAGCAGAGTCAGATCTGAGGCTCAAGCAGGTTGCTTTGTGTGTATGGCACTTAGGGACATGGGGTGTGGACTTGGCAATGCTGGGTAAACACTTGGACTTGATTTTAAGTCTTTTTCCAACCTAAATGATTCTATGATTCTTTATATCTCCACTTGTTCCAGAAACTCTTAAATCTGGATCCACATGGAATAGTGGGGGCGAAGAGGAGGCGGTTTTGTCCTTGCAAGAAAGCCATCTGAATTCACCATCTGTATTTTTATTGACACATATCCCAGTGAAGGTCATCCACATTCTCATGATAGATTAACCAGCCTTGCTATGGAAATGCACCTTACTTTGTGGTTAATGGGTGTTCCAGGATTTGTACGATGAGGCAATAGAGAGTAAGACATAAAAGAAATTTTCCCCAACTCATATCTCATAATTCCAAGAAAACCTGATGCTACATACATTATACAGAACTAGAATCTTAACACATTATGAAAATTGAAATTGGATCCTTCTGGGGAACTGAAGAGACAACAGGAAATATATTTGGAAAATAATGTTATCAAAGCACCTTGTACTAACTGACAGATAGTGAAACATCTGTATTAGTAAATTATTTTTGTAAATTACATTCAGGGTACATTTTCAGAAAATACAACTATTTTCATAAGAGTTGTACATGCTCTCTGGGAGCCATGACAGGGGTGGTGCTAAACTACCTGGATATGGGAGGATCTGAGCAAGTAGTTAAACAAGTGATGCATTTTATTCATAGGTTCAAAAGCATAAGTTGTCTTAGTTGCAATCATAAGCAATATATTAATAAATTATCTCAGGAAAGTATATAAACGGTACAAATTATGATGTATAATTGTACTATAGATAAAATTTTATTTTGTTGCATTTTTTATCAGTAGATCTCATAATATTTTACAAAGAGGTGTGAGAAATAATTATTAGACCAAATCTGTTAAGAAAATGGATTAGACAAGAGTTCTCTGAAAGGTTAAAATTTGCTTATGATGATTTTTCCCTTACATTCATTTTAGAAGATCAAAGCTTTCCTCAGTAAGGGTGTTAGGTTTCGTTGGTTTTTTGTTGGTTTTTGTTTTTGGTGGTTTTGGTTTCTTTTATTTTTTTTTCTTTTTAAGCAGAGGGCAATATTTGTTTCTTGCAGAGTTTGCACATGGAGATATTTTGATACTTTGATTTTCACAGCTCAGCTGATACTGGGCGTCTTGCCATATATGTATAGCTGGCAAACAATTAATCTGCTACACAAAGGATAACGAGCATCTGAGAAGTTAAAAAGGAAAATAAAAATGTTATGCTACTAAACTGAATAAAAATTTCTATAAATATAAAATATACATCAGTTAAGAGAGATGTCCAATGGACTGTAAAATTTAAGAATTTAGTTGCGTAGAAAATAACAGTAGATTTCTAAACTGTTATCACTGTTTGAGTCTTTAGACTTCTAAAAGAAGGTGGAAATCTAAATGAAAATAAAGTTCCAATTCATAGAAAAAGAGTCCATTTATAAAATGGTAACTCTTTTGAAAGATGTTACTGTATTCTGCAAGAGAAGTATATCCTGGGTCTTGGTGATCTTGATATAAAAGGACGTGGGCTAGGCACAAAAACAGTAACTGTGTGCTTTTTTACACTGTTCTGAACAGAATCTTTCGGATAAACAGGGCCACAAGTATATTCAAAAAGAAGGAGGGGTTAATATTGTAATGAAAAGCTTTCAATAACAGAAACTTTTTAAAAATTAATGGCTTTGATCCTTGACCCAGGCACTTGAGATGCCACTGTTTCAGTAACTCCAGTTTCTCCTTATTCTGAAACTTTGTGAGTCAGTGACAGTGTTTAACACTAACTTGGAAAATCCATTATTAAAGGTAAGAAGTGCAAGATGCTTTCTCAGTCTCTGTGTTCTCTACCAGAATACCAAGCAACGCTTCCTGTTGCAGTCAGCAAGGTTTTATTTTTATGATCTGCGTAGCAGTTCCCCAAAAGCAAGATTAGCTGTCATGGAATAACAACAGTGATGCACAATCTGACAACAGGCAGCCTCCAGGTGAAGAGTTTGTATCGTTACAGTCTCCCCCACTAATCAGTTCTCTGCAGTACCAAGATATAAGGGAAGCTAAGGAGGAATATATAAACCAGCATGAAGATAGATATGCAGTAGAAATAAATACCCAGTAAGTGGTAGAAAAAATTACTGGAAACTGCTTTGGGGAGATAATAAATTTGTTAATGAGCATTTACTGTTGATAGCCTGTGTCTTTCATGACACTAACGGGTGGTGAATTACTTTTGTTTTAATTGAAACATATGTCATAGCAATATTTTGTCCTTCCGCTGATCTAAAGCAATTGTTCAAGTCCTTGTTGCAATCAGTTCTCAAACAATGCTCTCTTTGTCAACAATACAGAAGTAGAATGATTTTCATTTCTTCTCTTGCAAGATTTATACCCTGGAGAATCTACAGTTCCCCTCTGTACTTGCAGATGGTCAGTTAAATACTCCCATCTGGTTATACTTAGTTTTTTGTAAAAGCAAAGCTAAATAAAACCCCACAAACAAACAAACAAAACAAAGAAGAAAGGAAAAAAAAAAAACCAACGAAAAAATCCAAACCTACCAACCAACCACAAGTTATTGCATGAGCAGCAGAACTAATAAAGCTCCATTTCATACAGTTTGTGCCCTGTGTCTTTATACTGCAGTAATTCAAGCATCACCTCTTTGTCCCGTATGGTCTCATTTCCTCCTTTAATTTCCCCTGCAATTTCATTTCCTTCTCTCTCCCTGCAGCACTTATTGCCATTTGCCCTGTGGGGTCTTTTCCTTGTTCCATCCCTTCAGCTGCCTCTCTCTCTTGGATAAGTTGCAGCTACCTTGGAGCAGCCTATATGCTGATTAGCTCACATTGTTGTTTTGCTTATTCCGTGAAGGACTACACACCATTTCACAAATATTAATTAATTGATCCTTAACAATAACCCTGCTCCATATATAGTGCTATTATTCCTATTAAACAGATGGGAAAGTTGATCCAGTTTATCCTCGATTGGTCAAAGTTTGGTCAAGTTTATCCTTTGCTAATTCTCTGTTTCACTTCTCCTTGACTAACCATTAATTTGTTCTTTTCTGGCTGCAGTTTTTGTTCTGAGCAGCTATTGTTGTCTCATTGACAAGGGTTGTCGGAGTGTAGCCAACTCTCATTATTTTATCACAAGCCTTGTGATATTTGATAGCTCCCTTGCAACCACAATTCCTGGGTTCAGGTGATGAGGATTACTTGAGAAATTCACCTTATTATAACAAGTTTATGGCTCAATAAGCTAGAAAGCTGAAAAATTATGGCAGGGCTGAAAATGTTCAAAACAGGGTGAAAATAAAGTACACGTACTTTTTAAAAATACAGCTGTTTAAAGGTATTTGTACCTGGTGATGTCAAAGGCTCTGTCTCAGGTTCATCATTTATGATACTGGTATGTGTAAGACAGCAGAAGCTGCAGATCATTTCCCACTTTGGAAAGGAGGCAGAAAGCCAATCACTCAAGTGAAGGCTAACACAGATTCAAACTCTGCTAAAGCACCTAGGAAAGAATACATAAGTGGAATTATAAACACATGTGAAGTGCTCTAATGCAGACAACAGTGTGCTTTTTACTCCTGTAGTTTCTGGATGTGATCCTTCCTTCCTTTCTTTACTTTCAAGATGATGCTATGAAAGCAGGATAGTATTTTCTTTTGGCATCCAGAAGATATTTAGAACTAGAGTGAAGACAATAATGTTTACTGAAAGATTGTTACAATGAGTTTGCAATAACTCCAGTTACTTCATGCATTATTAAAAAGAGCATTTTGTAGCACTATTAAAATCACAAACATTCTACTTTGTCTTTAGGCATTCATACAGAAAAACAAATTTAATCTGGCATAGTTGGAAGATAAATTTAAATTTGTGCTTCCTGGAGTTCAGCTAACACTAAGTAGAAAACATTCCTTTACCTGAAATGAAACTAGCAGTATTTTATATAGCCCTTTCCTTCCAGCAAGGTTCTTTACCATTTTGTAAGTAATTAAAAACAATTATGTTAATAGCTGTGATCAGAACAATTAATGAGAAATGCAAATGGCTACTTCAGATGTCAATATGCTAATAGAATGCCATAGAGTATTTATAGAAAATTATTTCACCCACATTTTTACTTTGTGCTATTATATCCATTAGACCTTTTTAAACTACAGCACCTTTTTTTGTGGATGATTGTGCTAATCTTCAGTAATAGCAGAAAGTATCTCAGAAGTAGTGGGTGCACAGTAAGCAAGTTAACAGGGGCTGTTCTGTATAAATTTGAACACTGATAATCAAGAGAGGTGTGTGGGAATAGGGGCAAAGGCACTCCGCTAAGTGTGTGGAGGCTTCAGGAGCATGGAGTATTTAGCTTGGTCAAATGAAAGTGTAAAGGAGATATTCTGTGCAAATAATTACAGAAAAAGGGCAAGCATCATTGTTCTTCCAGCTAGAAGTACACTAAGATCAGACATAAACAAAGCAAGAGAAAAGAGCATTCTAATCATTAAGCCAGTTCTTAAACTGTAGTTATTAACTCCCAAGAGGGCTAGCAAAGGCCTCAAGGTTGGAATGTGAAAGATCAGATTTTTAATAATATATTTGAATATTAATTCTATACATACATTCAGCACATCATCAAAAGAAAATCCCCAGAAAAATCTCCACATTGTGCAGATTTACTACTGTCAACAGCTGAGTTCCTCCATGACAAAGGAGCAGAATTATCTGTAATTAACAGCTGTATTAGTGTAGGAGTGGCTAATCACCTTTAGCCAAAACAAGTAAATGTACAGTGAAGCTGATGGTGACAATATAAGGAGTTGCTTGCTCCTGGGTAACTGGTTTGCACTCCGGAGAGGTTACACAGAGACAAAAATGTGGTAACACAAGAAGTTTGAGAAAACACTGAATGGTGATACCAGTTGAATAACTGAAAAATGGATACATTGAATAATAAAACCAGTTGATTGAGAAGTTGCTCTGTTAGTAAGGGAAGAAAGGGACCTTAGTTGCTTTTGAAATTAAGTCTGATAAATCTGAAGTTTGATAAATGTCTTGTATTATTTGGTATTTGTACGAAGATGGTCAAAGTTACAAACCAGCTTCCTTGGAAGTCCTGATGATTTCTATAGGGGCAGTAGTGCAGTATTCCCTGACATACAAAGTAGAATGCTGCGTTAATCAAACAAGCAGTTGAATGACAGAATTGGTTCAGTATTTCAGATTTTGTGTTGCAATCTAGATAATGATGGAAAAAAGGCCATTTGTTTCACTCCAGTGTCAATCCACCTGCATCGAGGAACACTTTGAATTGGCAATAAATCTCTAAGTACCATAACTGTAATGGAAACTTCCACCTATGTGTGACATGCTGAGCCCTGTCACAATTCTTGGTCTATAGAGCTTTTGTCTTTTCATTTCTCTCAAAGGCAGGCTGTTATTTTCCCCATTCCTTTCCCCATGATATGCCTCACTGGCAATGCAGCTCAGTACAGCCACCAGTACTGGCACTTCTGCAATTCCACAGTGAGCCGTTTTGAAGAAGTTTGTCTGCACTGTCATTTTTGGAAGGTGATTGGTTGCTTAGACACTACTTTGATTGATTTTAACTCCCCTGGAACTAGGCACAGGCTTGTATTTACAGAAGGGGTTTTGTGGATAAAGAGATGAACTAACTACAGAAATAAAAAGGCTGGTTGTTAGGACTAGAATCACAGGGAAGCTGAAGAGACCATAAAAAGGGACAGAAGCATGACTCTGAGATGCCATATAACACAATCCTTTTGGAAAGAATGGACAATGGAATAACTGGGTCAACTGAGGAGGTGACACATATTACTTTGGTCAGTAACTTTTCGATCGAATGTGCAATGTAGATGCTGTGGATGGGGTAATCAATTAACTTCACAATCTTGATTATCAATTTAGGCTCTTGATTTTGCAGTGTTATCACAAAAGGAAGTGGAGATTTTAATCCTCTTTAACACTTATTCTCAGTTATCTCTGTTAAATTTTTGCTCCAGTCCTAATCAGCTATCTTTTTTTCTTTTCATGTAATGAATGCACTGTGCGAGACACAGGAGACCTACACCCTACTGAAGGGGAATATTTTTCATTTTTCACCTCAAAGCCCTTTACAAACTCTCATTAATTTAAATTCCTTCCACACCCCTGCTGAATAACCCAACACAAATGGAATGTCACACTCAAGATCTCTGTGTGTATCACTTGGTCCGCTGAGTGTAGGAGAAAGCCAGATCCCACTGTGCATTAAAATTTCAGTGAAGGATTCCTGGCAACCCCATGTGCAGAATCATCACAGCACATTTATTCTTTACAGAGAGCCATCATCTTTACAGAGATGCTGCAGAAAAATGTCAGAAACAAAACAGGGCTCTCCCAGAGAAGATACCAGGATCCTGACTGTGGGAGCTTGGGGACTAAAAATGGTTGGGATTTGGCATTTTCCACTCTGAAAAACAAAGTGATGTTTATCTACCCTCCACTCCTCTGACTTCTAATGAGCCCTCCCTTTCAAGATCCCGTCCCCAGCAACTTTTGAATTGGCTCCCACTGAAGCTGTTTTCCATGTTGTGCTCTACCTCTAAGCCAGAGAAAGTGGGAGGGAAACAGTCTACCATGGTGTAGAAAGATTTCCAGAGTACATCGGGTGTACACAAGGGTGGAGCACCAGTCTGGAACCTTCACGGTGTTTTGGATCGTCGTGTTAAAGCTGTGCATTGCTACTTGTGTTCACCCATCTTGAGTACCTGGTGTTTCTGGAGCAGAACCAGATGTGGTGATTCCCCTGCAGCCTAGGAGAAATTGGAGTCTGGATCCTACAACTCGCAGTTTGATCAGGGAAGAGCAGTTTGGGCTGGGATTTTGAGAGGACAGGGCAGGGCAGTAAGGGGAGCACATGCAATCTGGAATGTGGAGCTGCAGGTCTCCCCCACATCTGCTTGGCTTTTAGCTTCAGTTTCCAAACCAGAACTCAGCCCACAAATTGTGTACCTTTATCTGCTGGAGACAGCCATTATTAAGAAATCCTTTTGTGAGCAACATGCAAAGGCTCTGCAATCTTTAACTGCTCATCAGGTCCCAGTTTTGGAAAACCATGTATCAAATGTTGGTAGGTAGGATGTACTTCTGGACTTCTGCATCAGATTTAGCATGCCTAGGGAATGATTCAGTGGAGACAAACTGTGAAACACGATTGCTTCTTTGAAATGTGGAGCTCAAGAAGGACACTGGGAATGTGCTAATCAAGGTAAACTTATGAATAAAAACATTACTGAAATTTTGAATCAACTTGTCATGCGATTTATTCAGAAAAAAAAATGTAGCAAATTCTGAATGGGTTACTTGGCCACAAATAGAGCAGGGTACAAGTAAGTTCACAGTTACCACTCCCTTATGAGTGGCATTTTCCTTATGTGTTTCCATACGTATTTTGTATGTGGACATGGGTTTCAACACGTAATGTTTCTTCCCTATTCCTTCCAGATTGATATGGAGATTTGCCCTCCATGTAAATCACTGGTAAGGTTAAGGCATTCAGCTCACTCACTGAAAATGCCTAGCTTCCTTTATCCAATAATGCCTTTTAGGATTTGGCTTCCTTTGTTACTTTGGTTGATATCCTCCCTGAAATCTGTTGCCAATGCACTTCCTTACCTAAGAGCTGTTCAGGCTTGTAACAATCCTCATGCTTGGAAAATTTTCATGGTACCTAGGCTGAATGCACATTAAATTATATAGATTTTTCTCTGCATAGATATCAGGCGCTGTAAATTCTAGATTTTTCATGGTGATAGGATGGAGTACAGACATATTTTTCTAAATATAACACTTTATTCCAGAAGTTTTCATGTGGAGACAGGGCCTGTCTGTCAGAACATGTCCTGCCAGGTGGCTCTGCAAGCAGAACCTGATAGTGTATTTAATCCTCCATATCCATTCTTGCGATCCATAAATACTAAACTTGCTTTAAAGTGATGATTGAAATGGCTTGAGTTTTGGAAGACAACATTAATACAACTGTGAAGTTAGTCAGAGGATCACGTATGTTTTTATACGCTGCTTTAAGTAATCATCCCTCCCCTAAATTAAATAAGTGCTTCGTTCATTCAAAACAAAAATTTCTGCAGTAGGGCAGCTCCTCGCTGAGACAAGTTTGGAACCGTCCCTGCATGTTTAGCTTGGGGGAAGGAGGCCCTCTCTTGACTCACTGCAATCAGCTTCCCATGGTGATTCCTGTCTGCTCCGGCACTGGAGATGCACAAACACACTGAGTCACTCTGCCAGCTCAGGAACCTGCTCACCATTCCCTTCGTTCTCGCAGCCGATGTAACCTGTGGCACTGTAAGGACTCCTTGTACAGAATCCGCGCTTTATTTATCTGGTGGAAATCTCTACCACACGAATTGGAGATTATGGCATCATAATACGAAGAAACCTCATGACAATACTAAGAAACCCTACACCTGTGCAGCCTCTTGTCCTCTGGTGTTGGCATGCTTCTCCCACTCCGCTTCCCTGCCCGGGAATCCGGGATCTCCGGTCGGGCAGCCGTGACCGACAGGCCACGGCAGCAGGCGCACATTGCCGCGAATTTAAATGTCGGCGCACTACTTTCAGGTCACTACTGCTAGCTGCTTATGTTTTATATTTCCAAACTTAACTCCTCATGGATGGCCGGCCAGCTACTCGCCGCGGGACTCGCTCCTCGGTATCCCTGACACACTTGGCTCGTCTTTGCTGTTCCCCGCCGTGCTCGCTGCCAAACCTCTCCCACCCCATCCCAGAGAATCACAGAATGGGTCAGGTTGGAAGGGACTGCCGGGGGTCATCTGGTACAACCTCCCTGCTCAAGCAGGGCCATCCCAGAGCACAAGGCACAGGGCTGTGTCCAGGTAGTTCTTGAATGTCTCCAGTGAGGGAGAACTCCACAACCTCTCTGGACCATCTGTTCCAGTGTGCAATAACTGCACAGTAAAGAAGTTCCTCCTCATGTTCAGCTGGAACTTCCTGTGCATCGGTTTCTGCCCGTTGCCATGAAAACACACGCATAGCCGTGAAACCCCCGCTGTTTGTCCCTGCTTTAGCCAAAGGATCAGACTTGTGCCGCTGCAGTTTTTCGGGATCAGCATCCCGGGGGCCGCTGCCCCTCAGGGAATTCCCTGTCCGTGGGCGGGCGCCGCCGCGGCAGTTCCCGTCAGGCGCGGCGCGGACAGCCCCGCGAAGGCCCCGCTGTTAAGGGCGGGTGCGGCGCCGCCCCCTTTCCTTTGGAGCCGGGCCGCCATTTTGTGCGCACGCACGGTGAGCGCCCGCGCCCCTCCGCCGCTCCGGGGGGACGCGGTGGGAGCACGGGGACGCGGCGGGAACACGGGGACGCGGCCACAGAGGGGAGATGCGGCCGGCGGGGTCGTGCTGCCGGCGGGGGCGGGCGGGGGGCCGCCGGCTCCGATGTGGGCAGCACGGCCTTCCTAGGGCGGGGAGTGAGGGAGCGAGGAGGCCGCGCGTTGCGGGTGTCCGGGCCGGGCGGATTGCGGGGGGCCGGGCAGGAGGGAGGTTGCTGAGGGACGGAGCGAGGAAGGGGCCGCCGAGGCTCCCGGCGGGTGCAGGTGCGGAGCAGCAGGGCTGCAGCACGTGGCGGCGGGCCTGGTCACCCCGCGGCCGGGAAGGCGGCAGCAGCGGTGGCTCCTCGGGACATACACCCCCAGGATGGCTCCTTAGTTCCTGCGGAGCATCTGTGCCTTGTGTCAGACGTAATAGCGGCCGGTAAATGTGGTGGTAGAGATCCTGCCCTATGGATGCCTTGTAAGGAGAGGCTGAGGGAACAGGGCAGAGGTGTCACAGGGGAACGCTTCACAGCTCCACAGTTAAGAGGATGTATCCTGGTGCATGGAAAGAACATGTGGAAGGAGCATGAAACAACCAGCTGATGTCAGAAGGAGAAGCTCAGACTGGATATAAGGGGAATAATGTTTATGGGAACAGCCAGGCCTCCAAACACGCTGCGGGGGGAGGATGTGCAGTAGGGTATGGATGTGCTGGAGGGAAAGCCCTACAAGGAGCAGCTGACCTTATCTCTACAGCAGACCTTATCTCTACAGCTTCTGCATGAGTGGAAGTGGAGGGGCAGGCACTGGTCTTAGTGGTGACCAGTGACAGGACCTGAGATAGTGGCATGAAGATGTGTTAGGGGAGGTTTAGGTTGGATATTAGGGAAAGGTTCTCCACCCAGAGTGTGGTTGAACACTGATATGGGCTCTTCAGGGAATTGCTCACAGCACCAGCCTGGCAGAGCTCAAGATTTCCTCTGAACAATGCTCTCAGGTACATGCTGTGACTTTTCAGGTGTTCTGCACAGGGACAAGAGTTGGTCTTGTTGATCCTTGTGGGTCTCTTCCAGTGCTGAATGTTCTTTGATCTTTGAAGGGTTTCAAGACCTGACCAGACAAAGCTCTTGAGTAGCCTGGTTTGATCTCATAGTAGGCCTTGCTTTAAGCTGGGGTTAACTGTGCCTTGCTGGCATCCATTCTAACCTGAGTTAACCTGTGGTCCTGTAAGCACTGAGTGAATACCATCGCTTGAATTGAAGCAGTATTACTGTGGATAGGCTTAAAGGCTCCATATATCTGAAATACCTGGAAATTCCATCAATTTTGTGGTGAGTGAGCTAGTAGTTCTGAATAGTTTGCCTTCATTTTTACAGTAATCAGCCAAAATGACGAACACCAAGGGAAAGAGGAGGGGGACGCGTTACATGTTCTCGAGGCCGTTCCGCAAGCATGGTGAGTATCCCTTACAGTACCAACACTGCACTGGTGGGCAGCTGCAGTCCCTGAGGATGGACTGTGAAACAAGAGCTTGTGCCAAAGGATTTCTGACAACTTGGGCTAAAAACTGTAGAACTGCATACAGGGCTCTGAGCTCTTACTGGTTGCTTGACAGTAGTCACAGTGCTAATTCTGTCCGTGATTGAAAATTAATTTGAAGGTGAGGAAAATATTTCAGCAGTTACTTAGAACGTACAGGGCTTTTTCCTTTGATCAGTAAGCAGTTGCATTTATAATGACATGTTAAATAGTTTACCATCTCTTCAACTTTAGCATTAGGAACACAAATCTAATTTTTTTTAGTTGGGTTTTTTAAAATTTTGAAGTATGTAAAGAGTGTATTTGTTTCTTTAAAACAACATGATTTGATTTTCGAGGTATTTAGGAGAATTGTATCAAATTCGTGACCTTATCCCCCATCCTTTTTTATGTGTGTGTGAAATTCTGGGTTCCTAAAGTATCCAAATTTGTATCTCTTAACAGGAGTTGTCCCTCTGGCTACCTATATGCGGATCTACAAGAAGGGTGACATAGTTGATATCAAGGTACTTTCTGCAGTGCTGTGTAACTAAAAGCTAGAGCAGTGTTGTCCTGTGCAGTCTCCAGTTCCTTGGGGTGGACTCTTAGGTTGCTTGGGTCACATTGTGAACACAAGTTCCTGCTGCTCGCTTTCAGAGCAATATTGGAATGGCAGTGCTTCTGGACCACCAGTAGCATTTCGGTGTCATATGCTGCTGTGTGGGGGGTTTTGTAGATGTATATATTTTGGCTGTGCTTTGTTACAGTGTGTTCAGCTGAAAAATGGGAGTGAAATATGCCATAGCTAATGTTTGAGTTGGCTGCTGGCACTAGTTTCATAGGAACATCAGCTGTCATTTAAGTAGTTGTTCTGTTTTGCCTGACTTGAGCCTGCTCTTCAGATGAGGCATGATTTATGGTGGGGTAGTTCATAGTTATGTAATTGCAAAGCTATATTAAAAGTTGAAATCAAGAAATAAATATAAGGATCCATCATATATATTATTGCAGGGGAGGAAAGTGAGGCAGCATTTCCTGTCACTTGGGGTTTTTTTAGAACTTGTCTTTTAAAGTCAGCTGTACTTTTGTAACTGAGTTGTAGTGAATGTGAAAGCCTTTCACCAAGGATTCCTACTTGGTTGAATCCTTTGGTTTAATTTGGAACACCACGTTCTTGTAACAGTCACACAGAAGACAGTGTGTAATTTCCTTGTTTGTTGTTTGACTCTTGAAGAATGTACCATTCAGAATTGACAATTCCTGACGCACTGGAGCTTGATGATGAATGTCTCTTGTGATTGCTTGCTCTTTCTGTAAGCAAAGTGATCAATCATTTCACCGACACTGAAAGCAACCAGAACTGACATAGCAAAATTTGGTAGTTTGCAGATGCAAAATGCATGGTTATAAATTCCAACTTTAAGATAAAATGGGAAAATTTTAAAATGAATCTCAAATAATTTGAAATTTATACTTCAAATTACTTCTGAAAGAAAAGTACTTGATGCTACGTTTTTTCCCCCCCTTTTTTATTTTCCCCATCTCTTGCTTCTTAACAGGGTATGGGTACTGTTCAAAAAGGCATGCCCCACAAGTGTTACCATGGCAAGACTGGAAGGGTGTATAACGTTACTCAGCATGCTGTGGGCATTATTGTTAACAAGCAGGTTAAGTAAGTAATGAAATGCCATGTATTGAAACTTGATATTTGAGAAAGTTAATCTGTAATTGCACCCTCCTTTCACTTTGCCAGTTAGACAGTTATTGTCTTGATTGGTCATTCAAGGTGGGTAAAGTGTATTTCCTTTTTATAACCCAAGCAAATGATGCTCATTTGACTTGGATCCTGTCAGAGGAAACAGTTTTTGTTTTTCTTACCAGCACCTAAAGTCACATTACCTAGCAGGGGTTTTTAGCCAGTGTGCTGGTACTGAAGCCCTTTATAAATACAGGTCTGTAGCTGTATTCAGCTGGTTTTTGTACAGTTTAGCCAAAAAAGGACAGGTTGGTTTTTTTTGTTCCAGGAGCTAGACAGCTGTGCCTTGGTAATAAAATGACGTGGTTGTATGCGAAGAGGCTAAAATTATATATTTTCCACAATTCTGATTTGAAATTGTCAGGACATTGTTATTTATTACACTGCTGTACAGTAATAAGCTTTTAGTTATTATATCTGTTGTGCGTCTGCAGCTGTGTGTTGAGGTATTGTGCTTTAAAGAAAAATTACCTGTAACTGAGCTTACGGAGTTACTTTTGTAAGGACTGTAGGTCTTGATTTAAAGTGACCTTTTCCAAGTGCAGATAAAAACTGACTCCCTTTCTTAGGGGCAAGATTCTGGCCAAGAGAATTAATGTGCGTATAGAGCATATTAAACATTCCAAGAGCAGAGACAGCTTTCTGCAGCGTGTGAAGGAAAATGAAAGGAAGAAGAAGGAAGCAAAAGAAAAAGGCATTTGGGTTCAACTGAAACGTCAGGTAATGTTTCCATTGGGGTCAAAATCTTTCTTCAGGAGATTGCTTCATTCTTGGAGTAGTGGCTGCATGCAGTGTGTCGGCATCTGGGCTGTCTGGGATGTTTGGTGCCTGAGCAGAACTGCTCTTAGCTGGATGAAAATTGTAGTTGTAACTGAACAAAGGATTGGGTGCTTCCTGTTCTGTTGCTAATCTGCAGCAACTGCAGCTCTGGATGGTCTTAGGGTCAGTAGAATCTTTGGTTTAGTCAGATTTTTAGTTGCAGCAGGTTCTATTGTAACCCTTGAAGGAAAGAATTAAAAACCAGACTTCAGAGAAGAGATAACGTGTGGAGATACAGCTAGAAAGCAGAAGTGAGAGCACTGCAGAACTCACGTCAGGCGTGGACGCAGTAACTCTGCTGGGCCACAAACCATGGCAGGCAGCGCCGCTTACCACAAGATAGTGTGAGAGAAAAGTAAGCTTGGTATGTACTGGTGTTGGTCAGTGCTGGCTTTTAGTTTTGCCATGTTATTGAGAAATATAGATATGGTTGTTATAGTGATTACTGCTTATATAAGTATCTCTTTTTAGTTACTGCTGAAAAAATATAAATTCTCAGCTTTGTATCAATAAAATTTGGCTTATTGCATCCAAGCAATCTGCCCTGTCTCTTCCATTGCCGAGCACCACGCAGCAGTAATGGCTATTGCTTCTGGAACTGCAGGATGCTTCACTCCATGTTCATTGGGTTGGTGAGCTGCAGAGAGTAAAGCGTTGGTTTTTTAATTTAGTAGCAAGAGTCAGGCACACTTTCTAGCAGATCATATTCTTCCTGCTACTTACTAAATCAAATTTATGAGACTAGGAATGGTAAAATTGCAGTAATGTTTATGTAATAAGGTGCTAAATTGTTGACAAAATGTTACTTTCTGAAAGGTTTTTGAGCTGTAGTGCCATGAGTTTTTTTATTTTTCTGTTTACAGCCTGCTCCACCAAGAGAAGCACACTTTGTGAGAACTAATGGCAAGGATCCAGAGCTGCTGGAGCCAATTCCCTATGAATTCATGGCATAATGCATGTTTAAAAAAATAAATTAAAGATCTGGTTTTGGACAAGTGTATGCAATTGTGGCTGATTCATTTAGTTGGGTTTGGGGTTGTTTTTTTCTGTTTAAACAGATGCTTTGGAAAACTTTTTATTGAAGTGTATTTATTTAGCTTGCATTTACCATGTTGCTTAGTCATTTAAATCATCTGCAGCTTTTGCTGACGAGTTTAGTCATTTACATAGATTATAAATGCTAGGAACACTAAAATTTGTTAGTGCTTAGTAATGATCATGAGGCAATAAGAGGGGACAGGAAATACTTCACTAGCAAACTAAGAACTTGTGTCAAGAATTCTCCAGTGTGACTTGAAGGCTTGATTTTTTTTGTAGGAAAAGAGATAATGGGCTTCAAATTTCATTGATACAAGGTTTTGGCTAAGGGGCCTCATGAATACCAAGGAATTTTCGAAACCATTTTTGAAAACAACCTCTAGAGAAATGTCTGGGCAGATTTTGGTGTTTCACCATTGTAACCTGCAAAACAATGTTTAGAATATCTCCATTCTTATAATAATAGTAGTAGTTTAAAAACAAGGTTTTAATTCCAAAACTGTCAGCCTTTGTATTTTGATTTTTAACATTTTAATTGGCTGGCATAGCTGAACACTTGGATTTTATATGTTAATTGCATGCTTGCTGAATGTTGTAATGAATTCCTCTCGTCCCAGATTTACTGAACTCTCACAAAAGCCCAGTGCTAACTGCGGTTTCTTACATGGAAGAAGATCTTCAGCTGACTGTTTACTAACCAGTTCTGGTTTAGTGAGCTTTGTTTGGAACAGTGTGAAGCTTGCTAGAGACTGCTGAAGGCAATCTGCTTGGTTAGCCTTGAAAACGAACAATCTCAGGCTTAATGGTGTTGTAGTTACAGGTAAATAATATTTTACCTTGAAGTGTCCTGTCAGGCATTGCTCAGCTACCTTCAGTAAGCGATGTAAAACTGATGTCTACACGTAGAGAGAAAAATACTAGAGAAGCAGGTGATGTCAAGTTCTTTGTAGGTATTGACTGTTGAAAGTTACTGAACATTGAATTGCAGGGCAGCTTTTGAGTGTGGAAGTAAGAAACTGAGATTATTGTGTTTTACCTAATTTAGATCATGGATATTCCTTGGACCTTGAATTCACAGTCTGGCTTCGGTTGGTATTAAAGGGTGACGGGCTCTTGGTGCTGGAGTTTCAAAGTTCCAGTGAACAGTTGCTGTGTTTGAGGTTCTCCAAGCTCCCATCTCAGAAGATGCAGCAGGCCGTACAGATGGAATGGCTTTGGAAGTGACTTGGAGGAGCTTGCCCCTAGCTGACTGATCCATGACAGTAGTGCTGTATTTTGACACTGGAGGTGTTGGACATGGAGTGCAGCACTGTATCCTGAAGTTCTCACTGTTACACCTTAAGCATTTGGCTTTTATGGTCAAGGGGATTTTCTTGGAGCAGCAAGATTTATGTACTTTATCACACTCTTTGGCTTGTCAGTTTCCACAGCCATTTAAAATTGGCATTTGCCTCCCAAGATAAGCATCATTTTCCACTAGGCTTGGTAGGAATTAAGTGGGAGGCTATTGGATACAAACTTTGATGGTGGTGGCATTTTAAATTTGCTTCTCATGCATGCATGTCTAAGTTATTTTGGTTCCCTGTTTGGTTTGTACTCATTTGTCAAAATCACAGTGGATTAGCTGTAGCAGCGTGATGAAATGATTAGCATCATAAGTGGGGCATAGTTCTAAACTTTTGAACTTATTTTCAATGATTGGGAATAATAAGAATGGACAGCATTACAGTGCTCTTGTTAAAGAGCTGTGCTCCTCCAGATGCTGCATTGCAATTTATTGGTAATTTATTTCCAATTTATTTGGTAAAAGTGTTTTTAAGGTTACTATGCCAACGGTAGTTGGTCCCAAGTGCATATTTGGAAACCCTGCATGGGCTGGGAAGATAAGGAGGAAATGCTTTCCTTGGTCAGGATTCTCAGTAATGACTGACAATGAAGCTGGGTTTGTACAGGAAGAGAATAACCTTTTTGCTTTGGTTTTTAATGTTTGGAAACAGCACAGATAAACTAACATGCAACTTGTCTGTTCACTGCACTCGGTGCAGTGAGGTTTTCAAACCTTTTGAGGTTTGCAGAAGCACAGCCCAGACATTTATCAGATCTCAGTACCTGCTGCAGAAGTTTGCATCTTCTACGTTCAGCTGCCCTGTTTTTGCACAATCCTGACGAAAGAGGGAGATCTGTGAATTGGGAAAAGCTGAAGAACTGCCTGTTGGGACATCTCCAGTCCTGAGCTGAAACATGAAACATGTTCCTTAGAGGGTTTGGAGTCACAAATTTTGACTTGCCCTGGAAGGGGTTTGACACATTAAACTCATAAGCCGTAACCAGTTCTCTGCCGTCCTGTTCTGAGGCTTCTTTGTTGCCACAAACCTTTACCACTGGTTCCCTGCCAAGAGCCCTGGCAAAATCTGTTGTCTCCTAGTACTGCTGTTGAACGTTGCCAGAGCTTGGAACAGGGAGATGTGTCAGGCAGCAGTATGGCATACCTGGCACTGAGCAGTGTTGCTGTGAGAAAGGGGATAGTGGTGGACCATAGGGGTAGTGGCATAGGCCATCTGCAGATGGTGGGTGAAAAAGGAAAGCCTGGTGCTTCCAAGTGGGGCTTGCAGAGCTGAGAAAGGCCCCTTGGAATAGCTTTGAGGCCCACACATCGCAGGGGTACTTAGTCTGCAGGATGGGGACAGCTAACCTGAGTCCCAACTGCTTCAATTTACTGAGCTGTTCCTGTTGCACCTGGGTAGGTGTCGATGGAGACGTAGTTCCTTCACAGGGTGTCCTACCTGGGCTTGGGTAATGTTATCCCTCCGCTTGACCTTCCTCATTTGCCCTTTGGGGGTGCTCCCAGCAGCAGGCAAGGCAGCTTGAGTTGTACAGGTTTGAGAAGGGGGTTGGTTAATACTGCTTTCACCGCTCAGCGTCTGGGAATCATCTGCCTGGAACTGACTTGTTTCAGCAGGATTCTTTCAGAGGCACACCGAATGTACTCTGATAGCTGTTCTGTAAAGAAATATATAAAAATAGCTTCTGCTGGCACTTTGAGGCCAAAGACAAGCGATCCCCTGACAATAGGAGCAAGATGACAATAGCAGGAACCTCTGGAAACCAAAATCTTTTAGTAATACAAGAGAAATCTTGTTTCCTAAAAGAAAAGAGCTTGCTGGCATGATGGGGAATGAAGCAGAAACTTTACAGGCAATAGGTTTTAGAAGTTAAAAAGGGGCTCTGGTGTTACCATAGGGCTTCTTAGGCACTAGAGTAATACAAATTATCAACAGTGCTTCTTTCACAATGCTTTTCTGCAGGTACTGCTTTAACTGATGTTAATTAGTATTGTCTTAACTCAGCTGCCTGTGTGTGAGCATGCAGGGTCTGTTGGGCTAAGCATCAACCCTGTATCCAGGGCCCAGCAGCTCTCACAGTGGCTCCATCTCTCCTTGGTATGAGATCAGTCCTTTCTAGTACCATCCACTGTTCTCTTCCTTGTTGTGTCCTACTGGCATGTGCCATCTCCCTGACAAAAATTAAAGCAGCTTCTGAATATTTATCTTTTAAGCACTTGCACCCTTGCACAGCAGTGTGCAGCAGAAACAGGAACCAGGGCAATGGTTTGTGGAGACTGAAATATCCACAGGGCTGCTTGCAGGTCTGTGGCTCATTTAAGGGTAGCCCATGGTGAAGCACCTTCTCTGAAACTTTTCTACTTCAGAAACCCAGAGGGCCCAATCAAGACCACTTAGGTTTCAGGGCTGGCTGTTGCTTGATCCACAAGCTGGATTTTCAACACTGGCTGTGGAGGGATGTGTTTAGGTGTGGGAAACAAAATAGTCTGAGGTAAAAGAATAAATAATTTCCTTTCTTTCAAGACTGGAGTCCCTACTGCAGGGAGAGTGGTGCATAAAGCCAGATCTTGTTGCAGCTGGGGCTGGTGTGATCGTGGAGGTGCACATCTCAAGCCCAGGGAGGCTTGTGCTGGCATCTGCCCGCCTGCGCCGGGTGGGGGGGATGCGCAGCAGGGTGCTTGCCCCAAGCGTGGGCTGCAGGGCGCATGGCCTGCCCCGCTGTCCCCTAGCCCCCTGGCGCCGGTGCCCGCGCCCGCCGCGACCACCCCACGCCCTGAGAGCGAAGAGGGTGGGAGAAAGGGGAAGGGGTAGAGCCCGGTAGGGCCGCGAGGGGATGTGCCCGCGGGGCAGGCGCGGAGAGGGCTGCGGCGGCCAGCCGGGGCTGAGGGCGGCGGGGCGGTGCTGCTGCCGGGGCCTTTAAAAGCCGCCGGGTCCGGCCGCTCCGGGCGCTGCTGGCCGAGCCGAGCGGAGCCTTTCGAGCCCTCCGGCCGCCGAGCCGCCTCTCCCATGCGCCTGCCGAGCATGTCACAGCCTTTCCTGCTGGCGCCCATCGCCGAGTGCTCCCCGGGGCCGCCCGGCGCCCAGGTCCGACTGGCCGTGCTGGGCGCCCGCGGCGTCGGCAAGAGCGGTGAGTGCGGGGCTGCCCGTCCCCTTCCCCTGCCCGTCCGTCCGTCCGTCCGTCCCGCCTAACGCGGCGCTCTGTGTTTCAGCCATGATCGTGCGGTTCCTGACCAAGCGCTTCATCGGCGACTACGAGCCCAACACAGGTGAGGCGAGGGGCGGCGGGGCCGGGCGCGGCGGGCCCCGCGTCCGATGGCTCACGGTTCTCTGCTCCCCAGGCAACCTCTACTCCCGGCTAGTCCATCTAGACGGGGACCACGTTGCGGTACAGATCCAAGACACGCCGGGATGCATTCAGGTATGGAGATGCTTTGGATCAATCGGTTCTTCTCTGTCACCCAAAGGCTCAGCTTTTGAGCCCAAATTTCCTGCATGCCCATACTTAAGTCTCCTGAGACAGAGCTCAGGCTTCCCTTTGGATCTGTTCGATGTGCTGTGATACAGCCTTTCTACTTTCGTGACCCAATGCTGAATCTGTGCTCTCTGTTGTACCGCAGGCGCAGGAAGACTGCGTGCAGGTGTTGGATTCCCTGTCCAGGTGTGTGAAGTGGGCAGAAGGCTTCCTACTGGTCTACTCCATCACAGACTACAGCAGCTACCAGTCCATCCAGCCTCTCTACCAGCACATTCGCAAGGTGCACCCCGATGCCAGGACTCCCATCATTATTGTGGGGAACAAAGCTGACCTCCTCCACGCCAGGCAGGTACAGGCAAAAGAGGGACTACAAGTGGCAAATGAACTGGGCAGCCTGTTCTTGGAAATCTCCACCAGCGAGGACTCCCAAGGTGTCTGTGATGTCTTCCAGTATCTTTGCAAGGAGGTCAGCAAACTACAGCATGCTGGCAGCACGGACAGGAGGCGGTCATCCATCATCCCTCGGCCCAAATCTCCCAACATGCAAGATCTAAAAAGGCGTTTCAAACAGGCTTTATCTTCCAAAGTCAAGTAAACCTCCCAACGAGATCCTGTCTGACTCAATAGAATTTATTTTTGTAAACTAGTTAATAAAAATCTTTATTTTTGTACTAATGCCAGCAGTGTGGAACTAAGTATGTCAAAGCTTGCAATTTCCCTGCTGTTTTCTCATTTGACTGGTTGAGTTATTTTGGAAAAATAAAAGCTGCATAGCAACTAAATAGAGGTAGTTGGAAAGGGAACTTTTGCCAGGAGGCTTTGATACTATTTCTTTTTTTTTTTTGGGGGGTGGGGAGGGCTGGGATTTTCTGTGTTAAGCCACTCATATGATTTTCTTTGGAGGCCTCCGTTTCCTGTTTGTAAAATGGGACTGTTAATGATGTAAATCATTACCTGCCTTTACACAATGCTTGGAAAGCCCTTGGTGGAAATCTTTGTAGGAGACAAAAAAAGAGCTCTATTAAACATGAAAATATAGGAGCGTGTGTAAGAATTCTAGTTATAAGAGGTCTGCTTTACTCCCTCAAAGCTGCTGTTTTGCTTGCACCTGTAGTAGCCTGAATGCTGATAGGCTGTTAGGAATGAGCTCCAATTTCCGATGTGCTTTAGAGCTCTGTTCTACAGAATTAATCATGTGAGCCCCACGCATTTAACAGGAGGGTTGAGTTTCTCTTACAGATTGCTGTGGAACAAAGTGCTGAGCAATCCGCAGCAGAGGAGTGTGTGGGATGGCTGTTGCTTTCTCTGGAGATGTGTGACGGCAAGGACTGAAGCGTAGGTTCCCTGGACAGAAAATAGCTACATTTAAAAAGAATCACACCTTTATTTTCCCTAGGGTAATTTTGTAGCTATTGGAAATAAGTCAGACTTTACTTTTGCTTCACATAAACTCTGAACCATACTAGAATGGGTTTTATTAACTCTTTGCTGGATGTCTGAGCATGGAATGTAGGTTTTGCCCTTCCAGTATACCTCTGAATTGTGTATGTAAGAAATAAAACTACTCCATGCTAAGTAGAAAGTGTGGAAGTGGATTCATCTGTACAAGGGAAACTCGCTGTCCTCACTCAAGCTCAACTCCAATAGGATTTTATTTTATAAAATCTCACAGATTAAGTCCAAAGACCACCTTTTTCTTTCCTTGTGTTAGGAAAGGCAGGTAGGTGCTGTGCCTTGCAGTTAGTGGGCAGTCCCTGTTGTTTCTGACCCCTGGGACTTGAAGCTCGTTGGACCACCTTCTCTCTTTATCTGCAGATGACTCTTCCTGATGCAGGTAAGTGAGGGAAGGGTGACTGAGCAAGTTAAAGACAGTGCTCTGTGCAGAAGCACCCATGGCCAGCGTGAGCACTGGGCAGGGGTGTGGGATGCCAGCAGTACCATTCCCCACCCAGGGCTGTGTGCACATCTTCAGTCCAGGCATGTCACCTGTATGTCTCTTCCCTGAAGGCCTGTGCTGCCCTACCAAAGGGCACAGGAGAACTGGTACCCAGACCTGCAGCAACAGACTGGAACTGGGACTGCAAGCTGGGTCCAAAACTCTTGGAGTAAATTCATGTCAAAAGCATGGTGGCAGCCTGGACAAAGCTAAGTACTGTTTAAACATGTTAATACAATATTTAACACGTATCAAATATTTCAAGAGTAAATACCACTCTGGTACAGTTTTGTTTGTTTTTTAACCTGCAGCTTTTGTCTTTGGAAATTATTTCCTACTCACGTATCTGGTAGAGAGTTTCATCAAGCAAGTTGCTAAAGATATTCAGCACAGACATGGGTACAAAATATGCTAAAGGGGCAGGTAATACATACTGGGCAAGTCTGCATCTCACCATGGTCCTCAATGGCCAGATGAAAAATCACATTAGGCACTGGGTTAGGTGCCTCCCATTGCCCCTGGCAAAGCAGGAGCTTGGGTCCTCACAAGGTACAGGGGGAGAGCCTGCAGGAAGTAGTGGGCACTTGAGCAGGGATGGGCAGGAGCAGGAGGAAGAATGCTGTCATTTCCCCCATCTCTTTCTCTCATGGGGAAAAAGCTAGAGATGGCTCTTGCTACATAGGCACCCATGCTCAGGTCAAGGAGCAAACCCTCTTGTCTTGACCCCATGCTTGTCGTGCTGTTGGGCTGCTTCAGCCACATGTCAGGATGTGCAGGAGGAACCCCTCAGGGATAGAATGGGAAACATGGCTGAGTAGAGCATGCCCGTGGTAGGGAAGGAGGGCTGCTCTGATCTGCCTTCAACCTAAGGCAACAGCTGCTTTGGGCCACTCTGGATAACACTTTTGGGTACAGGTACATAAATTAGGCATTTATGCTGTTTGTCTGAATTTTCCCTGGTTGGCACAGATTTACTGAGCTGGAAGTTTTCAACTCTGAGCTGACAGGTAAAGCACAGGAAGAACCTGCTGCCTCCCAGCTCATTGTACCCCAGCATTTTCTTCGGTCCTGAATGAGCAAAGAGGGGCACACCAGGGCAGGGAGGGCAACGAATCTCTCAAGAACTACCAGAAGAGCTCCAAAGCCTTGTTTCTCCTGGGCCACAGCCACTTAGGCGCTCCCTACTGAATATGTGCCATCCTCGGTCTCTAAGCCCTTCTCACAGAGGGCAGGGTGGCTTCAGGAGGGTGAGTGGTGCATAGCCTGGCCTGTCTCCTTGATCAGAGGAAAATATGCATCTGCCTCTTTCCTCCCACCACCTCTGCTATGAAACAGAATCACAGCAATTTTCTCTCACAAGACGGATGAGTGTGTTTTCAGAAGCAGGGCTGTGTGGGCATCACACAGTATTATGGATGCTACTACATCAGCATCTCCCCCCTGCTGGACTATTTTGTCTACTTATCTCCAAGCTCTGAAATCATCCAGTAATGCTTTAAGGCTTCATGAATTTTAAAATAGCAGCTGCCATCAACCTGTTTTGTGCACTTCACCTCAGAAGCTGCACGTCCCTAGATGGAGATAGGGATGTTTTCTTCAAAAAGCTTTATGGATGTCCCCTTTATTTTCTGTCCCACTCGAGCACCTGGACCCAAGCTGCTTCCTCACTGTCTCTTGATGGGGACTTGCCTCTCAGCACAGGAAATGGTCAGTGCTGCAGGCTCATGCTGCATCCTGTGGTTCGTTTGCATGAAGGATCCTGGACAAGGCAGGCTGTGAGCAAGGATTGTGTTCTTGCTCATGGGCAAGAGCTGGGTTCAAGCTTCAGACAGGGAACAAAAGTGACTGAGATTTGTGTCCTAGGTTGTAAAATAGGACGTGACCAAAAGCATGTATTCTATTGCCATCTCCATGAACTGCTGAAACCAGGTGGGGCAGTATTCCCTCTGGGTTATCTTCTGTTAATGGGCCCATCAGTGCCCTGCCCATGACTCATAGATAACGCACACCTGGACTATCTCCTGTTAATGGGCCCATCAGTGGCTTATCTCAAGATTCATCATCATCCTATTGTGAGACATTCGACCCAGAGGGAGGGACCAGGCAGTTCATCCTGGATATAAACCGGGATGTTGAAAACCCTAAGCAGCCTTCTTCCACTGGGTATCCAGAGGACGCGTGCTACACGCCTACCACATCCATCGCTTCAGGAGGACTGCAGCCACCAGCTTACTGGACTGCCACTGCTGCCCTGACTATCAGGGCGTCAGGTTGTATCTGACTCTGTCAGTCTAAACCAGTCCTTTCTCCTGTTTTGTTTATATATATATATAAGTAAAGAACTGTTATTCCTGTTTCCTATATTTTTTGCCTGAAAGCCCCTTGATTTCAAATTTATAATAATTCGGAGGGAAGGGGGGTGCATCTTCCATTCCAAAGGGAGGCTCCTGCCTTCCTTAGCAGATACCTGTCTTTCAAACCAAGACAATTTGGATGGATGGATAGACGAATGGATGGATGGATGGACTGATGGATGACTACAAACAAATCTGCATCCCATGCCTGGATGTCCTGTAAAATGATTTTATTCCTGGGGGACTTCATTAGCTTTTGGTGAATGGAAGGTCTGAATAGATTCAGAATAAAGTCCTTTAGGCAAAGGTGACCTTTTGTGGCAGTTGCACTTGGCACATGACCGTGGGTGATTCACATCAGTATGGCAGCAGGATCTTTTCAGTTTCTCCTGAAGTGAGGATCCAAAGTCTGTTGTCCTTCTAGGAGAAATATCGTTGAGGGTGATGCTGTTGTTGGGTCACTGCACTACATGCAACACTCCAAAGAGCTGTGCCCCTGAGATAGCCTCAGAATGACATTCCTAAAAAGCTTCTTATGAGTAGAGCACGGCTCACAAAACAGCAGATCAGATTGGAGCTGGGGTAATTAATTACAATTCAGATTTCCTTATTGATTCTCAGACTTGCTCTTTCACCATTCTCCTCATTTCCCCTCTCTAAAAAGAAGGAGAAAGAAAGGCCTTTTTATTGAAAATGATTTTGAGAGAATTGGTTCATGAAGTTTTCTTACTACATTCAATGCTTGATGCTTTTGACTGAAAAGAACTATAAATGTATATTGTGACTTGTTATGCCAGTGCATATTGTGGAGCATAATCAGCTATATACTATCTTCCCACGCTACCTAAAGAAAAATTAGGATATAGAGATTGAGCTTTCATTTCAGTGCCCTGTGATACTTGATTTACAACTGAAAAGCTATTCAGTGAATTTTGCATAATGATTGTAGAGCTTCATAGATGTCATAGCTGCTGTTTTGAAAAATGCACATGGTTGTTTGCTATCCATGTTTTTCCTTTGTGACAGAAAATAACCAGCCCTAGAAGCAACCCTCACCAGAGACCCTCACAGTGTGAACTGCTGTGTAGAGGTGGCTGTTTCAGCCCCACGCCTTGTCCCTTGGGCTTTGCTGGGCAAGTGTTTGGTCAGAGGTACCCATACACCCAAGCTCGTGGGGTTGTGGTTCAGTAACTATATTTTGCTCTTGACCTGTGCACAATATTTCCATTAAAATGTATTTGTCCAGGAAATTGAGCAAGGTTATTTGTCAGCCTGCATTACTGGGAAGCAGTTATTCATTCTTAAAGTTGGACTATTTATCTTCTAAGGTATTTGGCTCTTTCCACATTACTAAAAACATCCTCTTCTCGGGTTTCAAATGGTCCTTGTAAAAATTTCATAGTAATTTTACCCCTTGGGATGGTAAGCCAATATCAACAAATATTGTTTCTGGGAGCAGCTCAGAGAAGAGGGGACTACACTCTCCCCCAGCTGGGGCAGGGAGGTGGATTATAGACTCCCATTCTGCAGCTGATACTTCCTTTCATTCCTGCAAACAAATCCCAGAGCAGGCAAAGTAATGTGCCTGCTGTTTGAGGCTCAGAGACTGAACTCTTCCATGAGCCTTTAAGAGCTTGGTGGTTTGATCTGAACCACACTCAGCAAGCAGACCTCCCAGTTATACAATTTCTTTTTGGTATTAAGAAGTCCAAATATCTATTTTAATCCTAGAAGATAGATCTGGCAGAAGCCCGAGGAGTGCAGAGATCATAGAGCAACCATAGCGACAGCAGCGTGGTATTGGCAGCCTCTTAGGATCTGAAGCAGATAAGGAGGTGTTGCCTTCCTGCAACAAAACAGCAGGCAATAAATACGGATGTGATTAGGCTGATTTGGGTGAATCAGATGCTGAGAAAGAAAAGGCCTGGCTTTCACCCCAGCATGCCCAGTGCCAGTGAAGAGGGCAGGTGCCCCCCAGCCCCCGGGGGTTAGCCCTGGCTCCTGCCCGTGGCTGGGGAGACTCCCCTCACCTCAACTGAGACATCTCACAATTGTGCTTCTGAGTAAAGCATGCACTACAGCCCGTGGGGAGGAGATGTGCCTGAGATAGATCGTCTTGCTCTTCCACGGGGAGAAACCACCCTGCATGATGCCCCCATCATGGGCAGCCCCCCCAGCCTGTGCTCCCCAGCAATGAGGAGATAAGCCCATGGTCCAGACTTACAGTATTTTTTCATTCTTTGCCATTTTCGAGCCTCTGAACTGAGTTGGGGAAAAGCTGTCCTGGGCTTTAGATATGAAGTAACCACTCCATCAGTACAGACAGGAGAAGCATCTGAGGATTATCTATCAGAATTATGATTTTTTTTACCCTTTCAGACAGCCTATAGTGGCTAAACCAGAGAGCTCTGCTTGCGTTTATTGCATTCTTCAAGGTGCCCAGTATCCCATTCAAGTGGCAATGTCCCTGCAGATTAAAGGTACTTAAAACATAACATTAGTCAAGAGGGAATTTTTACATCTGCCCAAGTGCTGCTCACATATGGCCTATTAAAAAGCCTCCTAATGGGCTGGTTTGTGGTTGTTGCACAACAAGGCTTTGGCTGTTATTAGAATGTGCAGATGAGCTACAGCACCTGCTCTGTGCTTGGGGATCACCATCCCTCAGCCACACAGCAGGGGGAAAGGTGCTGTATTATTTTAAGGAAGGCCTCAAGAAAGCACTGGTGCTTCTGCAGTGAGCTCAGTCAGGTGCTGGGTGGGCTCCATTTCCTTCAAAGAGGTACCAGTAAGTGATTTGCTATCAAAAAAGTTTATAAAATGTCATATCTGGATGCTCATGTTTTTTCAGCACATAGCAAATGGATGCAGATGGAGTGTGACTTCTGGTGACCCTTCAGTATTTAAACAGGGAGATGCAAACATAAGAGTTAGTCTGAGTCTCACGGGCCTCTCTCATGCCAATGATCCTGCTGTAGAAGAGCCTGTCTGGAATTAAGGGCTATTGGCAGGAGGCAGAGGTCTGTGCTAAATCAGGCTCATACCCTGAAGATAAAATATGCATCTCGTTGTTGAGGTGACTCGTAATTTTAGCTCTGGTGTTGAATAATGGAACGACATTAATAGTCTGATGTAAACCTGTCCATATTTCTTATGCAAAATTACCACCTTGGTAGTGAAACAGATTTTGATTTTGCCTGGATGCTGAAGAACACTGCACAATAAATATGCATTCAATTAGCTCAATGCGAGTGAACAAAGAGGCATTGCTTAATATAGCTGCAATTCCAAGAACTGATGCATCAAATGCAATGAATTGTTTTCCCAGGCTTCCAATTGTTTGAGGGATTTCTGATCAAGCTTGCTTAGAAGGCATTATCATCTGTTTGTCTGTGTTAATGAGACATTCAGACATGAAGCTGATAAAATATAAGGAAGACATGAAGCAGAATAGAGTTATTTTAACCTGGGCAGTGAGCTGTCTTGCTGGCTGCGTTGTTCCCCTGCACAATAAAGGAAAAACACAGGAGGAAACCGGAAACCTTCATGTGGACACAGCAGAGGAGAAGTTAGGAGACATCAGTTCTGCTCCCAGCCACACCACACAGGCATGTGGCTGCATGCTGGGCAATAGGAACAGGTAATTATAAAAGCTTCTTGCTTATCTGGAGGCAACACAATGGGCTCCACTCACTGCTTGTGCCCTTCCTGGTCTTCAACATCCTCCCAGTAGGGAGCCGAGCTGGCAGACATGCCTTAGACACTGGGGAGGTACCTCCTGGCGACTGACTGAAAGTCTCCATAGTTGTGCCTATGCTGCAGCTGAAAGAGAGATGGAGACTGAATCCCACTTCCAACATCCAGTGGACTGGTCCATGCCCACTCTGCTTAAAGCCATTTGCCCCTAGATGAGGCAGGTCTAGACAAAGTAGTATTCAGTCCTGGGACTTTTCTGGGACCTCTGGGATACTCAGATCCTTAATGAATCTGTTTTTATTTTTTCTTTTTTTTTTCCTATCCCCCTGCACTTCAAAATACCCAAAATTATTTGAGAGCTGTGTTTGAGCCCATAAGAGTGGTATTTTTAGCATGCAAAACATGCTTTGTGTTTTCTTGCATGAGGCTCATGGAGGCATTTTAGAGTGCAATGCCCAATAGGGTCCTGTTAAAGGTTGTGTGGGCAGGACCTAGCACCACCCCACCCATGATGTCTTTTGGGAGACAGCTTGTGGGAATGAGCTGTTCCCAGGGAAGTGTTTGGAGGGTGCTGGCTGGGGCCACCCACAGAAGAGCTAAGGCAGTGAGCTGTCAGCTGGAGTAGGTGGTCAGAATTTCACCACAGGGATCCACTCCATGACCCTCCTTCAGGCCCTGGAAGAGACAAACCTGTTCACTGCAGTGAAGATCAGGATATTTCTGTATAGCTTGCCACTAATGTTGAGAGTTTGGCTCCATGTCTTGGCCATCCCCCTTCACGCAGGTTCAGGCTAATTTTAGACCTCTCCTAAGCCACCTCTTTGCCAACTATCCAGACCCAGTCCCCCAGCATCTCTTTGTGGCTCATGTGCTTTAGGCCACTCACTGTCCCGTGCAGTTTCTCCAGTTTCTCAATGAACCATTGAACTACAGGTCCTAGATGGCACAACACTTCTGGGGCAGATTTACTAGCACTGAGTAGAAAGGGAGCAGTAACTACCCACAGACTGCTGGTTGCACTGCTCATCTGGAAACATCGGTTGCATCTCCAGAATATTGTTTGCTTCATTTGCATTGAACTCTCCCAGAAGTCAAATAGCAAAGCCCAGATCCTTTCCTTTGTGGCTGTTATGTAGGCAGAAGGATGCCATCCTACACCAAAGCACAGGGTTTGCACTGCTCTCGTTGAACTCCGTGGGATTTCTATTGTCACACATCCCAAGTTTCTCAAGGTCCCTCTGGACTGCCTCTCTGCCAGCTCTGCCAAATGGAGATGGCTGTCATTACTTCTAATCTATTACCATCTGTAAATGTGCTGAAAGTGCCCTCTGTGTCATCAGCCTAGTGCCTGATGAAAATACTGAACAATATCAGCTCCTATGTCATTCCCTGGGGTCCTCTCTTCATTACTGGCTGCCAGATGGCCCATCACAACATTGATTATTATTCTTTGACCTAATGGTCCAGCTAATTTTTGGTCCAGCTAATTTTCAATCCATCTAACAATTTGTTCATCCAGTTCATGTTTGCTCATGTTTTGCATGAAAGTGCAGCAGGAGAATTTCGAGCTATCAGAGCTGTTTCTGATCACTGTGAGTTTCTGAGGAGGGACAGCAGCCACGAGGTCACATCAGCACCCTCAGGTGCATCCCATCTGCTCACTTGAATCTGAATACTTACAGCTTCTCAAAGCAGACCTTCATCTGGTGCTCCTCCTATTGGTTGTTCCTCTTCTCAAATCATGCTGGATATGTGAAGGTGTGGGAGTAAGCCTTGCCAATGAAAATGTAGGCAAAAAAAGAGCATTAAATGTGTTGGTCTTTTTGCATATCATCTCTCAGTAGGTTGGCTCACACATTTGTTGGTGGGCTCACAATTTCTCCATGTTTGCTTTTGCTGCTAAGACACAGGTAGCATCCATCCTTTACATTTCTGCTCATCCCATGCAGTCTAAGATCCAGCTGGGCTTTGTCCTTTCTGATTTCATCCCAGAGTGAATGAACAATTCCTGCAGGCTCCTTTTGGTTGTCTGCCCATGTCTACAGTTGTTATCTCTTATTTTGCATGTCAGTTAATTGAGAAGATACTTTTTCAGACAAAATGGTGCACAAGCGGATGGTTTGTTCCTAAGCTGTTGTTTTCATACTCCCTGGGCCACTGTCACTCTTCTCTGATCTCCTAGGCCTTCAGCTGAATTTAGGGTGTCAGGTCCCAAGCATTCCTCCTTGTCATCCCACCTCCAGACTGCAGTTACCCATCTGTTTGCACTTTGGGCAATGGCACCACCTCAGATGTCACCTCATTTCTGAGAACCACAGGCATGGTGCTGAGGAACCCTCCTGCCCTCAGACATTTCAACAGTTCATCTCCCTCTCTGTGGGGCTTGTCTTGTCTCCTGCATGTCAGCTGTAGAGAACACAGCAAATGATGGATATAAGCTGCAGCACAGGGATTTAGGCAAGACATTTGAACATAATTTCTAAGAGTTTGGGAAGTTAGGTCTGGAAAAGGAACACAGCTATTCAATACAATTTTCACTCTTCAGAATATTTTTAAGAAAAAAGAGAGCCGTGGGGTTAGGTATTCCTGTGCTGGGTCTGGAAAAATGGGATGAATTCTTACGCCCTGCTCTGCCCCAGTTTTTTGTCATCTCTTCAATGTACCATCTGCCTTATTCAGTCATCTCTGCTCATTTCAGCTCCTTTCTCTGCATGACCAGGTCCTCAAGGGCTCTCTCTGATCCTGCCATTTTCTGGTCTAGACTAATGCATTTAATTCCCTCACTATCGGGAGCTTCATATCTTCATGGTCAGAAGATCCGTTTCATGGTTTGAAAAACAATGGAGTCACTCTAGTGGGTGCCTGCCACGCAAGCTCCTTGGGGAAAGGGGCTGGTATCCTACCCTGGAGAGTAACAGGGGCTGAAGGCTGCCCACCCATCAGCTCCTTCCCAGAGGACCCAGAGAAATGCAGGGAATGAGCACTGCTGATCTGGAAAGGGAGCTGGAAGTATAAACCAGAGCATGTCTCCCCCCTGGCATGGCTGCCCACTACCAGCATTGGGAATACTGCTGGGTGAGATGGAACTGGCCACCTCCCTTTGCCTGTTGGAGCAGCTCCCATCTAGCAGGGAGCCCATGCTCTCAAGCATGGCCATCAGCAGCGGCTCAAACATTGCCAGGGAGCATTTTAGCTGACTTCATTTAGAGAATCACTCAGCAAATACCGTCAGAAATCTGGTATAATTGTCATAATTTCCACTCTAAGCTCAGCAGCATGCCATGGAAATGTTGCACCACCTCATCAGTCGCTATCAAGTGTGGAGTGCAAGGCTCTGTACTCCCTGGAGAGGAAAGTCCTGGTGCTCAGGGAGCAGCTTGGCTCCCCAGGGGAGGATCTGAGGGCTACCACCCCTGCAAGGGAAGGAGCTGATCTCACCTGTGCTGCTCACACTTGTCTTCCCGAAAAACTTCTGTCAAACCTGGGCTGAAGCTCTTCACTTCATCATGTGCATTTCCAGAAAAAAACAATGATGTCTAATCACATCCACTCTTCCCCAGCCCTCTTGCAGGTCAGGTTTACCCCATGGGAGCCACAGTTAAGGACACTGGCTGCCATCCCAAGTCACAAATCTCTGCCCCAGTTAGCTAAAACCAGATGTTTAAATTAAAACCACCCCTAAACCTCCAGATTATGTAATGAAATCAGCCTATTCCTTGATGAGCCTGTGCAATCTGCAGTTTCACAGCTCTTCAAAAGTGGTTTATAAAAATATTAACCCGTGGACGTTCACTGCTTTGTTTTAGTTCCCAGTGAACACTCAGAATTTGCTGCAAAACTTTAAACAAGGTGGGATCTAGTTCTGGGACAGTGTTTTGCACATTGCAAAGGGTGGAGATAGGGGAGATGATGTTTGTTTTGGGAGGCAAGAATTATACATATAACAGTGTGCACTTAAGCAGTACCACACAACTGCTGTAAGAGTTTATATTATTTAAACAACATTTAAAATGGAGAAGCCTGAGGAGGCCTCCTGAAGTTTGTCAATATCAATTTTAGCCCTAAGGACACTTTGTGGCATCAAAGGCCTTAATGAAAGATTTCCTAAGGCAAATGGAAACTTGGAAGACTTTTATATTTTTCTATTTCTTATGTTCCTTTTCTTCTCCTGATAAACTCTGTATAATCTATCCACAAGCAGGTAGTCTGAGAGAAGATTTTATAACTGACAACTACAGACAGTTTCTTCTGTCCTGAAAAATAATTATAGATTCATGTATTCTTTGCTGCTGCTCTCAAGAAATGCCACTTTCCTCACCAGAAATCAAAGGCAGGCTAGACTTTTCTTACTGATTTTTCTAAATAATTTCTAATGTTATAAATTTTTACTTTCACAGCACAATACCTGTGGTGTGACTTTTGCTTTAAAACCCTCAGCTCCTGGAGACAAATCTCTCCTGTCATTCAATGTAAATTTCTAACCTTCAGACACTAAAGGAAAAGTGATGGGCTATGATCTAATGTGACCCAAAAGCTCAGAAAATTAGAGAACATCCTGAGCTCCGAAGCTTATATTTTAAATTGTGTGATCTTTAAATCAATCTACTAATGTGGAGAAAGAATTAGGAAAGAGAAAGGATGGGTTGTGGTGATTTTTCTCCCTTCTCCCCTTTTCTGTACTTCATGAAAATGGTCATGCAATCCATTGGAATAAGAAGAGGAAAGTGATGTCAGCCAAAATCATGGAGTCATGGAAATCTAGGAGTTGCAGCTCTTGACAGTTCCAGACAGGGGTTGGTGTGCTTTGGGAAAGGGAATGCTGTTTACTGTACATCATCCGCTTGCTCTCCTGTTGCCCTTTTCCTGCAGGATTGAGGAAATTTGATTGATTCATCCCTTATGCTTGTTGGAAATGTTGCTCACTGGGGACTCTGACAACTTTGTTTAATCTCCCTGGGGCTGTGCTCAGAGGCTTGAGCAAGTTGCTGATATGAACATCTCTAATTTGAACCAGGCCCTTGTGGCCATCAATCAGCATGGGGCAGAGGGTTGTGCTCAGCTAGGAAGCCCAAGCAGACAGGTGAAGGAGGCAAAGTGCAGGAAGCAGAAGCCTTGTGTGCACTTTGCCTTACCTGGGTGCTGCTGCCTGGGGCAGGTTGCCCCGAGAAGGACAGGAGCTACTGACACCACTCAGCCCTGAGTCAGTAAAACAAACCTCTGAAGACGGTGGGATGTGGGCATTAGTCCTGTTTCCCAAAATGAGCTCAGTAAGTGCTTATAGGCAGCAATGACATGTGAACAACTGTGGGAGGCTCTTACCCCATGGCTGGTAGGATCCACCTCCATCAGAAATTTATAATGCTCAGAAAAGATTTGCTGAGTCTTATTTCCCTTTGTGTACAGGATAACACTGAGCCCAGGAACTTCAGTGCACCTGAGCAAGAGCTTTTGCTGTGGCAGGGAATACCCTTGGCTGTGTGGTCACCCAAGGTGGGGACCTTGCTCTCTGTCTTCCCCCTCACAGAGACCAGCATGTGGCAGCTCAAGCTGAGCACAAAAGAGAGAGCACATGAGAAAGTTACAGGGTCTTTTGTAAAGACTGTTTTTTCCTGTTTTCCAACATATAATAAATACATAACCTCATCTTGCTAGCGTGTACTGGCTTTGTGTGTATTATGTGATCGTGAAACCTCTGCTGAGTTCTGTTTAAGTAATGTTTTTGGCTGAGCTCCTCATGAAGCAGAGGCAGGGGCTCCAGGCCTGCTGGGGACAACTCCTGTCGGGGGGTGCTGAACCACCACACAGCCTGTACTCCCTGTCCATCCCTTGCTGGGGTGCCAGCTCTCCTTCCTGCCCTTGTTTTTGCCAAGAGACTGGTCATCACCACTCCAGCCCAGGCAGATCAGGGTACCCTGTACTCTCAGTATTCCCAAATGTGAGCTATTAGGGTGGTGGTGGTTTTTGTTGCATAGGTTGGTGTGGATGTTTTTCCCCTACGGAAGGAGATGCATGGAGGAGCTGGTGGGTTAGCATGTAATTAGATTTGTCTCTGCTGCAGTGGCCTGAATGGGTGATGGATGGTCCAGACAGGTGGAAAGGAGGTGCTCTCATCCCCTGCTGCCAAAATTTATTTCTTTCTTCAGAAACCTCACTTACATTAGGCAATCTCAAACACCATGCTTCAAACTGCTGTGCGCTTGACCTGTCCTCAGAGCCACATCTGATATGTTGGGGTTTCTTCAGTTTGCACTCCAGAAATTTCTGCTGGTCATATGAGGAGAGAATCAATTGCTGGTTTAACTTCCCTCAGGTTACTCTGGAGACACCAGTCAAGTTGAAGGTGGTCTGTGATTTTTAAGAAAAGTGCCATGTAATTCCTGCAGTGTGGCTGGTGATGCTTGGCTGAGCCAGAGAAGATGGGAGAGAGAGTGAGATAAACCAGGACAAATTGCCGTGGGCTATTGCACCTCCTTACAGAGCCTAACACTCCATACTCTCCAGCTTCATTTCCTGGCTTACCTGCTCCCCACAAATGGCCTGCAAGGACATCATGTCTGACAAGTGGCATTACAAGAAGCTTTTTCAGTTCTTGAGCTTCCCTTTGTTGCTTGCTTTGTAACTTGCTCACGAGAGTTATGGCACCAGTGACCACGGATGTAGGTGTACATCGGTTCCTGGCAATCTCCACCCCATGCAGTCTGTTCTTACATAAGAGTCGGGGAAGATGCTTGACAAAAATATTTTCCACTTAAAGCAATGAAACAGAGTCTTGATGACATCATTTGCTGAGCGGCTGCAGATGAAGAGCTTGGTTTTTTTTTTCACCCCAAAAATGGGGTTATACATTCTTCCTATCAGACCCAAGTAAATTCATCGCCAACACTGAGCTCATTGCTGGAGATGATGAGGGTGCTTGGGGCACAGAAGGTGTGATCAGCACCAGACTGGCTGTGCCTGGTTCTGCATCCTGCCTGGTTGGCAGCGTCAGCAGTAACCCAGCTGATGTGCTGATACACCCCCACACTGCAGGAGGATTTGTCTTCTTTCCTTCCTCAGAAGAAGTGCAAGAAACTGGTTGAACTGGGCTGTTGAATCAGTCTGCTTCTGCTAGCAAAGCAAAACTCCCAAACTTCCACACAACCCACAGAAAGAATATATAAATCAGAAGAATGGGCCAAGAGGTGCCGTGAAGGTTCTTTTCACAGCTTTTACCTTCTACCTGTTGAAACCCTGATGCTCCTAAGCAGGTGCCTTGACTTTCCAATATCCAGGCAGCTTTGGTATTTGAGCTGCTAAAACCAGAACCAAGCACTTTCCAAAATGGTAGTGAATTGCTTCATTTGCCCCGGATTGCTCAATGTTCCCACTGCTCCATTGAGCAGTTAGCCTGTGAGCTGTGATGCCAAACCCTTCAGGGTCCCATGCCTTTAACCCCCAAGCATCTGCTACACTTCGCTGAGAGATGTTCTGATGGTGTTGCATCGTTCTTGAAAATTGTGCATTTTTCTTCAGTAAGAGCAGAATTATATCTGAGGGTATGAAACTTTACTTCTTTTCAAGGGAGCTTGAGAAGTAAGGCATCATTTTATTGGTTGTGGTATCTGACCTTTATAAAGTAGGGAAAGTTGTTCTGGAAGCAAGAGCCACTGTGAAGACCCAAGTTCTGAAATGAAGATTTTATTGCAAGTGCATTCCTACATCTTCTGTAAAGACTTATTTTTTGTATAGACATAGAAATATTTTGGTCTGTGCTTAGTGTGCTGTCTAATTTTTTTTATTATTTTCAGATTGTTCTCCCATCCAGTCTGATAGCTATGCCTTGCCTTATTGCAGTCATTGGCTAACTGCATCATGAGCATCTCTATTGTGTAGAAGTGAACTGAAAACCAGGGTTTGACAAAAAGAGAATGTCAAAGGATGAATAGAGAAGTCAACTCTTTTCTCATTCCATTTTGTTGGGAGTGAAAACTGCCTTTATTTTTCAGGAACAGCAAAGTGGTAGTGTTTCTTTTATGAGAGTACAAATAATAAAACTTCACTGATTATGGTTAAGAATGAGATTCAAGAAAAAAACCCATTTAAGTAAAAACTTGTTTTTCTGCTAGTGCTTATTTCACAAAAGCTTGCTGAGTCATGTGCTCTGAAGGGTACCTGAGGGGTAGAGGGATTACATATTCCACACCAAGATGACAGAAAATGCTTTAAATTTTTAGCTTGGGTTTTTTTTTGAGAACAACTAAATCTTCATTGATTTTTCTAGAGATCAAAGCTGAACATACGTAACGGGAAAGAACAGCCCCAGGGAGAGCAGAAAAAAGAAATGCATGACACTTTACATTGATTTAGCCATTATGTTCCACTGGACAAACGGGATATAGCTAGAAGAGCCATTACACATCATTGTTTCCAAAGATGGCCTTGATATTTTAAGTATTTACACACAATTACAGCTTTAAGTACAGTAACAAGTGGTAGAGCTTTGCCCTTCCCTCTTTATCTATTAAGTCATAAAATTACACACAGTGCTTCTGAGTCATCCAAAGAAGCCTGAAGAGGTGGGCAGAGCATCACTATGTTCTCGTTTGTAGGGAAGGTACTAAAAGAATGGAGAGAAAAAAACTGTAAGCAGCTGTGAAGAAGAATGAGGAAGGCTTTTCCATGCAGAAGAGATGTTCTTCTGGGTCTTAGTACCTATTGGGAGCAGAACTTTCCAAAATCCTTTTAACTACCAGTTCCTGGGGAACACATTCAAGGTGTTGCCTGAACATCAAAGAAGAGTTTGAATTAAGCTTTACCATTTCCAGCTTCACATTTTGGGCAGCGAAGCACAGCCAAATCAACCAGCTGTTGAAAGTCTCTCCAGAACAGAAGGAATTGTTATATGACCATTAGTTAAGATCCAATCAGTGATTTTAGAGAAGTTGCCACCATCAGGTTCTCATGTCACTTTTTGTTCCCAGTGGAGAAGGAGTGAACTCAAGTTGCCTTTGACTTGGTAAAAATCTATTCAGGGGCTGGGGATTGGAAACACTGCACTCATCTGCCCAAAGAGCAATACATTTGCTTTCAGCCTAGAAAACCTGATAAGTCCTAGCTAGGACTTACCTGAATCACTGCTTCTCAAACTTTTATGCAGGTAGCCTCACCTCTCTTTTTACTTCTTGATTTCTTTACGGGCTTTCAACCCTATTCCATTTCCAGGATCATGAACAACTTTGTATTTTACTTCCTTACTTCTCACTCCCTTTTTCACCTTGAAAGTCTAAGGATATCCTCATGACTTGAGGATAGATCAGTAATCCATATACTGAACACCCAGATTCTGCATGCTTTTTCCATACTGCTAAACGCAGTGGAGACTAGATGAGTAATTCTGGAGATGAAATACTGCTGGAGACATACCCCAGCCTCACTGCCATGCTGCTCTGGATGTTCACAACACTCAGGGCTAGTCCTTGTGTAGGACATTTCTCTTGAAAAGAGATAGGGGAAGACATCCAGATTGGAGCCAGAGTGTGGACAACTGCTTGGGGGATTCAGTACCTGAGCTGTCTCCCTGGGTCTCCTCTACTCAGTACAGTAGGTACATCCTTTAAAGACTACTTGTCCTTATACCTTTAGTCCACTTACGTGTTTTTCACATAAACAAGTGTGGCCCTGGGCCAGCAAAGACATCTATATCTTAGACAAATGTAGCAAGTTGTTACTGGACAGCCTGGGCTAAGTGTGGAATCAAACAAGAGTAACTTGAGCTTCAGTGAAAGTAGCACTGGGGTTCAACTTCTGCCTGGGTAGAAGTCAGAGAACAAGGGAAGTCCCAGATTACCACCTGTCCCGTCTCTGGATTGACCCAATTGAACCATGCCCTTCTCTGTAGACTGTACCTGAAAAAGAAGGGATGGGTGAACGAATGGATGGATAGACAGTCAGAGAGACAGAAAACATATTTGATGTGTTAATTGCCTGAACTGCTAAATTTCCTGGGTTGGTTTCTGTCCTTCTTTGCTCCTCCTGAGCTAGAGCTTTCAGGAAGATGACAGAAAATGGGGAGGCTTAAGATAATGTAAAGTTATGGTCACATTTGCCACAGTTGCCTTTGAAATGGATACCACCAAACGTGTGGTATAAGTACAGTAATGCCTGGATCTAGCCTCCAGGACTTTCTGTCTAGTGGGCAAGTCCAAGCAAATTCCATTTGACTCAGTAAAATCAGTGATTGCGGTCCCCAGCAGTGTCATATTCACCCACCTTTTGGCCAGCAGTTCTTCCACAGGTATTTCCCAGCAACACACCTGCATTGCACACTTGCCTCTCTCTCTTTTTCAGATAATGAGGACTGTGCCTCTGCTTTGTTCTGGGGACATTTGTGGGGTGAGCATGAGGACCCTGGGTGTCAGCTCAGCTTTGGCCAAGGATTGTATTTAAGGTCAAACCCTTGCCCATGGTCCCTGCCTGATAGCAAGTGCACACATTCAGAACACAAAACCAAGAAGAACCCAGGATATTTTGACCTGTTTGGTCATGTGAAGTATTTGTAGATCTGTGGAACAAAGAGTTGTCCTATGCTTTGTCTCCATAAGGGTCCCCTTCAATTATCTGCACTGGATCCTGTGACACCTCAGCTTATGTAATTGCCTGAAGGTATATACCTGTAGGGCTGCAGCACTACCGAGCTGCTACTCCTCTGCCACAGCCATGGAATCCTGCTTTTGTTGGACTGCTGTGCGATAAAGGCTTCATTCACACTGTAGTGCTGTTGTTCCTTTCCAAGTGGCTCTTGTTTCCTCTCCCTGAGTGCATTGCTGCAAGATCTTTATAAAAGATAAAAGAGAACTGATTCATTGTTTGCTAACAACTCCCACGTTGTGAAGCGGCTGAACACTTGGTCTCCAACACTCTTTCATCACTGTGGGCCTGGCTTGGCCCTCTCTGGAGCCAGCAGGACTTTATCTCGATATGAATTAAGCCTCAGATGCTGTGGCTGGTATCAGTAAGTAAAAAAAGGACAAGCCTGGTTTTCAGAAGTATTGTATAGAATAGACAGAGGCACACTCGCTTCAGAGCTGGGGATCAGGAATTCTGGGGCTGATCTTGATGTTCACAGCCATGGGTTGCCGTCTCAGAAGTGATGCTGTGAATAACCACACTCTTTTCCTGCTGGGTAAGAGTCTCTGCTGTAGAAGAGTCACAATGTGGTTCATGAGCAAGCAATTGTACATGATATTTTATGAAACTGTAGTAAACTTATCATCACAAGTCTGCTGAAGGAAGTATTGGGCAAGCAGTGATAAAGGCCAAGGAACTGACTGATCTAATTCTGCACTCTGAAATGCTTGGCATAACTTTAACTGGAACTAAGGGGTTTGGTGTCAGCTCCCTCTCCTGACAGTGCCACCAGCTGTAATGTTCCTATGTCAAGCTATCAATCCCTGTTTATTCAGATGGCTGGCTGCTTCTTTGGGCAGAGGTCTCATGAATTCCCAGGTTAGCTTCCCAAGCTTCTTAATATCCATAAGTTCTTGACAAATGGCCTTTGTGCATATATAGTGGAACTGCTGCTTCCCTGACATTGGAGAGCAACTGTGCTAGTGTTGGTGTATCGAATGGTTTGAGATGGTTCCCTAGTAGTCTTGTCTGCAATTGTTTTGAATAACTTAGTAAAGCTGACTAAGATTTGGGAAGGACATCTAGGGGACTTTTAAGGTCCCTTCCAGTCCAAACCTTTCTAAGATTCTGTGATTTCCATGCAGTTTTCAACTATTTCATCAGAATTAAGTCTACTTTATTGATTGCAATGTAAGAATGTTTATTGTTTTGATTGAATTGGCCTGTTTCACAAACAGCCAAAGCGTGGTTTCAGAAGGGCTTCTATCTTTTGCTCTGTGTTTTATAGCTTCTCTTCCTGAGCTGCATCCTCCAACCTCTGTTTCTAGACCTGTAGCAGTTCACATGCAGCACCTGTGGAGATGACCCAGTGACTCTTGGACAAGGAACCTGGTAAGGTTTTGCTCTCAGCTTCTCTAATGCACCTCTGCCTGTGTGATTTTCTTTTTTTTTTCCCCCGATAATTAAGTGTAATTATAATAAATACATCAGGTATAAAACAATCTCCTACCTCATAAAAGGTATCCAGTTAAATTGCCCGTGTTTGTGTGGGAATGTTTTCTTTTTCACTGGCAAAGTTTCCTTATAAGGAGTAACAATGAAGATCCTGTTAAAGAAAAATGTGTCTTGAAGGTTTACTATTTCACTGGTTTTCTGTAGAACCATTTACGCAAAGCTGTGAGTCACCAGCTGAAGTTCGGTGTCTGAAATTGCTGGCAGAGTAAATTCATTTTGTGCATGAGAGATCAGCAATCTGCATGCATTACAGTCAATTCATAATTGCTTTAAAATCACATGGCAAATGATTATAATTAGGACAGGAGCTGTTCAAATCAAGAACAAAAGAAGGCCAGAACCTAAATCTATTCATTGCTACATTTCTCCTCCTTGAAGGTTTATGAAAGATGTCCCAACTCCTAACTGGAAAGCACAGTGGAAATCATCACTGCCCCTTCCAGCTGCTGCTGTGTTGTCAGGAAGTTTGGCAGAAATGCTTGCGAAGTGGAACATTTACTCTTAGTCACAGGGACCTAGGAATAAAGGCCTAAAATAGGCAAGTCTTGAGAGCAGTAACTTCATTGTCCTTCCTAGATAGTTGAGCCTACCTGGAAAATTGAAATGACCTCTGTCTACGACTGTTCTGTCTCCTCCACACCCAGGCTCTGCAACATCTATCAATACAGACCTTCCTCTAAGGGATTCTCTCTTTAGAAGCAAGGAAGAGTCATCTATACGTAAAGGGAATATCTCCAAAGGTGCAAGATGCCTCAGGAAAGTACATGTCATTCTTAAAAGAGGTTACTGTCCATTAGCCCTACACACTGCAGGAGGGCTGAGACCACAGCTAAGTGACTAGAAAAAAGCAGAACAGAATGAAATCTTGAAAAGAGATATTCTGCTGGTAGAGGTTAAAACCAACACAGAGACACCCTACCTCCACCCCCAGCCCCCCACACTGATAGTGCAGAGACAGGGGTATGAGCTGAGCCTACACAAGCCCCAGCAGCCTGACATGGAGTTCTTGCCACAGCTCCCATCTCACTGATGGTGCAGAGGCACAGTCCCTTCCTGCAAGGTGCTCAGTGCCCCAGGACACGGTGGGAGATGGCAGATCTCCTGGCAAGGCCAGGAGCTGAGGGAGAGGAGGGAAAACCTTGAACACATGCGAGGGGGTGATGCAGCACATCAGCATCTGAAATATTACCCAGGGTTTTGAAACCATCTGAGCAGGGGCAAGGGTTAAGGGGGACTTCACTGCAAACTGTGGCTTTTGCCTCTGGTTATCTGTGCTTCATCCATGCACAGTGGGCCAGGTGGGAGGCAGTGCCCATGGGAATGGTGGGCTGTGGGACAGCACAGCCCCACTGTGACCAGCAGACAAGCTCCCCCAGACCCATGGGAGGGCAAAACTTTCTGAAGATAGCTCCACACAGGAGAAGGATGCTGACTCCAAAATGCGTAGGCATAACTGAATCAAAGAAGTGAAATCACCCAGCTTACAGCAGCTGGTACAGATCATTATTTAACTGAATCAGAACAGAGCAAAAGCTTCCTACTCCATAAATCCAGATGAATGTGATTAATTCCTGTGAAATTTTATTATCAACAAATTATATTTGGTCTTCATTTGAAGATTTGTATAAGGGTCTTTTTTGGCAAGGTCAGCAGTTGTGCCAAGCCTGATTTCCCACCAGTCTGGAAATCCCCAGCACTCTGTGTACCTTGACACACACGTGACACAGCTGCTGTTTTGGCAAGGTCAGTCCAAAGAGTGAGGCCAGAGGCCATCTCCTGCCTGAGTAGGGGAGCATTGCCCACCCCACTGTTGGTGTATGAAGAGGTGGAAGACCCATTGCTCTGCATCCCAGAGATGACACGACTCTGGCATCTGTGTAATTTCTGTTCTTAACCACAACTTCCATCAAAAACATACACCTGAGAGAGCTATTCTTTCCTCTTCACAGGTGAAAGAGAAATAATATCAGCAGACAATTGCTACTGCCAGGAAAAATAGAATCTTCAAGCTGGGAGGCTGCTGAAGTCCCTCAAGCAAGAAATTTTTCTCTCTTCTAATGACTCCTGGATGACATAGCAAATCTTCTTTCCTGATAGCCTGCAGTTTACATGGAAATTGCTTCAGGACTCCTCCAGTATGTGCTTAAGATGAGACTGGTCTGAAGAAGGATCCTTGCTTCTTTTGCTAGGGCTCTGACCAGAAGGACTTTCTCCAAGTGACATATCCTAGATCACATCATCCTTTTGCTCTCAGCAAGCCAAGGCAGACAATGCTCCTGCCTGGAGAATTTAATAACTGTCCTGAGTGTGCGAGAAGCTCCAAGGCCCAGAGACACCATATTTAATACTAGCAATCAAGCATGCCGTCATGCCCAGATTTAGCCTCCCTTCCAGCCACACAAGAACCAGAGAAAAGAAACTTCAGCAGGATCAGTGCATTTTCACTGATAACAAATCCAGACAACGCAGGATACAGATTGGTGCTCTTTCAAGAGACACGTGCTAGTCACTACAGCTGTTCTCAGGATACAAAATGTTTGGAGTGACGACCAGAGGTCAAGGTGCCTTTGCTCTGATGCAGCTCAGCAGCAGTGAGGCTGTGCAATGTGCACCATCTTGGCAGACACAGCTGACAGGATGGCTATGGAGATATTGCTAGTTAGGAACAAATAAGTGTGCTGTCAATCACTAGTGTAAAACCAGATGTTGGGAGCTTCCATTTCTGGCTAGCCAGCTGACAAAGTGACAAATCTTTCATCTGCAGGAATAAGAGAGTTTGGCATAAAGATATTTCTTCAGAAATGGCAAGGAAGAAGTTTGATGTGTCTCAACTGATTGGTTAGGAGCAGGTTAAGGCCAAGGGAACAGTGGACTGAGATCAAAATTTCTAAGTAAAAAGAAGCAGTTTAGATTTCAGGTGCTTTGAATTTGCACATTTGTAAATAATTAAGATGATCCTTAAGGGGTTTGTGATAGTGTTTTTACATGTCCCCAGATAAATGTAAGAGAATTGGGCTATCAATTTAGCCTTTGCATGCATATGCTCGGCAAACCCAGCAAGTGCAAGGCTGAAAGGGAGCTACATAAAGGCTTTGGAAACTAAGTCCTCTGAACAGCTCCTGAGCTAAGTGGTGGGAACAAATGTGAGCGGATGGGTACCAACTTGCCCTTCTGCCATGAAGATGATCTGTGAGCTGTCAAGATAGTTCAAAGTCATATTAAAAGAAATAAAGAATTGTTGTGGGGGTGATTGCTCATTGCTGGGATCACCTGGCTATTGTTTAGGACCAGAAAGGCTCTTTCCACTGTGGTCTTACTGAAGTCCTTCTGTGTGTTTCTCAAGCCTCCCTTGCAAGCCAGACGATGCATCACATGCATCACATATTACAACTCACGTGCTTTTTACCCTCTTCTTCTTCCCAGGTCTAGGGCAAGATTGGTCTTTGATGAGGTGTGGTAGTTCTGGAAGAGGGAAGTAGTAGTCTAGAGCAGCTTTCATCCAAAACTCACAAGCTTATGTGGTCCCGGTTCATCTACTGCAGAGACCAACAATCAGCATAACAAGCACAGACAATGAGCTTCATCATGCTGTCTGTAACAGGCAGGTACTTGTGAAGTCTAGCCATGTTAACAGCATGCGCTGGAAACTGGACTTTTGTTTTCTTCTAGAACAGAACAGCAATCTGCCCTATGAATGAATGGGATGGGATATCTACATCCCATGTGACAGCAGCTTAGCAAATGTTCAAAGAGGCTTCTTACAATCCAGCTGCATCCTCCAAGTCAGTTCAGTATGGCTCAAGCAAACTTGGACAGGACATGCTGTTATTCAGAGGAGCGTAAAGGCTGTGATGGGCTGAGGAACAGGGAAGGTAGGAAGCAGCAAGAAATGCTGTGGAGCACTCTGCAGCAGCTGGACTTTGAAGCCTGAATCTGACTTAATTTTCCTGACTTCCTTTTGATTAGGGAAAGATGGTTTTGAAAAGGAAAGCCAAGAAGCAGCCAGACTGGAGAAGATCTAACACTGTCTATAGAACCACTGTATGTCAGGGTGCAGTTGGACTCTCAGAGACGGGGAGAGACATCAAACATCATGGAGATGTTTGTCAAGGAACACATCTCATGAAAAGCTTATCCTGCAGATGTTCCTAACGCCTCTTCATACTTGGCATCTAGAAGAAGATTCCTCAAGGATATAAATTATTAACCATATAATGACATGGACACTCAAAAGGATGTTCCTATCCAGAGCATCATCAGTTGTGGAAGAAGATGCAAGTCTAGATGTTTATTCAATAGGCACACCATTAGAAAAAGCACAATGCACAAATAGCCAGGTTGCTTTATGCAGCATCATGAGTTATTAGTCTGAGTTACACAGACTTACAGTCAACTTCCCTGTCTCCTTCCAGCAAGCTTTCCAGTCTTACATACCAACACAGTTCATGTGCAGGATAGATTTATTGAATTTCTCTCAGCTAGAGGCCACCCAGCCTCATTCCATTTAGTCTTAGGTTTTCTTGGGTGGTAAAGGCGCAGATTTCTAAATTTTTGAAGTATGCTTAAGCAATTTCCAGGAAACAGATGCATATCAGTACGTGCTCTAGCGTTACCTAAATGGTCCTTAAGAAATAGGCAGCAGCTGTTTTAAGGCAGAAAACCCCAGCATTTCACAAACAGTCTCAAGTTCTGTTTATTTAAAGAATGTACTTAATAAGTCCATTGTGAGCATAATCATAAATAAAGTAAAATGGATGCATTTGCCATAATACTTTTAGCTGGAGCTCTTCCGGATTTTGTTTTCTTTGGAGCTCTGTAAGAGCTGAAGACTCAAAAGGTGACCTTGATAATTCATTAATCATCACAAAACACTTCCTTGAGGGAAAGAAATATGAAAGGTATGTGCAGTGCTGAAAGAGGGCGGCTTGATTCACAGCAGATTTGAGAGTCTGGGCTCTCAGCCAGAGGATGATTTTTCTTAAAGAAACGGTCCATCCAGCCCCCAGGTGCACAGTGGGTCCATCCAGCCTGGTGTGCATGGTCGCCCCCCGCTCTGGCCTGCCTATTCCTTCCACCATGACACCTCTGCAGAGGTCAGGGCTCACCTCTTTTGGCAGCTCAGCTCTGGGAGATGGTGGCTTGGCTTGTTACTCCAGCTAAAGCTCAGCTCTTACGCTGTCACCTCTGCCAGAGACTGTCCTTGACTTGCTCTTCACCAGCACAGACCACCTTCTCCTGGGCCTCCTTTTGGTCTCTGGATATACCTATGCAAGTAAACTAGGAAGGGACAGGACACTAGCTTCTGGCACTGGCCTGCAGCTGTCCTAGTGGGACACTTAGCACATACCCTGGCATGGTTTGTAGCCCCAGCAGCCACCCTTCAGTGCAGCAAACACCTGGGCACAGTTCAGCTCTCAAGAGACTCAATGCACACACAGGTGCAGCGGGCTGTATGGATCTACACCTGAGCTGTAGGTGCAGGCAGGTTATCCAAGCAAATGCAAACTATGCCATGGACGTGTTCATTTCTCACGTACAATTGCAGTCAACGGGGTCCATCCTTCTGCTCTCCCCTTGCACTTGGTTGCTCTACAAGCTGTTCTGGGTCAAAAGAAGAGACAAAAAGAGCAATCAGGCGTCCCAGAAGAAAATTTATTTGGGCTCAACAACGCAAGATTTGTGAGATTTCAACTCATGAAAAAATAGGTCTGACAGAGAGAAGAGCCCAGGTCTACCATCACCTTGGAGGTGAGACTCCCCTTGCTGTGTATAGGTGTTTCAAGGATGCCAGTTAATTGCTCCACCAGTGCTGGCAGTGCCAGGACTGGGTATCCTCACCATGAATAAAGCTATGGCTGTCCTTGCCCTCTGTGGCTGGGGCACACACCATTTTTTACCATAGGGCTGCTGGATGCCCTCCACTCACCCCACACATCTTCTAGCTCTCTGAGCTGTGCTTGTGGCCATTTCACTGACTATCACAGATGAAGCCTCTGGGGCATGTTGCAACTGATCACGTGGTCTCCTGGGGTTCAAACATACTGACATTGTATTTCCTCAGACCACAGATGTCACATCTTCAAGCTTGTTCTATTTGAAGCAGTCACCAACATCTGTCTGCCTCACCAGTGCAGTGTGCAGCCAGGCCTGGAGAGCCTCGGCTACAGACCTGTAGGAGTGGCATTACAGACTGAGGCCCATACTTGGACATCTAAGTAAAGCAGATCAGTCTTTAAAGGCACTCAGCACTGCAGATCTCCCTGATTTTGTCAGTTGTTCACTTAAAAGGAATGAGAATGTGATTAGCACGGTACAACTCTCCATAACTCATCTGGGATAACTCATTGTTTCCTCAAGCAACTCTTCTTTCAGCCAGGCTTGCCACAGAGATGAAGGTATCTATACCATGGTTTAGGCAGAAAAGCATGTGTGCAGGTGTTCCTCCTTATTCCTGCACCATCAAACTGCGACTGACATAAGCCAACGTGTCCCATTATTTTCACAAAAATAAATGGCTATGTACAGGAGAAAAAGAGACGTCAGGAATGTCTGCATAGGGAAGCAGAAGAAAAGGACCAATGTCTTCACAGGGAAGTCCTACAAGGCAGGTACATTAGGATTACCACAGCCACTGATAAATGTCTTGGAGCTGGCACAAAAGAATCCAGCAACTCAGCAGAAATCCACCAGGAAACCACTCCACCTACCTTCCCACCGTAAGTCATATTTTCTCAAGGCAAACACATCACCAAAACTCTCTTCATCCCTCCACTTGCCCATGTGCTCTTTTTAAGCCAGGTAAAAAATAACAAGAATGTGACTTGGCTTGGAGGAACGTGAAGTTGTTCAGGAAAGATACATAAGCCCCAAATGTTTAGGGAGGAGAAGTGCAGGTACAAGAGCACATCCAGAGACACTGAAGTGACAGTGGGTAGCAAATCAAACACTTGCAAGAAAACACACCCTGAACTCTATTCACACACATGCATTTTGCCATGGAAAAATGGGTGAAAAGACCTTTTTTAATGGGCTCGATGTAGAGCAGAGCCTTCTGATCCCACTCCAGCACAGCAGCTGAGCAAGGTTTTATTTTAAGGGCATGTGTAATCTCAGCAAAGCAAGTAGGATTTCTTGTGTGCCCTAAGTTAAGCATAGGTTGAAAATTGCTTCTCTGGCTGTGGGACAGGGTCCTTAACACGCAGGTCATCCTTCACAGCTCTGGGAGTGTACACTGGGTACTGAGGCCACTGTCTTGGTGGGATGACAGGATCCAGAGCAAAGCCACAATTTCAGAAGACCAGAGTGATCAACTTCTAAGGTAAAATCATAAAGCAGAAAAGGGTTTTTCTGACGTTATAACACAGTGTGTGGGCAGATGTAAAAGCAGTCTGTAAATATCTGAGGATAAACAGTAAACACTGTTGATAGAAAAAAATTACTTAGGCAAGCACACTGACAATTAGGGTGAATGAGAGAACATTAAGAAAAGGAAAATGCAAATTAAATACTATGGGCATATTGGTGAGAGAGTTTAGGCTATGAAACTGCTGTCTACAGTTTGTGCTAACTTTCACAGTTCTGCTTCTCATAAAGCCATCAGGCTGGAATTGAACAAATTAATATCGATACTCTGGATTTTTAATTTGTTTTAATTTTAATTGAATTGTCTTTGCATCATTCAATGTATCTCTATTACAATCAGGCCACTCAATGTCACTTCTACAAGAAGTAAGAGGCAAATTATGCTCAGAATATTAGTATCAGTCTTCTTAACTGGTTTTGGGCAAATGATGCTAGAGCAATAGAGATCAGATGCTGTTCCAGGTTGCTCAGATTTAGGTAATGTACTTTGGATGTCCACATGTTTTTCTTTTAATCTTTCAGTGTAAAAGAGCTTGTTAGATATTCACATAACTATTCCCATCATCTAAAAATAGTTGACATTTATTCACACAGCTCTTTTGCGTGGTGAAGCTAAAGCACACTGGGATTTTAGTTCAAGCAGTCTGCTTAAATCTTGTGTGTCAGCAAAGGAGAACCAAGGACTGGTGCCACAGCCTGCAGGGAAGGCAAGCCTGTCGTTACCTGTGGCTTTGTGTTTCAGATAGCTCAGGGCTTCACTTTCACAGAGGATGTGTTGCTGGTTGTTGCTGATCAGCTGCCTGGATCCAGATCCATGGGACAATTTGGTCCTGGTGAGAGGATTCCAAATGCCCGTGATGAGCTAGACAATGGTGTCTAGGTTGTGCTGAAGCCATCACTGTCCCTTGGCAGTGTTGCATCCTGGCTTTAGGCAGGGCATGTCCTGCTTCTGCTCCTGTCCTTGTCTTTTCATTCTGCTTTTTTTTCTGCACAGAAGGATGCTGTAGCATCAAGAAGAGCCCAAATAAACATAATCCAGAGTCCAGACCCATGGGCACAGGTGGTTGGCAGAGCAAGCTACCACAGCATCTGCATAGGAATCGTTCCCACTGGCACCATCATGTCCTGTTTGTCTACAACACCCCTCTGGATCTCTTGTTGCACCAGAGTTGGATGAGAGCGACTGGTGCAAGGACACAGTGCTCAGCCCAGTCACAAACCACACTCTCTCTACCTGGGAGCTGGTCTGCCAGGTCAAGAACAGAGCCCAGCCAGCCCTTGCATGCAGTCCCCTCCAGCATTTGCAGCCTGCTGCAAAGGCAGAGGGCCAGTGGGGTGCAGAGCAGTGAGGTGACCCTGGAGCAGCAGATGCTCCTCCTCCTGCCGTGGCAGCTACAACATTAAAAGCACAAAGTGTTTTTTTATGAGTTGATCCTTTGTTGCCAGTAACTTTTGCTGCTATTTTCCTCCTTGGGGTTGCCAGAAGAAACTTCCAGGAGAGGTTTGAGGCTTTGCTTTTCTTCCATGATGATTCTTCTCTTGGCAAAAGTGTCTCCATCTACATGAGCAGCTGGTGACTGAGCAAATAATTTCAGGGAGCTCAGTTTCTGTGGAAGCCTTGCATGTGCCCCTCACAGTAACTCTCCATAAACACTGGTGTCACTGTGAGAGCGGACGGCAGCTATTGCCGTGTTTCTTGGTAAACACAGATGGTGTTTATGCTTAAATATGCCAAATGTGGTAATGAGAGCAAACTTTCAAAGGATTTATTTTTATGTTGTTTCCATTCTGTCCCTCTGATAATTAAGGCTGCTGTGACCTGCCTTTTGAAGGGGGAAAATATATTTATGCAGTGTTATTCAGGTTTCTAAAATAACTAAGGAAGGTTTTGTTTGGTTTCTACTGAAGGACACTGAGCTGCTGTTTCCCAGGTTTTATTGCCCTGTATTGAAAACTGTAGACCAAGGTTTACAAGGATGATTTGGTTATTGGTTTATGTATTTATTAGTAGTTTCTAAAGCTTTCTCTATAAAATGACTATTCTTTCTTTTTCCTCCAGAAAATGACATTAATGTAAGAGTTCGAAAGTTTTACTCTATTCTGTGTAGGTTCTTATGCCATGCTCATGCAGTAGAATTGACCACCAGTGAGGAGTGTGTTCAGACATGTATCTGTCTTCTGGGATATGTCTCTCCTCCCATTGCCTCTGGAGGTGAGTGTGATGGGAAGCCCTGTTTCAGATAAACACTGACACATGCAAGCATGCAAACAAAAGTTGATGCTAGAGGCAAGATCTGAGAAAGTCCTACACTCTGTGAAGAAGGTGACAGAAGTCCCTCCACAGTTACAAGCATCCTCGGTCTCCTTGTCCCTACAGAAAGGAGCTTCCTTTTCTTAGGATAAATTTCTTTCATGAAAGGGTGGTCAGGTGTTACAACAGGCAGCCCAGGGAAGTGGTGGAGTAGCCAGCCCTGGAGGTATTTAAAAAGTGTGTAGATGTGGCACTGAGGGACATGGTTCAGTGGTGGACCTGGCAGTGCTGGGTTAATGGTTGGTCTTGATGATCTGAGAAGTCTTTTCTGACCTAAATGAGTCTATGGTTTTATTTTTCCTCCTGCAGAGACTAGTTGAGGTTTCTTCCCACACACACATCTGCCATCCCTCTTGGAGGAGAGACTGCTTCTCTGCAACACAAGTGCAAAACTTCCCTCGGATTTTGGTGCTGAAAACCTGGAATAAATCCAAGTAAGGCTCCTCTGAAAGGTCAGTCTGAATGACCAAGCTGCACAGAGCACCCCTATTTGTCTTCTGTCTTCAGGCCAATGCACAGGAAATCTTTCAGAGCTAATGCAACCTTGTGCCACAAGCATTGGCACTGGATGCTTGGGATGAAATAAATGGGCTGTGACATTTCAGTGGGGTCAGTGTGGAAAAGATGCTAATGTGACATATCAAGCAAGCTATGACAGACAGCTCCAGAGATACCTTTCCTCCAAGGGCTTAGCACCAGTCATTCTTGTTGTAGGTCCTCAGGATTTAAGTTTTGATCCTTGTTATCCCACTGTTTTATTGCACTAAAGGTCACAGACTCCCTGGCACCTCTTCTGTTATCAAATACAACCTGTAGCAGAATCTCTCACACCGAGTTCTTAAACAGCTGTGCCTAAATGTCACTGTTACAGAAAGAGACTGCATGCACAGAGACTGTATGTTCTCTTGGCACAGAGCTCTTGCAGGGATAGCAAAGTAAGCAGAATAAAAGAAAAAATATAATTTCTTGTATTATTTTAAAATTTTGCCTTAATCTAGAAATGACTAAATAATGTAAACAGCTTTCTAACGATTTGACCTTCTCAGAATACTGTCTTCTTTAAGGAAAGGTAGAGTTTCACCACATATTTTGTGACTTTGAGATAAAAATAATATTTTTTAAATCTGTATTCTTCTTTCCTGAGGCTTGAAAATGCAATGAGGAAGACACTGGAACATTTTTTTCTGCTACAGCTGTTACCATTTAAATCGTGGCCAGCACTGTGTTATAACAGTTTCAGGAGTCTATAAGGCAGCAGCTATGTTAGAGACAGCTGTATCTGTTTTCTTCTTTACTTCATCTTGGCATCTGTACCCAGACAGACTTGCACAAGAGGACTAATTTCCTGCACTGCCAAGCATCTCCAGCTTCCACCTTTGAAAACAAGAGTGAATTAGGGGGCTGAACCCTGGAAGCAGGAGATACTGACTTCCATGGCTACCTCAGCATCACAGCATCAATAGGCAAGACACTCAAATGCAGATCACAGAGCAGGAATTTCTGATCACACCTGTTTCTCTCTCAGGGCTAAACACAAGTCTATAGGATGCTTCTGGTCTATGGAGTTTGCTTCCCATAAAAGCTGACCCAACTGATGACATGGACTTATTCTTCTAGGGTCAATGCAAAAAGTACTGTTGAAATGATGATTGGATCCCCTGAGAGATGGTGATGTAGATACAGAGGTTTTACATGCATTGAGCGAATAACCTGCGATGAAAGCTTGGCTAAAGGTTCTCATTCACATGGGTGGAAACCGATGAAAAAGGCCTGGCAAACTGGACACTCACAGGGACAAACTTAAAACCAAGTCCAACCAGTTGCTAGAGTAGCTGATAAACACTCAAGAAACTCACACTTTCAGTCCTGCTGGACCAGATCCCCCTACAGCTTTCAGAAATTCACCTCATAGGAGATTCATATCACCTAACTTTAGGTATTTAGGCTCCCTCTGTAATCAGAGGAGAGAAAAGCTCTTCAAAGGTAATTCATCCTACTCACCTCCAGGAATATGACCTCTGCTGAATTCTCTTCATCTTCCCCATCATTCCCTTTCCTCTATTGGGAAATACAAAACTGGATGCAGTATGTAGATGTGGTATAATGAGGGTTGATTAGAGAGGATAATCCCTTCTCTTGATCCACTATAATGTTCCTTTTTCTTCAGCCTTTTTGAGCAAAGGGTGAGAAACAGTCCATGTACCCCATCCTTTTGCCCAGCTTGTGTGAAATGATGGGGCTATAGGGTATTTCCCTGGCCGTGTTACCATCCCATGGCAAGAGCAACACTGCATCTTCATTCTCTGCAGACCTTTGGGCTTCCTCACAAAAGTCCATACGAGTTTTGATGTTTAAATTCGAGCAGGACTTAATTTTACATCCAGACTCAAAGACGAGAAATATTCTGACAACAGTTTAACAGAATGTGAGAAATACCGATTCAGAAGAAAGAGTCTGGTACACAACTTAGAATGACGATTTCTTAAAAGAAACACTGGATCTTGGTTTGATTTTTGCAATGACTAAGTAACAAAAATAGTCACAGTCAGATATTAATCCAAAATAAATGAGGCATGAAGGATTAAGACGGAGCGATCACTAGATTTTCCATGTCACTTGATTTTAAACAGTTGTTAGGAACTAGGAAAAACAACAGAAGTGCTTGTCTTTTTATAAAAAGGACATTTTTGAGGGAATGCCAACTGCCCTACAGCATCCTGAGCTGAATCTTAAAATAGGCTTTTGAAGTGTGGCGCAAGAACACGAGAAATATTTTAAGAGCAGCTGGAAGGGATTGGGATTGAAGTCCCCGACTAGAAACAGAGAGCAGAGGTCCCGGGAGCCGTCTCATCTTCAATCCAGGCCGATTTCCGTGGGTCCGTCCTGCCCGTGTTTCCCTGACTTGCTGGCACCACCTGGTGGCGTCTCAAGCAATGTGGTTTATCGAGAAGCTGCCAGAGCAATTTCTTCCTCCGCAGGAATGGATAAATCTAAACCACCAAACCCTATTCCGGCACTCAGTGCATGATTATTAGGAGCTATCAATCAAAAAAACTTGCCCTAGTCTCCTTCCAATCTCAAACAGTCACACTGCACTTATATCCAAATTCCTGGTGGTATCATCGCTGGGCAGGTTTCCAAGATTTTCACATAACTGATACTTTAACAGAATTGCACTGACATTTATACAGCTGTAAATTCCAAAGGACTTCAAAAGCAATAATTGTGAGGTACCATTAAAGGGTTGGACGATGTCAGCTGGGGGTAGGTGAGCAGAACATCTAATAGGAAAAGAGAGAATTTTACCAAAGGACAGCTGAGCTAAATCATGTTCTTAAAAAAATAAAAGTGCAGGATATTAACATGCAGGAGCTTTCCTTATAGAAGCTTTCCTTACAGATTTTATCCAAAAGAGCATCACAAAATGAGCTGCATTAAATCTCATCCAGTCTAGTATTGGAGATGAGACATTAAAGCTGCTAAACAATCTTCTTCCACATGGTTGACAATTTGAACAAATAATTTTCTGCATGGTTTCCAATCTTGTATCTCCATAAGGAGTATATTTTATAATTCACAAAATGAAACATACCATTAGTCATTTGCATCTCATGTGAAATATACTGTGCTTGCTTATAGCGTTCCAGTCTTTAGAGCCGACTGCCGAGGAAGCAGTGATTAATGGATGAACTAACACTCTGCATTGGAGCATGGGGAAGTTTTATTAGTGATCAAATTGAGCTAATCAGGAAAGATTTAGATTAGAAAATATATAAAAGAAGTAATAAAAGCAATTTATTAACAGTAGCAGGTGATATCTATTGATCTGCGGAAGATATATAATCAAGAAGGACTGAGATGAAGGTTGCTCAGAAGGAGTGTAGGAGACAGGAAAAAACTTATGGGCCCACTAGTTTGCATGCCCATGAAGGGCTGAATATGACAGCCAAAGATGTGGACATATAACAGGAAAAAAAATAGGAAGAACATGGATCTAGAAAAGGTAGGTAATACCAAATAAACCTGACACCTTTCTTCACAGGTGTTTTACTTCACAAAAAAGTATTTAGTCTCTGTGTGTATCTGAAAAGCACCTCATTGGATGCCCTCAGAGAAATTATCAAGCAGCTTTTAGAAAATGGGATTCAGCACAGCACACATGTATGTTCAGCCAGTGTGTAAGAGGACTGGGACACTGTAGGGGAAGAACTGGTGGCCTTGCAGACTAGACCAGCTGCTCAGCTGTACTGAATGGAAGCTCACAGTCCCTGGAAGGGATGCTAAGAAATTCAGAGTAATTCAGCATGTCCTTTGGGCAGAGCAAACAGGAAAAAAGAGATTTTTATGTTCAGGGCTGATCTTGAAGCTGCCTTCTCCCAGCTTGAACCAGTTTCCCATCACAGAATGGGAACCATAAAATGGTATGGGTTGGAAGGCACCTCAAAAATCATCTATCTCCAATGTCCCTGCCATGGGCAGGGATGCCATTCAATAGATCAGGCTGCTCAGAGCCCCATCTAACCTGGCCTTGAACACTTCCAGGGATGGAACATCCCTAGCTTCTCTGACCAACCTGTTCCAGTGCCTCACCACCCTCACAATAAAGAATTTCTTCCTAATATTTAATCTACACCTGCTCTCTTTCAGTTTAAAACCATTACTCCTTGTCCTGTCATCTTCCCATATAAAAAGTTCCTCTCCTTCCTTTTTATAAGCCCCCTTTAGGTACTGGAAGGTGCTATAAGGTCTGCCTGGATCCTTCTTTTCTCCAGTCTGTACAACCCCAGTTCTGTCAACTGGTCTTTGTAGGAGAGGTGCTCCAGCTCTCTGATCATCCTAGTGGCTCTCCTCTGGACTCACTCCAACAGGTCCATGTCTTTCCTGTGCTGAGGACCCCAGAGCTGGACACAACACCCCAAGTGGGGTCTCACAAGAGCAGAGTCCCCTCAAGAGAATCCCTTCCTGGCCCTGCTGGCCACGCTGCTTTGGATGCAGCCCAGGATGTTGTTTGCCTTCTGGGCTACAAGCACACCCTGTTGGCTCATGTCCAGCCTTTCATCCTCAAGAACACCCAAGGCTTCTCTGCAGGGCTGCTCTCAACAGGGCACATGATTCCTGCTCTTGGTGCTCCCGTCCCAGCCTCGTGCTTTAGGAGCTGACTATAGGTGTGAAGAGATAACATGAGAAAAGAGGACAAGCTGGATTAACGTTTATGGCACTGCAGATATTGCAGTGGCTGTGGGTGCTATTATACTGTGGGAATGCCAAAGTACTGCTTGTACAGTCTCCACCACTGCCTCACCTTACCTAAACACTCACAAATTATATGCCAGGTGCCAAAATAATAAAAAGCTTAAAAATCACAGTATTTGAAAGTATGAGTGTTGTTTACTTTCTATTCACCTTTGAATTTGACCCTTTGAGTAGTGTATTTATGACTTTTTTTCTTTATGGCTGCATTGATAAGAATTTGCAAGATTCAGCCTCATGAAAGAACCAGGACATGGAGCAATACTGCTCCAGCTACAGCTTTCTGGCTGATCTGTGCCCACAGCCAGGCACTTGGTGAGGTGTATCCAGCCAGGCAGTTTGTTGAGCATGGATGCAAGTGTTATAACCTGGAGCTTAACTATAATATTTCATCCAGTACCAAAAACCACCAGCCTGATATTATTTCTTCTAAAAAGGACACAAGTATTTAATTTTTGAAAATACGTGTTGGATTAGTTATTATTCTGGCTTTTGGTCGCAGCTAGGCAGGTGCTTTTTTTTTTTTAATTTTGCCTTCTACTCTACAAAAGGTAAAAAATATGAGAGATACTACCATTATTTTGTCATTCTCAAATAAATCCTAGGATGAGTGGCAGCAATTTTCTTTAAAGAAAACTTCACTGATTTTACTTCCTATTTTTCATTTCGCTCTGGACTGGTTGTGAATTTTCAAACAAAGAAACAGATCCAAAATCTAATCTTAATTTCAGGGGAATAAACTAGAGCGGAATAATCTCCTTTCATGTTTAAAGATTTCCTACAGCTTTGCACTGCTTCATTTGAAGTCTCGGCCTTTTGTCAAACCCCAGAGAAGGTCCGTGGCATGGGACACACAGCCTTCACACAGTTACTAAAAAAAATGTATTGGCTTTGACCCTGGCGCCGTTAAACGAGCAGTTAAAACAGCACACAGCCCGGAGCGTCACATTCTTGGCACGGCTTTTTTTGGAGCGGTAAAAGCACAAAACGAAGCTGAAGACACGGCCGGTAGATGTCAGCCATGCACCAGGCACCAAGCGTGCAAACCTCACCCCGCGGCCACCCAAAGAGCCGCTGCAGGCGGCAGCCAAGGCAGGCAAGGAGGCTTGAAAGGAAGGTTTCCCTCAAATGCAGCCCATGGCTGGTGCAGGGATGTTCAGAGGGCAGCCGCCGTGGGCACTCCGAGTGGGGAAAACTCCTGTGACCCATGCTTTCCTCCGAGGAAATATTTCTTTTCCCGAACCTGGTAGGGGAGGGGTAACTACAACCTGCTTTCTATCAGGGGGTATTCTCCTCTGAATTTGTCTCAAACCAGGACATAGGCTTTTTAAGTCACCTCTGTGGTTTACAGGAACTTGGGCACTGAAAAATATTAATTTAGGAAAGAAAATCAGCCAAGCAGTGAGAGATGTGATCATCCCTAATTATGGCAAATGGATCAAAGAATATCACTGATGTTTCTAGGGGTTTTTGTGTGTCAACCAAAGGAAAAGAAGACTTTTAACCGTGCTGACTCTAGACAAATAATCCCTCCAGGATCCCTAATCACACACACTGAGGGCAGCAGCCACACTTACGTTGGTTGCAACAGGTAGCCAAGTATAATTTTTTCTAGAGAGAATAACAGGTCTTGAGGAAAAAAAAAAAAAAAAAAGAAAGAGAAATATCACTCTTCTGACCTGTCTGGCAAAACTAGACTTCATTTCCTAAATCAGAATCTTTGGAAGGGGGCAAGTTCACTTTGTTTTCCTGACAGGAACAAAAGACTGTCAACAGAAGTCAAATTATCTGATTGAGCAGCTTCAGTCCTGTACTTCTTCACACCGGTGCAGGAGTTCCTGACTGGTGTTTCCTGTGGGTGCCACTGAATAATTATTTCAAAGCAGGGTACTCTTTGCTTCAGTGCCACAGGACTTTCCGGTGGGGCTCCCAGAAGGTGGATGAAAATGAACTGTTGTTATTATCACACTCTGTGTATGAATAAAGTGGGTAGAGACCCCCTTCCCTGAGTACAGGTGGGGAAATGAGGAGAGGGCCATTTCTATTGAAACCCAGCAAGTACAGAGGAGTAGCCTGGATTCGAAGAGCTGCTGACTTGCAGCCTCTCCTGGGCTATACCCTCCTTGCTTGCTGAGCAGCTCCCCCAGCCAGTGCTCCCCTGGCAGCTGACCTGGCTGTGGGCAACCCCTCGGTCCTCAGGGCTGCTCTGCCTGGTACCTTCCCATGGCTGCCTGATCAGATCACCCAATAGGCCATTTACTTGCTTTGCTTCAATGGAAGATGCTTGGCCTGGCCTTCAACCAGCTCTCCCACTAAATCAGAAAGCTGTTGTAATGAATAAAACCTTTTTCCTTTCAATAGTAACACAAATATCACTACCATTCACGTGGGCTGCACAGAATATCTTGAGCTATGGGAGAGGAAGACCCAGGTAGCACCCCATATATGTGCTGTGTGTGGTGTCACTGCGACAGACACTGAGATAAAACCTCTTACTAGACCAATTAATGTACCAAGACAGGCAGGATGTAAGGCGTGAGGTCATGCTAGGGCTCACAAAAGCCTCTGGTAAGCAGGGCCTGAGGTCGTTTCCACGAGGTGGGGCACTGTCCCCAGATTTTGCAGCTTTTCCTGCTTTCCTGAAGGCATGAGCAGCTTTTCCCTCTGAGGTGCTGAGGGTGGTGGCAGTGGTCCTGGAGATGGGCAGGGAGAAACATGGGATGAAATTTTGATGGAATGGTAGTTTGAGGTGCTCAGCATGGGGATGCTCAGTGTCAGCCCCCTGAAAGATGCTGATTCCCCGGAAGTGCTCAGCACACCCTGCCTCTGCAGTGCAACCCTGGGGGCAGCTCAAACCTGCATCCAAAGTCTGAAGCAATAATATTTTTGCAATTAACTGCTGAGCTGGTGCTCAGAGAGGGCCTGAGAAAGCCGAATCCTGCTACATGCTATACACCTTTTCACCCTAGGTATTGAGAATGTTCAGTCAAGGGAAGATGATTTTGCAAAAAGGTTTCTATCAGCAGGAATTATTTGCTTCAGGCAGCAGTTTCACAGACACAGTAATTTTCTCCATTTCCCTGCACTTGATACTAGTCATGTTAACATCCCAGTAAACGTGTTTTCTTTTCAGCTACATTGCTTGTAACAGTATTTGCCTGAATTAGAGCGAGTTTGCTCTGCAAACGGCATTTACCTTTCCCAGATACAGCGCAGCTGTTCCCTGGACATTCTCACAAGGTCCTTGTTTGCACAGACTTTTGCCAGCAAATGTGCCCCCTGAACAAGCTACTCACTCTGACTGCCCAGCGCTGATAGGGGAGTTGTAAGTCCTGCAAGACACCTTCATCCTTGTCTTCTCCTTTCATTAATGGGCACCTGCCTTCGAGACGGCGCCAACAAGGCTTTGCTCATGCCATCAATCACAGCACTGGGGTTGAGCGAGTCCTGCAGAAGCATGAAGGAAAGAAGTAGACATTATTAACTCTTCCTGCAGTGAAAGCTCTTCGATAACACAGTGCTGACACTCACTATGTATCCCCACCAGCACAAACACAAAGATCACCACCTCCCGTCAGTACTCAACAGCAAACATGTCTCACATGCCTCCGACATGCATGACAGCATGGGTGGCCACGCAGGTGGAATCATGGTCTGTGGAATACACCAAAGCAGTGGTGCCTGCTGTGATGGGAGAGGCACAGGCAGCTGTGCAGGGGCTGTCCTGATCCCAGAAAGCAGGATTGAGGGCAGAGCCAGGGAAGGCTGCAAGCTACTCAGTGACAGGGGTTTCCAGGCTTGAACATCGATCTGCAGGAGCCAGAACATTCTGCAGATACACTCATCTCAATGATGTGTGGGCACATGTCCATCAGATCTGACTGTAAGATGTTGCCAGCTTTTCTTGCAGGCAGTGAAGCACCCTGGACTTCTGGGCTCTGCTGAGCCAAGGCTGTCCATGACACACTGGGGAATTGGTGACTTCCAGGGCTTGTGGACCTCTGTTTCAGAGCTGAAAATGGAGCCAAGGCTCTGGGCGAGACAGAGCTCTGCTGTCCAGGAAAAATCAGCTTGAGCATGGATCCTTCATGTGGAAGTGTTGGGTGTGACTGTGGGAGGTATGGAATGCTGACATGCTCGTGTGTGCTGGGCTCCTCATTGCTCTCATGGTTCTTGCTGGGCACACAGGAGCCTGGGCTCCTGCTTCTCAGACTGGCTTTCCAGTCCCATTCTTGTCTGCCTAGACATCAGCCTGAGATTTAACCTTTGAGGAATGTATTATCATTTGGATCTGATAGGAAGGGAAGGGATAAGTCACCAGAGAGTGTCGCTGGCTCCAGACAGCTTCATACAGCTTCTGAAGAGAAAAAAATTTCATGGATATATGTGTGTAGGGAGGAAGATACAGAAAAGTTAGGAGGGCAAAAAAAAAAAACTAGCAGGGGCTTTTCACCATCTGACATGTTCTGAGATACACACTGGGGCTCCCAGAGAAGGTCTTCTCCTCCCTTCCACCAAGGGCAAGGCCTGCTGCTCTGGACACATCTGGGAAGAATCACTCTAGCTTTGCTGACAGGTAAACTACCCAGGTACTGGTTTCCTCTGTTTTTGAATCTGCCACTCAATTCTTACACAGAATATTTCAGTTTTGAGGTGGACAAATTGGAATAGCAAGCAGGGCTTCATATCATATACTGTGGGCATTCCAAACTGAAATTCGCAGCATGGGTTGGAACCTCTTTCTTACAAAGTCTGGGATATAGATAGCCAGCTGGGGATCTGGCTCTCATTTTCCTAGTCCGAAAGAGGTCCACACCAACTGCTTCTGCTCTCAGGGGCAGGTACACCTACAAACTTACACACCTGTGCTCCTCTGACCCCACCCAAATCTTCCAGATGCTCAGGCCAGGTTGCAGTGTTTCTTTGAACTGTATTTAAAAGCTTAGTCTTCATCATAGCCAAGATGTTGCCTAAAATAAGAATGTAGTTTATTAAAGTGTCCACATTTTCATGCCTATTGCAACTAACTTAGTTGGTTTCTCAAAGAGCAAAAGCAGGTGTCCTGGCAGATGAGTGCTTGCGGCATTTGGGCAAATATATGGTGTGATTCTTGGGGTGTCCTGTGCAAGGCCAGGAGCTGGACTCAATGATCCTGATGGGTGCCTTCCAACTCAGCATATCCTGTGATTCTATGATTCTAGGTCTGACATTCTATACAGTCAACACCCAATCAATCCTCCCAGAATGCATTATTTTCCTTGCTCTGAGTTTCCTGTCACAGGAGATTGCTCTCTTTTAGCTGGAGGTCTGGCTGTAGCTGCCTTTAGACTTCAGAGGGGATAAAGGCAAGACATGGATCTCTTCCTGGAAAGTGCCTGCAGCAGCTCCATCCTGCGAGCTGGCTTGATCCTATCTGCGGTCATTTAAGCAGACATTGAATGAGTAAATACTCTTACACATCAACCATGCACTAAAAGACAGAGTCTGAGGAATGGTATTTTACTTCATTGCCAATTTCTTGAACTGCTGTTTCTGGCTTATCCTGGTCTGGGGACACATCCCCATCTCTTTGAAAGCAGTCAGGCACAAAGCTGTTACATAAGTGGTTCATGCCCTCAGCTAACTCCACAGTCACGTCCAGGTCCAAGAGTATAAATCTGGACTGTTTTTAACTGGCCAAGGCTATCTGAGACACATGCTCTGACCAAGATTCATTGAGACATGAGGATATGGTGCTCATTACAGACCTGGATGCAGACAGTTTGCAGGTAAGGGCTGTGATCTGTGATGCTGTGCTAAGAGTAAGGCTACTGTGTTAAGAGTTGGACTGAGCTCAAAAGTACAAGAGCTGAGGGCAGAATGACAAAGGCTTTCTGTCTGCACTGATCATACAATGCCAGGAGGAAACCAGTGGCAACTTTGCCCCTATTCAATGAGTTTGATATGGTATCCAGAGCCATTTCTCACTGGACAGTCATGGCTCAAAACAGTTGGGCTCAATAAAGAGGGATCATTTTTGCTATCTGATGAAAGCTGAGTAACTTCAATCCAGTTCCTCTGGGCAAGTGTGTACTACCACCACTAACATCTGCAGGTGATCCAGCTGGCTCTTCACACAGGTCAATTACTTGCAGAGGCTTGCAGCTTGCAGCTCAAACTGAGGGACACCCTCAGGGCTGGAGTGTTTTAGCAAGAACTCACTCTGGTTCACGTATCTAAATCTGTCAAAGAATGTTTTTAAAGCAGCACAGTGAGGTTGCATAGAGGTTGTGTGGCATCTCTTGCTGTACTGAAAGGTTCTCTCAGCTGGAAAACTCTGATTTGGTGCATTTCCAACTAATACACTTCTGTGCAAGACATACAACAGTCCACTAGATGAAGTCTAATTTGCTACACATCTTGGTACTTTTTAAAAGAATTTTGAGTTCAAGGTTAGGAGAGATTCTGTCTGTTGTTATTATCACTGCATTCTGACTATGCAGACCGAGCACCAGAGAGACATTAAAACCAAATGACCATGACAGGGAAATGGAGCCAATCACAGTTTAAGGTTGTATCAGCTGAATCAAGCAATCTGTGAAAGAAGCATGAAACCTGCTTAACATGCTATTGCTTCTTATCAGACTGGGATTTGCTTTGATGCAGCAACCCAGTTCATCATGACAGTCAATGGTGGAGAAAGCTGGGAGAATGTGAGGACAGTCACATTAGCTTAGAAAGGCATTAAGATAAACCAATGAAACCAGAGAAGAAGAATGGCAAACTAAGCAAGTGCAATGTGGAAACGTGAACTGTTTGCATGGCCTTTAGGAGGATTGTATTTACCAAGTAATCTTGGTTATCCAATGCACATGAGCAAGGCACACCTCTTATTACATGTCTGTACAGCAAATGGCTAAATGACACATAAATATCATTGATGATTATATTATATTAATAACTGCAAGAACAAAAGCAATGGAAGGTGAGGTGTTCATGCAAGAAATCCATCACAACAGCAACAGGCAAAGTTCAAAGCCTGTTGTTCACAAGGCATCATTCAAAAGAATATATGGAAGCTGTGCATTGGTGTTAACTTACAGCACAGCTGCAAAAAAATTAAGATGTGTACCATAAGGTTTCAATTTAAAAAGGAATAGGATTCCCATCTAGAATGGAAAGAAAACGAATATTTTTTTTCCCCCATTTTTGAAAAAAAATTCCCACAAGCCACCAAAGATTACATTTTTCCTAGTAAAGGGAAATTTTGTAGTTCTTAATTGTGAATGTTAACACAGAATCATTTTAGACCACTAAGGGATTTTAATAACCAGACAAATACCAGGCAATTTTTATCATGTAAGTGTAAAGACAGAAAGTATTAGAAATATGACTATCTTTTATTATTTTCTTGGGGTTTTATGACATCATTTGTAGAGAGTGACTAGCTATCAAAGGATGTTTTGGAAACTGCACAAGGGCAATATTCAAGCTCATCTGTTGATCTGTAGCAGCGAACAAGTGTGGTAAATTTACTGTGGAGCTTTCTGAAAGTGGGAAAAGCTTTCCTGGGTTTTCAGTAGGTAAAGAGTTGCAGTTACCGTGCATAAATTTGTCCAATCTCACTTGAAAGAGTTTTTAAACTTCCAAAGTAATTCCTGCCTAAAAACTTATGGTTGGTGCCAAAAGCAAACAAAGACACAACTGAGGGGTTTGAGTCTTTAGGACTAAGGTTAAAAATCGAGAAACTTAACATTTATCAGCCCCCTCCTTCCAAAATCCGATATATCCACGTAACAGCTTGCATAACTCTCAGATCTGCTGGTTTAAAGAGAAAAAACACCATTCCATTCTAAATACAGCACTGTGTCTATCTGCTTTCCCATGTAACAGGAGAAATAAAGTAGTGCTTGAGTGATTTTCTGAAGAAGTCTAGGAAGATACTTCGTAAGAAAGGGAACTAGATAATGGAATATCAGGCTGGTTACGTATGACTGCTACCAAGCAGACAGAGATATTATGTTTATGGCCAGAAATAGCCTGATTTCTTTTATTCAAGAGCTTGAAAAATGTAGATCCTGGATATTGTCATCTGAAAGGTGAATGAAATGGTGGCAGCCTGCAGTGACTATCACATAATCACTTAGATTGGAAAAGACTTCTAAGATCATTGAGTCCAACCCAGCACTGCAAAGTCCACTACTAAACCAAGTGCCCAAGTGCCACATTTACATGGCTTTTAAATACCTCCAGGGATGGTGACCCCACCACTTCCCTGGGGAGCCTATTCCAGTGCTTGACAACCCTTTGGGGGGAAGAAATTTTTCCTAATATCCAATCTAGATCTCCCCTGGCACAACTGGAGGCCATTTCCTCTCATACTATCTCTTGCTATCTGGAAAAGAGACCAATCCCCACCTTGCTAGAACCTCCCTTCAGGAAGCTGTAGAGAATTTTTTACTAGCTAATAAGTGTTAGCCCATGGATTTACACTTCAGTTTGAAATTAGGCTCTTAACTTTTAGATACTGTGGACATGGGACCTCCTGACATGGTCTGAGTGTCCTTCACAGGGCACCAAACCAGTGCTCTGGAAGTGAAGGCATATAGCAGTTCAAGGAGCCAGGCCCATGGCGAGCTTTGCCTCTGAGATGCAATGGCTTCATTCCCTGTGTGCTATGTCAGATGCTTGATGCATGCAGAGATCATAAAAGAGATAAGCGACTGGCCTAAGGCACACTGGAGTCTGAAAGGCAACATGACTTTTATGTAATTAGTTTGCTTCCAAACAACTAATAAACACTGGTAAATATTGGCCCAAAGACAGCAATAAAATAAACACTGTGAGTTGAACTGTAAATTTTTGACTACTGTAATCCTGCAGGAAGATCACAGACTGAACTGTTCACTAGCTAAAGTCCCACGGACAATTTGGAAATGCCGTATGATGCAGGGTGAAATGGTCTCTCAAAATGTATTGATCCATCCTTTTCCTTCTTCTCAAATGCATTTTTGTAGCAACTCCAAAAGCAGCTCATCTTGTATCATGCAAACAAGAAAATAAGCAACTTTACACTGCAGAACTGCTTTTGCTGAGTAACACCAGATCACCGTGGGGTAATATAGTGAGGGAATTGCACCCACAGGAATAACATGTTTTATTTGAAGAGAGCTGTGGTAACTTATGTGAGCTCTGCTCTTTGTGCATGCTGAGTCTTGTGGTGGAACAGCAAACAGCCGATATTTTATGGTCTGCTCCTTCCCTCCTGCACAACCACCTTCTGGCTGCAAGCAGGAACTTGACTGCTACAGGAATCTGGGTCCCATCCTGCAGCCCTGGAAGTTCATTCCCAAATGCTTCTTTAGTTGTAGCAGTACAGAATGAAGCCTTTATACTACAAGGCAATTGCCTCATGGGCCTGGAGGTTAGACCTTTACCATACACTGTTTTCTGCCACTGACTTTCTCTGAGCTGGAATACAGCATGGGGTCTGTGATGTCTTACAGTGTCCAGGCCATCTTTGGCCCTTTGGTCCATCTAAACTGCCCTTAGCTCTCACTGATCTTGGCTGTAAGGGCTCTAAACATAAAGCTTTTTTTTCCCTGCAATTCAGCCACTGAAACAATTTAACAGTAAGTTCAGCAGACACCAGCAAGGTCAGACTTCTGGACTACAGAGACGAGCACAGGGAGATTCTACTGAGCCCAGCACACTTTAGGCCACCGTCTCTGGCCATGGAGCAGAGCATGCAGACCCACACTGTCATCCCAGAACAGCTGGTTTCAGCAGCATAGGAGTAAATACAGTACCCTCAAAGAAGCACCCAGTCCTCCTCAATTTTTTTTCCTATTAGCCCCAAACCTTTCAGAGCCATTCAAGTCAAAACCTCAGCAGTGTTTCAGACTGGAGCAGGACACTTAAGAGTATTTTGATCTGCCCAGGAAGGCAAGATAACATGGAGACTTGTGGAAGCTGGCCAGTGTGGCATCTGCCTTCTCTCAGGACACGGTTAATACAGTAAAGCTTCTGTTTGAGCATAAGAGAGCTGAAAAATAGGAACAAAGTCTGAAAACACATAAATTGAGAAGCTGTTTGGGAACCAAGCTATGCAAACAGAGGATTTTTATTACCTCTGATTGCAAATACAAGGTAGAAATTGTTATTTTAATGGACATGTGTGTGCAGATCCAACCTGAAAGACCAAATAAGCAGAGAGAAATCCCAGTTGTGTCGGGAAAGCATGAACTAGGAAGAAAAGTATAGACTGCAGGCTGGAGAATGGCATAAGAAACACTAACAGAGGCCCTGTTCCCTCAGGTACCCCAGTCCCTGTATTGATCATTGGGTATTGTTTCAGACTTTTTAAAAAATCTAAATTAGTCAAGAGAATTGTATTGTAGAATCACCTGACTATTACTTGTCCTAGTGACTGCATGAACATGCTCTGCTTGAGCCAGAAATGGCAGGCTGTTTTAGGCAGCATTTGATATGTTCATCTGAGAAGTTGTGGACAAGAAAATTCTGCTAAGTGATGCATGATCAGGGACATCACTTCATTAGGGACCATAGAGTTTTGGAGTTGGGGTACTTTGGTATGTTTTTCAAATAATAATCACTTTTCTTGCCCTTGCATATTTGGGTTCCCATGTCAATCAGGACATCACCCTTACCAGTCCCCATTACTCCTGGAAATGGTGCTCCTGCAATTTTCATCACCAGGGCTCTAAAAGTACTCAAAAGCTGGAGATGGCTGTGAGGTGCATCAAGTCAACTTGGCCCCACCAAGCCACTTTTTAAGCTGCTTTGGCCTTTCCCTGGGAGAAATCACAACCACCTTTCACAGACTTTCCCACCCAGGGCAACACCTTAGAAAACAGGTTTCTTCTGATACAAACAACAGTAGAAAAAACAGTCACTACTGTACATAAAAGCAGATGTACAAAAATCCACATAGAACTCGGACGAAGAGAAAACTCCTATACATCCAACTTCATTAGATAAATTTTATTCTTTTCAGAACTGAAGTTGATCAGAGGAGCTTGCCTAGAATCAGTAAGCAAACAGCCCTTGCACTGCTCCAGCAGATCTCAACCCCATCAGCAGCTTTCCTGCCAGCCTGCCTGTGGCAGCTGTGTGCTGCTCAAGTACCTCTGAGGACTGAGACCTGCAGAGTAAATAGCTGTCCACAGCTGCTAGGAATGGAGCCCTCACTTAATGCTGCTTGAAGCTACCATCACCTAGAGTGGCCAAAACATGATTTTTAGACATGTGCAGTTGTTCAGGCTTTTTTTTTTTTACTTAGTGTTTGTCATTTTACAAGTTTATACTGTTTTGGCAGGTTCACTTGTCTGCACAGGGATTGAGGCCATTGCCTGTGATTTGTGGGATGCACTGTGGGTCCTTTCCCCTCCCACACTCCCACCACCTCCTCTGAGCACAGCACAGCTGGAGTTATGATCCCATACACCTTGGGGAAGGGCAGGCAAAGGAATCATGCCAGGAATTGGGTACTGCCACTCTAAGCAGGGCAATGCCTGAAGGTTAAACATTCCCCTTCCTTCGAAAGGGAAGTAATGCACCACCATCTCACCCCTGTGGCTGAGTTTTGGCCACTCTGCAGGAAAAAGTGACATTTCAGAAGGACAAGCAGGGCACCCACATAGAGGGCTGACACTGTAGTCCAGAGTGAAGTAACTTCCCTGAGGGAAGTGATGGGTTTGCAGAATGACTTGTATTGATCTGCAACCCTCTGAAGATGGTCTACAGGACCAGAGAACAATGAAAAGGGACTGGACCTGAAAGCAGTTACTTTAATATACTCTTTTCATAGCCTGTCTATGGTTACAAAATGGAGATGATACAGCATGTCTCCAAGAAGAGGTCATTTGTTTTGAGTAGCCCTTGCATAGCTGGAGGAAGGTCCTATGAAGGTGTTGAGAAACACTGAGAAGAGTCCTGTTCCACTTCTGAAAGTGGATCTTGTGCACTTGCACAAAACCACGGGGCTGAAGCTGAAACCAAGGGTGAGAAGCTCTGAGCTGTGCAATGAAGGTCAGGCTGGGTGGTCTGCATCATTTGTCTAGCCTTCAAAACCTGTGAGCACGTCTTGGGAGAAAGGTGGAATTAGGGTTTGTCCAGTTCATTGCACAAAAGCAATGATGATAATTGCACTGACACCCCAGTTTGCACTGGGAGAGCCACTCAGTATTGCTTGTTTTGAGAACCCACCTCGGGAGCCAGTTAATGCTGAACTGACCCACAGCAGGCTTACGTGATGGCAGAGAGGCCACAAATGGCCTTGTGCCCCAGGTTCCTTCGTGACGTCTTTCCTTGTATCCACAGGATCAATTTTACCTGAAATGTTTGCTGCCCCTGAGCAGCGAGGAGGAGGCAGGAATGCTAAGATAACTCTGTAAACAGAGAAGGCACGGAGGGGTCAGAGCCCAGGGGAAGGATCAATACGTTGTCTTAGCCAAGAGGATGAACGAATTGTAACCAAGGGACAGACATCATCAAAAGAAAAAAGAAAGTGTTTTCTTTCTTTAAGAAAAACCACAGATGATTTTCTTGCCTGCATGAGACAAAAGTCCAGATTCTTGGGAAAATCAGGAGACAATAATAGTAATAGTAGTAGTAATATTATTAATAGAAGTACTACCATTGCAACCAGTAATAATTATTATAATAGTAATAGTAATCCAGACATGCCCCTACAGAAGAGGTGAGTAGGGTGTGGGTTCAGCTGCCCTCTCCCTTTGGAGCTGAAATGCAGTGTGCCTTCAGGGACCTCCACACCAGGGATGTCCCCTGCAGCCTGCAAAAGGCTGGCACAGGAATAAATGCTGACTTTCTGCAGTACCCAAACAAGCTTCCCAGCAGCTCTTTCTGGCTGTTCCTCCTCCTCCTTGCAGGCACCTCTTTGTACTGTTTCCCAGCATCTGTAGCCCCAACCCCTTTATCCCCTTTACTGCCTTTCCTTCCCCTGGCAGCTCCTGGTTCCCTGTTCTCTACGGGTCCCAGGTTCTCCCCCAGCCATGATTAAATGGTCAATGGCAATATCATGTGAGGTAGGGAAGTCTGCAGGGGCCAGGGAAGGCACCCCTGATGCCACCCAGTTTGGGGTGCAGCATTGTCCCTGCAGGGAGAGAAGATAGCAGGAAGAAGAGTGGAGAAGCAGGGTTGGAGGGTCCTGGTCTCACTGATCAACTCCTGGGAAATAAACAAAACATCCATCTCTTGGGAAAGCAGTTAACCCTCTCAGTTAACTGGGTACCAAGAGGTCCTGCTGTCTGATGCTCAAAAATGTTGTGTTTGCCTGGGCTCCTCTTCATTGCAGGAGTTTCTGCATTGCACCAAGTCTGCTCCCCAGTCCAACCACCCGTCCTAAACCTTGTTGAAATATTCCTAAAGCTTTTCCTTCATAGCTCCTCTCTATAGTTAGAGAGCTTTTTCTTCATAGCTCCTCTCATAGTTATCCTCCTCTTCCTGCATCTCTCCTCTCCCCAGGGGCTCCACTCCTGACCAGTGCTTCTGCCCCTCCTAAAAGGCCCAGCTCTGATGGCAAGGGGAGCTCAAGTGCCCTGGGACACTGACAACAGCCACTTCCCAGCTCATTTAGCCACCATTAATCCACAGTGAAATCACTGCTTTAATGCCAAAATAGTCTGTGTTCTGTATATTTAAGAAGTTCATGAAATATCAAGGCATCAGGTGGCTCACCTCCATCTGACTGGGCATGGACTCTCAGCTGTGAAGCCATCCTCACTGTCCTTGCCTCCAGATTTCCAGTTGTTTCTTCATTTTTTGCTCCCTCCTGACGCTGCCACCATATGCAACATGAAGTCAGATTTTCTGTCAAGGACTTCTCCTGCCCATCTGTCAGGTTCTCCTTCCCCTGCTCCATTTGATTAATTGGCAAGACACCAGTGCTTGTAGCAGCAGACATCACAACCACTGATGCAAGAGCTTTGTTCATCCCCCCTCAGCTCTGTAGTATGATACTGAATAAATAGTCTTGGCAAAAAAATGGGTTAAGGCTCCTTTCATATATCAAGATGCTGTTTTCCCTTCCAGCCTTAAACTTGGTGGGAAGGGGTCCACTAACAATTGTGCTAAGTACACAGTCATGGGTAGTGGGAGAAGGAACTGTCTTACTGGGGAAGTACTCAGAAAAGCTGTATCCATCAGCTCTCCAGCACTGGCTTGGAGAGTCACCCTGACATGCCTCTGATAGGTGCTGCCTCTCCAGGCTCTGGTTCCCCAAAAAAGGAAAATCTTTCCCCAAAGCTTAGTCTTGCTTAGTTGAATTGGAAGCTCATTGGCTTTGCTGCTGTGGGCTCTGGGCTCCCAACTTGCTCGAGAGCCTCAGCACAGTGTCACAGCACCCTGCTCACTGAGCTGTGTATGCAGGTTAATACCTGTGTTGGTGTCTAAGCTTCCATGAGAGTGTCTGCTCAGGAGCACCTCTCCTCCTGCACCCCTTTCCCTCACCCCTTTTCCATCACATGTGGGAGGAGGAAGCTGGCAGAGAGCACCTCAGCCCTGGGACAATGCATCTGCATCTTGGCTCACAGCATGGAAAGGTTGCATGCCAGCACTAAAGGATGAAACCCTATTCAGGGGACTGTCAGAGGCCATTTAGTGACTGCTTGCCTAATCCTTAGCTCCCAGTTTGGGGGGTGTTTTGTGCCTCTTCAAGTAATAAAAGTGCACATTTGGGATCTGTCCATCACCCTCACGCAGCTGGAGAGCAAAAGACTTCAGTCAGGAAGACAGCACCATCAAACATCTGACATTGCCACTCCAGAAGAGAATGAGAAAACACACAAATATTTTAGACTAGGTATTTATTTTATCTGTTGAAAATTATGGGTCTTCCTCTGGTGGAAAAGGAACTCATGCATGATTAAAACCAGCTGTACTGCTTATAAAATCAAGTGGAGGCAAGTAAACCTCTACGTTGGGAAGGCAGAAACCAAGAGGCCATGGATGGCAAAGATCTTTAAGAAAAACCAGCTCTCGGTAACACAAGAGATGTGGGGCTGTTTGCTTCCACAACAGCAGCAGCAGTCGCGCTGCTCAGAGCATCCAGGTGATTCCAGCCCTGGGAAAATGGGGACGTTATAAGCTTCTGTGTAAAAGTAGCGTCTATCTTTGCTTCCCTTTTAACGAGATTAGTCTTGCTTTTCTCTCCCTCTTTCTTTTGCTGTCTGCTGGCCACCTCCGTGCTCTCCCACTAATGTGATTAGCGGTGCATGGGGACCATACTGGCAGCAACTGTCACAAAGATCTCTGCTTACTTGAGTGCACCTCTTTCCTCAATGAAACATCTTGTGTTTATGGTCACAGGGGGTATTGTTAACTCCTGGATTCAAATAGAAAGGGATATTTACGACCCTCCCATAAAACTTGATTCAGGGAGACATTTAGGAAAGAAAGGGACAGAAGACAGATGTGTTTCCTACCACAGATGCTGAGGAGGTTCAATTGTTCTGCATATGTAATGACTTTTTATGGTTCCTTACAAACGCTTTCCACACTGCTAGAAAGGTGCCTAAGTCAAATACGCATAGTTGCTTACAGAAGACAATTTAGTGACCATACAGGACACTACAGCTTTATATCTTGTTAAATATGTCAGAGATGGGCATCGTTACACGTACAACATGAAGGGGAATCTCTGCCTGCACTGAGTCATGGCTGCCCTGCTGCCTTCCCCACTGCAGCTCTGCTTTCATTTAACATTTCCCGAAGCTTTCAGAGCATGTTTACTGTCATGCCCATATGGTTAACACTTACAGCACCTATTGATTTTTTACTAAGTGAGGCACATTATCGGTGTTACGTTGACAGCTGCCATTTGTGTCTTCCCAGAAGGGCAGAAAAAGAAGCCTAAGTCTTCCTAACTGTGCAAACAAATAAGTACTTGTAGGTGACAGGACCGGAAAGGTTGCCAGATTATAGGTCTGAAGAGAACAGATGACCAGTGACTAAAGCATAATTACAGGCAAGAGAGGAAAAGGAAGATGGCAAATTGCTGTGTTATCCTAACAGCAGCCAGAGGATTCTTGGTTACACGATGCTTCTGCCTCAGGCTGGCTGGTTTTACTTTGTGATGTGAGCTCCCACAGGGTGACAAGAGGGTTAAGGTGAGTGTATAGGAGGAAATTCGTATCTCAGGTGGTGAGATGAGCTTGTGAGTATTTACAGCAGTGGAAGATCTGGCTGAAGCCACTGACTATGGTTCCTCTGTGCTCCTGTGACAGAAACAAAGATATTTCCCAAGAAGTCTTATGCCGAAAATGTTATGCATAAAGTGGCTGTGTAGAGAAATGCAGCTCATCTCAGCTGTACCCACCATCCTCCCACTGTCATCCAAGGGATCGAGACTGACACTGACTGAGGACAAATCTTCCAGTCATGATGCAAACAGAAGAAATGGGAAAGTGTGGCAGCATGAGATCATCAAGGAGTTTGTGCACCTCCTTCTGTGCTCAAATACAAGTATTTCCAGCTGGCCTGAGGGTTTGGAGCATAATAGAGCTCAGGAGGCTTTCACTGGGATTGACTCACATTCTTACCAAGTTAGCTATCAGCTTAAATCCCAGGCAGGACAGGCTCAAGTTGGGAGTGGATACTTAATTTTCAAATGTCCAGACAGAGTCCAGCTTGTTATAATTAAGAGCTGAAGTGCCACTATGTGGGCAGTGTTAACAGGGTACCTGTACCTGCCAGACTGATTTCCTGCAGTGTGCAATTCTGCATGGCAACATCTCAAAAATGGTTATGGCCAGGTTCCCTGCATAGACAAGTAATTTCTAATGATTTTGCACCAATGGATGCATCTTTGTCTAACAGTTGGGAATACCAGCGTCACTCCTGCATTCTCATGTCATGAGTGTCCATTCATTACCCTGGGAAAATATAACATTCCCAGATGGGGAAGTTTTCTCTGTCTGGTAAATAATTAATAATGAAACTACAAGCTGCTGCTTGTCTCATATGCTTGCACAACAAATGGTATTTTCTTTACCTGAGAATGATGGGGCAAAGAAATGTCTCATGGGATAGACAGCATGTCTGCAAAAGCCAAACCTCACTTGCTAGAAAAATCTGCAAATATGACTGGGGAACAGCCAAGTTTAGTAAAGGTTGGAGTAAAAATAAATGTTATGACTCACAGAAATCCCTGCTCAGAAGGGGAAGGCAAGCTCAGCCACAGCAATCTCATCTCATGAGAACTCAGGTATGCTCCATCCAGATTTCCTCTGACATGCAGAATGGGCATCCTGGGATTTACCTAACCATATGAGTAGTGAAGGCAAGAGCAGAGATTTGCAGACCCCCTTCCCCATGAAGCTGAAGTAAGACATCAGTGGAGCCTGGATAGAATGGGAAGGCATGCCACAGAGAGCATCAGACTCTTCCTGCCAGCAACACTCTGCTGCTCAATGTGACCTTTGTTAATGTTTAACTGCCTTGGGAGAAAATAAGGTCTGGAATGTGTTTCTAGTTTCCAAGGATCTTGCATTATTTCCACAACTGTAGGGTCTTACCTCATCCTCCAAAATGCTGTGTTTTCATTACTAACTCTTCTCATCACATGTTTTGCAGGCCAGACCCTGCCACTGGGTCCTCTGCCAGCTTTATTGACTTTTTAGGAACAAATCCCTTTATTGGAGAACATATTTCTCTATTCCCTTCCTTTTGATGTGAGTAGAAGTGCTACATTATAAAGTACCTACTTTATAGGTCCTGGGCCACCAGCCTAGGAAACCTGACACTAGGGATAACAGTGACAGCAGCTTTGCATGCATCTGCTGGTTGTGCCTTTGCAACGGATCCAAAGAGGGTACCACACAGGGCAGCTCTGGGCAGAGATGGCACTGAAGGCTCTTGAGACCATGATGTCTGTCTGTGTTTGATCAAGGTCCCAGCCCCACACTGATGGAGCCCTTCCCACCAGCCACTCAAACTCACTGGTGCTCTGCCTAGGCAGAGGGTATATGCCTTGATGATGCTGACTGTAAGAGCAAGCTCTCAGTTGTTACCTTGCCCAGATTAGCCTTGTTTTAACTCATGTAGGTTTTTGAATCCCAGCTCTCTGCTGCCAGCTCTCTGCTGTGATTTGACCGAGCCCAGGATGTGGCCTTGCATGTCGGGGTGGGGCACAGACCTGCCATAAAGGGGGAAAACTGTGAGCAGTGAGGAAATGAAGCCGGGAACGCTGAGAGTTCTTGGCCATAAAAAACATGCTGCAGGCTGCGTCTTGCTGGGCAATGTTAGTTCCCAAGGATTTTTTCCATTGTTGTTGTCATAAAACTTCAGTGAAATCACCTACAAGCTTCAGAAGTTGCATGCGGGAGGGAGTATAAGTGTAGAGCCCATTGTAAGAGCCTATAGAGACTCTTCTGCTTAAACTGGCTTGTACTGGTATGGCTTTGCTGGGCTCGGTGGGATAGTCATTGACTCAGACCCCAAGAATTAATTAATCGTCATTTTCTTCCATGTAAACAGATGACTCTCCCGAAAAAATTTTGGAAAAGGGAGTCTGTTCTGGGCTCCAAAACCTTGCTCTTTCATCCCTTTCACTAGGGACAGGAAATCTATTTAGCAGGACTGTTTCATGTGGGAGGCAGAGCTGCAAGCTGGGGGCAAACCAATGGACCAAAGCACATAAAACAAACAAACAAACTCAACAACAGGCACTTTTACAAGGGCAACTGCAAACACTGCAACACATCACTGTGCACACGTACATGACCCTCTGAATATGGCAAATATGTAAATGTGCCTCTGAGTGAATGCTTAATGATTCAACTGACCCCCTTGCTTATCATTATCTACCTGATGCAATCTGTCCTTCTGACTGCCAACCATCCTCAAGCTGATGGTAGCCATCCCCTGCCCTGATGCCATCCCTCCCTGCCCCTCCTGGGCAGCACATGGCTCAGCAGGTGTTTGACACTTGACACTGGAGCTGCAGAGAGCATTGGTCAGATGGGCACCCAAGTGGCACAGATGTGTATGTTTTTGGATCATTGAAATATAGAACCCTAGAATGGCCTGGCTTGAAGGGACCTTAAAAATCATCAGTTTCAACCCCTATGCCATCCATGAGACCAGGTCACTCGAAGTGCCATCCAGTTTGGCCTTGAACACTTCCAGGGATGGCACAAGCAAAGACAGTAGGAAGGACTGAGTGGCAGTATGGACAATAAGAGAAATGCAAGAGAAAATGGTCCAGATGTGCTAATTACAATTAAAAACTGTAAAGAGAGCTAGTTCTCTTAACGAGGAAAGAAGACTTCTCCAAAGAGCAGGAACTGCATGACTCAGCCCTCTACTCCCCAAAATCCGCTACAGTGGGGAAAGGCTGTTTCCTCTGGATCAGATGATGTATGTAAGACACCCATCAGAGGTGGCACCTGCTTGCTACAGAGCAGAGCAACATCTTTTAGGTGAGCAGGGAAAATGGAGGCCAAAGTAGAGAGCCTGATGAGTAAATCTGGTTGGTGACTCATCATCCAAGTTGGTTGTAGTTGGACTTACTAATAGATATGAGGTAGAAGAGTGAAAAGCATTTGGTTTTGCCAGTTTGATGCAGAGTGAAGAAGGGTTTTCTCTTTTTCTCTTTACTGTGATGGAGATTTGGAGACTTTTCAAATTAAACAGAAAACTGTTTTGTTTGGAGTCCTTTCCAGAAAGCACACTGCATATTTGCCCAGCTTCCGGCAGCTGGGGGGTCTGGTGGACTACATCTTCACAGAGAGCTTTCTGTTTAAATTCATTCAGAATTAGGCCTTTAAATTAAATGTTGACCCTGACTAAGTGTCACAGTGCTGTGAGACAGCTACAGTCTTTGGACCTGGCTCTAAAGTGATTAGTGACTTGACTGAACGGACTTGTCACTCCTAGGCTCACAATCGATTAACCATGACCGGAGTAACACCTTCAGAGGAGAGGGTAAGGGAGAACCATGCACCGCGGAGGCCCTTGTTCTGTGTTTGTAACAGCCCGGTGAAAGGCTGGAATACCTACCAGGGGATGCCAAAGGCTGGATGAACATGTAGCACAGCCTCTTGCCCCAGACTTTAGTTAGCAGATTTATGAATAAGTACAAAATGTGGGTGACTTTTTCACCCACAAATGGCCAAAGGGAGCTGAGAGGATCTGGGAAGAGGAACATATAACAAAACAAACAAAGCAAAGTGTGATAGAGATTGACCATAATCAGGTAATAATTGTAGGGAATTCTTGTTTAAATTATAAGCCTACACAAAAGCATTTTTCTTTCTTTGATGACGGCGCTGTCCTTGTTCTCCTTCCACACCCTTCCATGATCTGGTAGCTTATTACATCCACTCATGTCACCTTAGCTTAATTAGGCATGTGTGAAACAACCAGAATGTTAATGCTGAGTTTCTGGTTGGGACTGGAGGTATGAACAAACCACTAAGTAGAAAATGTCCAAAACCTCTTATCTGATAGAACGAAGCCTTTCTGTGGGAACAACAAAAGCAAAATTTTGGCCTTTATTTTCAAAAGAAAAGCAACAATCAGAGGCAAAAGCAACAATCCAAACAAGTAGATTGATCCTAAACAGGTTACTTTGCTTTGGGGTGTTTTGTGGTTCAGTGTTGGGTTTTTTTCCATTCTGAGTCAAACCAAACTTTGTAGCTGGAATTTCCCCACAAAACTGGAGTTCAAGTCCTTTCTCCTCCCAGCACAGCTTGGTACAGTTTAGTCTGTTCTTACTTGCCCCAAACTAGTCTATTGCTGGTCCAGTGCAGACCAGGTGTGGTGGTCCCAGCTCAACATCTTCAGACAGTGTCATGCCACACTCCCACAGGTATCTCCATCCTCATGCTATGGAAGCACCACTGCGATGGGCTTCTGTGCACCCCTCATCCATTTCAGGTGCTTGGAAGTGGTTTCTGCTCTTGGCACAAGGTGACAACCCAGTATTTTGTTCATGGGGAAATCTCATGGCATGAGTAGAAGACCTGGACTTGAGGGCTTTGTGGTTGGAACACAACCACTTTGCTCAGGGGTCCATTCCTGAGCAGCATGGATACAGCCTAAGGCATACAAACGATCGTGCTTCGGCTCTGCTATCAGCACACATATGGTCTCTCTACCCTGGGGAAAATGGCCTCACCTCTGCATCTCCAGCAGGAGAATCCCTTCCTTCCCAGAAGTGCTTGGAGACCTGGACTATGCTTGGGAAGGGTAACATAAAAGCTGTGGCAGCTATCTTATCTCCCACTTTAAAAACTAAGTGTATGGAAATTACCCAAGGAACAAAACCTGCAAAGTAACCTCATTATCCCTTTCTTTGTGGAGTTTACTGTAAATCAGCAGGCTTTGGATCTTAATTTGCTGGGAAGTGCAGTAATGTAATTAGCTAAACTGATAACAAGATGAGTTGTGTGAATTCTTCAGAGGAAAGGAGGAACATGCTTGACAAAGAGAAGTAAAAGGAAGAAGAAAAAAAAATGCTTCCTTTACCAAGAAATAAATTTTTTAAAATATGTCAATAATATTATGGAAGACTTTTATTTTGGTCAGAGGGAATGCCATGTACAAGTACTTTCTCACTTAAAAAGGACACGATTTCTACAATTTCTAGACTCTCTAAAATATTTTTAAGAAATAAAATTCATGCATATTTTGAAACAAAATACTTTCTTTTTTTTTCCTAAGAAACATTTTCCTTGTCCTGAATTTTTCCTTGCTTGCCTACAGCAGCTAAAAACCATCTCCCAACAAAACAAGAGCCTCACTTCCCACTGCCAATCCCGGGTCCAGCTCTGCCTGTGCCTGGCCCTCTGCACTGCCTGTGAGGCACCACGGCCTCTTCCCAAACCCAAACCTTGTCAGAGATCCAAGCATCCTTTCTGCTTGGCGCTGCCATCTCTGCTCGCAAAAGCTTTGCTGAGCACCATGCAAAGCTCCAGCGGTGTGAGGCTCAGCCTTGCACATACCTGGGCGAGGGGCTGCCCGTGCCAGTCCTGGTGGCCAGCATAGGCATACGTGGGCTTGTGAAAGAAAGGATGGAACGAAGAACGGAATGAAGAACGCATTTCTCTCGTCACTAGATGGCTCTATCTCCTTCCACTAAACGCACACGGTTTTCTTTTTACAGCCCCAAATCGGCAGCCCTACAGCTGTGTGCTTGCAGGGTCATCAGCCACATCTGGGAAGTAAAATCTCCAGGAGGTGGAAAAATTCACCTGGGCTTTTGATGATGTTTTTCATTATGTCCTTGGTAACTTCCCTGAGTAAAATGCATACTGTTGAAAGAAAACTCACGCCTTGAGATTTCTATGAAATGGTATCCTTGTGGAGAAGTTCTGTGATTTCCTCTTCTCAGAGTCCTCCAGCAGCTATGCTGTGTAGATTTAAACCAAAATGGGAGGAATCTGAGTAGCGGCTGGGCATTTAACTCAGGTGCAGGCTGGTGGAGGGACAGGAACTTCTCTTCTTCAATCCTTTATTAGGTGGGAGACAAAGAGGGCCTGTCTCCCAGCACACTCCTGAGACGACAAAAACTGGTGGGATGAGGCTTTCCAGGTTCCTTGTGCACCACCAGGCACCCCTGGGGTCACCTGGCCCCTGCCCAAGGGACGCTGCCCCCATGTCAGCAACTGCCATTCTGTCCCACACTCAGCCCCTGGGACCTGCTTCCGTGCTGCATCTTCTTGGGGGCTGTGGCTTCAAGGCACAAATTTACCTGCTGAAGATGCTCTTGTTCAGGGACAGCACACTGCCACAGCCCATGTATAGCAGCCTGGAGGAAGGCCTGGGGTGATGGAGGCAGTGGGGGACAGAGTGTTGCAGGGAAGCCATCCCATTTTTTGGCCCATGACAGTGGGAGGACACTCTTCTGGGATTCTGGCTTCCGTGAGGCTGAGCAGACAAGCAGCTCTGCCTGTTGGAGCAGAGCATTGGCATTTAAATGAGGGGATACTGAACTGTGACTGTGCAGTAGGCAGAGGACATGCACTAAAGCCCTGTGGACACCTGCTGCCCCAAATCCTTGCACTGACAGCCACATTTTCATGTTTTGGATGTCTCTAAGTAACTGAAAAGCTACTGCAGGTCTGACTTTGGACAAGCAAGCAGATCAGACCGTTGCTTTCTCCAGGAAAAATACTCTTATGTTGAAAAAAAACCCAATATATTCAGGGCTTTCACTGGCTGTATTGGCTAAAGGCTGAGTATTCTATGAAATGCCAGATCTCTCAAGTGTATTCAAGAAATGTTCAAAGCAAAATTCCTGCCTGGAAAAAGTTACTATCTGAGGATATAATCCAAAGCCATGAAAGACTGGGAGCATTCTTCTAACAATTTTGAAAGGATTTGGATCAGGCCCTGAGGAACTAGTCCAGCATCTCTCCCTCGTATCAGCAGCCTCTGTACTTTGAGGACACAACCCTTGTAATAACAACTATTTGCAGGGGTATTTGAAGGATCACAGCTTCAGCTGCACAAATGACACAAGACACGAGTGACCATGGTGGGAAAGGAAGCAAATTTGCTGATTTAGATAATTAACAGGCATTTGAGACAAGTGTTGCTGTCTAACACCTTACTGACAGACTAATAATTCTGTCTGATGAAGCAGCAATTACAACAATAGCTATGGCCCACTAAAACAACCATCTCTCCTAGCCACTGCTGCCAGGAGAGGAGGGGTAAGACTGTGTTTCTCCTTCATCTGAGTGAACAGACCACATGTCAGAGAAGCATCCCATGGGGCCTGGCTGGGAGAGGCTGAGCTACTGAGTGGCAGCTTCAGAGGATGCCTTGCTTTTATGGCCTCAGATAGCTGCAGGCATAATTTTGGACCTGCAATTTTGCTCAGACAGGTAACTGCAGCCCATTTTGACCCACGTCACGTAATGCCTCAAGAGGCCAGCGCTGCAAACACAAATAGTTGTGGTTTATTAGGAAAGGCACTGTTTGCAGAGCAGACATAGTGCTGGGTGTTATGTCCCTTCTGAAAACTGGCTGTGCTGTGAATCAGTAAAACCCTATCAATCACAGACTCACAGAAGGGGTCAGGCTAGAAGGGACCACAGTTGGTCACCTGGACCAAAGTCCCTGCTCAAGCAGCACCGTCCTAAAGCACATGGCACAGGATTGCATCCAGACAGTTCTTGAGTATCTCCAGTGAAGGAGATTTCATGACCCCTCTGTTCCAGTGTGCAATAACTGCACAGTAAAGAAGTTCTTCCTCATGTTCAGCTGAACTTACTGTGCATCAGTTTCTGACCATTGCCTTCTGTCCTATTGCTGGGCACAATGTCCTTCCAGCTCCTTTTGAGAGCTGAGCTGGGGAACTGAGGAGTAACTCTACTCACTTCAGGGGACTACAATAGTGAAAAGGAGAACTGGAGCCTTTTTGTTTTAATGTGGTCTTGTCTGACCCTTTGTAATGGCTGGGTGAGCTGAATGTATGGGTAAGCAAATCCTCCAGGGTGAATGCAGGAATGGGGCGAAGAGAGGTGTTTTCCAGAAGAGGGCCCTTCCATTATCTCAGAGCCCATGGAGGGGTTGTGCTGAAGTCCTCCTTTCCTCCATCCTGCCCATAAAGAGCTCATGAGGAACCAGCTTACAGAGTCAGGTTTTTCCCTTCTTTTCATGCAAGTCATGGGACACTGGTAGAGATCCAGGACCCAGGCAGCAATATGAACTGACTGGCCTTACACCGTGTAAGGAACACCTGGGACTTGGTTCTAATGTGCTCTGTATGACATACAGAAAATTTTATTCTAACTAAGCAGGTCAGGATAGTCAATGGGGGGGTTGATGGGCAGCAGAGGGCTCCGCGTGTTGCTCCCCACAGCTCTGCTGTGCAACTTCATCATCGCTTACAACCCATGCTTTCCACAGACAGGAGGAAAAATTAAGTAATGCAGATTTCCTCTGTTTCTTCTCTTCAGGGAATCAGTCTATTGAGAAATTCATTAAAATCCACTGTGCCTGAGATAGAAAAACATCACCTGACAAGAAAATGCTCTTATGGAAAGCAAGTCTTTGATAGCTTTACATGCTTCTTCAACACAGGGAAAGCCAGTCAATAACATTCCTTGTGGCCTAAAAGCAGAAACATCTGTCAGAAGCGGCTTGCTGGGATGAATATAGCAGCAGGAAAGCCCAACTGATTAACTCCATCCTCTTCCTAACATGTTTTTGTGGTTCCCAGAAATCCCTAGAAAGGGCTCCTGAGGACGCTGGCACCATTACAAGCTAGCTATAATTCAGTAAGCACAGAGATGAAGAAAACATTATCCTGACTGCAGTTCACCTCTGGCATCCAGGTTGCATAATTGCCATGTACTTCATCCTACTCTCCCTTAGCTTTGCGGCAGGCTGGTGATTTAGGAAAAAAGGAAGAGCGAGCCCATACTTGATGAAGGAAAGTAGAAAGTCACTGTTGTGAGTAGGAAAAGAGAGTTGGGGTCCATACAACCTTGCAAGTAGACTGGAGCAGGGAAAACTGGCAGAGAAGATTAGAGCAGTAATACAGCAGACACAGGAAGTACTTCCAGTGTGCCTGGGCTGATTCTTCTTAGTGAAACCACCCACCAGGGCCCTTCTCCCAACCCCTGCTATTTTCATCCACATTTGTAGATTCACCTCTATAAAAAAAGCTAAAATTATGTCTTTGCTACGTTTTACTTATGTCCTACCTTACATCCGACGGTTCATCATGCATAACTCAGGGACTTCTCCAAAAACTGCAGGAAGTTTCCTGACAACTCTTGCCGACTTCATCACAATTTCTCCCCTTACTCTGGAAAGCAGAAAGCCCTTATATTGTTTTAGACATGTGCTTGGTCTTGTTGCAGGACTGCAATCCTGCGGTGACCCACTAATGCAGTCAGGCTCACAAAACTTATTGGGACCAGCTCAGAACACATTAATAGTAGTTGTGTCATTCTTGTCAGTCTCTCTGCATCCAACCTCCAGTGGATAGGCCAAGAGACCTCCAGATATGCTGCCTCAAGCAAACAATATTCCGCTTGCAACAAGTCTATAGGAAAAAGTAATCCTTCAGTTTCCAAAGTTTCTCATGCAGGGGAATAATTTCTGCAATCACAGAGCTACTCTGGAAGCACATTTAAACTTATTTATCTTCATTTTAGTATACCTTGAAATAACTTCTGTGTAATGTTCATAAGCATAAGGACTTTGGACTTCAATTGTGCTGCATAAAGAGAAGCAGCTTACCTCGGAGATGAAGTAAATACCACTACTTACAGCAGAAGGGTGGGGTGGGAAAATGAAACAGCCTTTGGTAGAAAATTATATGTGGTCCATTCACTCAGCAGTTCTTCGGGGGGATATGAGTATTCAGAGCACTATGTGAAGCCTTTCCCTGATTGATACTTAATTCTGAGTAGATCCTAGTAGCTTAAAGAAATAGTTTCAATCAGAGTCTGAGGGATTTGCCACCCTGTGGGGGTTTTACATGTGTGTGAGGAAGTTCAGTGTTGTTTTTTTCTTGAGGGAATGAACTGTCTCCTTTTTCTGAGTTTTTGCTCCCTTTCAGCTTACAGATTATTAAAATTTATCAGCTGCAGTGTGGACCTTGCTCTGGAAATGTTTATCTTCAGATTTAATTTTTCTCCATTGCACATGTCTACCTCTTAGAAGGTTTACCTTTCACCTCCCACAGTGGAAAATTATAACATCAAATCTGAAAGGCAACCCACTCTCTTTCTAGCTCCCCTAGAGAACTCTTCAAAATCGCCCCTCTCACTAGTCAAGTCAGAAGACATCAAAAATACAACATGATGAGAATCCTCCTGGCCTTGAGTCATCCACTATTTATGTATTTCCAAAACTGGATTAAAACTCCCAGAGAACTCTGCTGAAATCTCAAAATGGCATTGCATAGCACAAAACCCAATGTGATGAATATTTTTTCTCTGTCTAGCCAGTAGCAACATTTCCAGTTTTCTGCCTTGCATGCTATTTCCTCACCTGTTTTAGAGATGCCTGAGGCAATACCATGTCTTCACAGGCAAGAAAAAATTGTCGTCAAAAAGGAACTTTTATAACTTTTTTTTTTTTACTTTCAGGTTTGTTTTTTATTACAATTCTCAGACTAAAAAAACAAATAAACAACCAAAACCACAGCAACATTTTTATGTATTTTGGTCGGTATATGTTAGAAGCTGTTTTTCAGACTGGCTACCCTGCCGAAAAGAAGTTCATTTCCTGCCCTTGCTTTGTGAGAGTTTAACAGATTCTGCCCTCCTCTTAATCCTGCTACAGATGTGTGAGATAAGAGTCACCCCCCGGGGCCATGGGGATCTGCTCCTGGCGGCATGAACTCCTCTGCCCAGCAGCTTCCCTCCCCGCAGTGCGCTGCGCACAGCCGTTAGGTTCTCCATCCTTTGGCATTCCTGCCACCTCACTTCATGCATCCCTTCCCTTGTCCAGTCCCCACAGACTGGATTCCTGACCCTTATTCCCCCTGTCTTTCTTCCCCCAGTTCCCCAGCCTGCTCCAAGCACCGCTATCTGCTCGGGCTTTACAGCTCTGAGGACACAAACAAGGAAGAAGGATTGGGAATTTTTTCTCCACAGGATGGTTCCCTTGTCACATCATATTCCCACTTTCTTACCCTGTTCCTCACACTCACTCTGTGGGAAGAATTGCAGCAGATGGAGGATGTCACCTAAAATAAAGCTCGTGTGATAACTCAAATAGAGCAAAACAGAGCAGATGAGGTCATCATAGAATCATCTATGTTGGAAAAGACCTTTAAGGTCATTGAGTCCAACCATTAATCCAGCACTGCCAAGTCCACCGCTAAATCATGTCCCCAAGTCCCACATCTGCACATCTTTTAAATACCTTCAGGGATGGTGACTCAACCACTTCCCTGGGCAACCTGTTCCAATGCCAGACAACTCTTTCCGGAAGAATTTTTTCCTGACATACAATCTAACCTCCCATGGCACAACATGAGGCCATTTTTTCTGGTCCTGTCACTTGTTACCTGGGAGAAGAGACCTACCCCTACCTGGATACACCCTCCTTTCAGGCAGTTGTAGAGAGCAGTAAGGTCCCCCTGAGCCTCCTTTTCTCCAGGCTAAACATCCCCAGCTCCCTCAGCTCCAGGTCAGTACCAGGAAGGTGCTGGGCAAGGTATCACAGACCCTCAGCTCACCTTAGTCTCATGTCCTCTTCCTCTAGCTGTGCCCTCAGGTGACCTGGAGACACAGCAGGACCACAGGCCAGGGTGACAGGCCATCTTCCATCAGGATCCCAAACAACCCAGGCTGAAAACACCTGAATTTTGGGGCAGGTGGTAAGCAGCAACCAGCAGAAGCTGATGTCAGGAGTCCAGAGGCTGACCAGCATTACATAGACTCATCCTTGGGCACGGCAAGGAGCCAAACTGAACCTGCTCGGAGAGCCTTTGCCCCAGGACAGGACCTGGCACCTGGAAAATCCATTAAACACTTCTCAGGGAGGCAGCAGAGCCCCTATGTCCCTAAAATCACAGGAGGGTTGTTATGTGTGGGCAGGGATGCAGAATTAGATGTGTGGATCTCTGCATGACCGGATCTCATCTGCCATGTGCTGGATTCTGCACCACTGCAACCCTGGATGTTCGTAAAGTGCCAGGAATGACATGCTGGAAAGCAGTGTCATGGAACAAGGGGTCTTGGTCTATGGCAAGCTGAACACGAGCCAGCAGTGCCATGGCAGCCAGGAGGGCAGACAGTGTCCTGGGGTGCATCAGGCACAGCATCACCAGCCGGGCAAGGGAGGGGATTGTCCCACTCTGCTCTGCTCTGGGGCAGCCTCACCTCGAGGGCTGGGGACAGTTCTGGGTGCCGCAGTATAAGAAAGATATTAAGCAGTTAGAGAACATCCAAAGGAGGGCAAGAAGGATGGTGAAGGGTCTGAAGGGGAAGCCGTATGAGGAGCTGCTGTTCAGCCACTGGTCTGTTCAGCCTGCAGGAGACAGCGTGGAGAGCTCATTGCAGTCTAAAACTTCCCCGTGAGGGGAGAGGAGGGGCAGGCACCGATTCCTTCTCTGCGGTGACCAGCGACAGGACCTCAGGAAATGGCCTGAAGTTATGTCAGGGGAAGTTTAGTTTGAATATTAGAAAAAAGGTTCTTCACCCAGGGGGTGGTCGGTCTCTGGAACAGGCTCCCCAGGGAAGTGCTCACAGCACCAGCCCGACAGAGCTCAAGAAGCGTTTGAACAATGCTCTCAGGTACACGGTGTGACTCTTGGGGATGTCCTGTGCAGGACCAGGAGTTGCACTCGACGACCCTTGTGACTCCCTTCCAGCTCAGGATACTCTGTGTTTCGGTGTGGGGGCTCTGTGTGTGCCGCTGGGGACTGGGCCCGGGGCCCGCAGCGCCCACAGCCGCCTCAGGGCCCAACCGCCTGCCCAGCGCCTCGCTGAGCACGCGCCGCCCCGCCCCGCGCGCTCGGTCACGTGCCCTCCGGCATGGCTGGCGCGCAGGGGGATGGCGGCGGGAGCGGCGGCGGGAGCGTTCTCCCCCTCCGCCCGTACATCTGCTCGTTCCCCGGCTGTGACGCCACATTCAACAAGGCCTGGCGGCTGTCCGCCCACCTCTGCCGGCACACGGGCGAGGTGAGCCGCGCCGGCTGGGGGGAGGTCTGTGTGACCGAGATGTGGCCGCCGCGCTGGGACCCCGCGTGGGACCGGGCAGGCCGCTTCACCTCGTCGGGCGCTGCGGGTCGTGTCCGGGGCCAGCTGCGGCCGGGACATCCCGTTGACAGCGGCCTCCCGGGAGCGGCCGAGCCCCCGAGGGGGTGGGTTTGCCCCCTGGAACAGCTCCTCTCTTTCAGAGGCCGTATGTTTGCGATTATGAAGGCTGCGGCAAAGGGTTCACGAGGGACTTCCACCGCGCCCGACACCTCCTTACCCACACCGGGGAAAAGCCATTCGAGTAAGGCCCAAGTTTTTACTTCTTCAACTGGACTGCGGCTGTCCGTAAGGAAAGGGAGTTAAAACGGGGCGGTGGTACAGGTCATGCATACCTAGCTTTGGTGTCATGGGCACTGCCATAACAGTGTGCACACGGGGGGGATCAAACCCCCTGTCTGGCAGTGATCTATAACAGATGCTTAAAGGAGTGGGCAGATCGCCTCCAAGAATACATTATTAAAAGGCTAACTTAATCTGGCTTTTAGTGTCTTCAAAGCAAACTTCTGTATTTGAGTTGTGAGTTTCAGTAATTCTTCTGCATGTTCCTCTAGTACATTAATTTCTGTATCTGCCTAGGGAACAAATCACTGTTTGACAGCAGTAATAAAAAATGCAGTTTGTTTACAGGTGCACAACCGATGGGTGCAATGCGAAATTTGGAACAAAATCAAACATGAAGAAGCACATTGAGCGCAAGCATCAAAAGCAGCAAAAGCAATATGTGGTGAGTAATTACCTTTGTACTGTACAATGGAGGCTAAACAAACTCAGTTTTGTGTATCTGGTGAAATACTTCAGCTTGTTATTATGTGGTACTTGTATAAGTTCAAAAACCATAACTGGAATTTCAGCAAACACATGAACTGAGCTGTCATTATTTGGCCTCTAATGATAACTTAATTTCCTCAATAGTGTGACTTTGAAGGCTGTAACGAGTCTTTCAAGAAGCATCAACAACTTAAAGTTCATCAGTGTCATCACACCAATGAACCTCCCTTCAAGTAGGTGGATAATTTTAATACTGAACTTTAATGATTCCATTTAAATACTGTAGATGAAAATAGGTACCTTTTCTCAGTCTTTTCATTCATGTGGCAGTAAAAAAAAAAAGACAAATCAATTTGTAATCAGGACTGCAAGTATATTTTTTGTACTAGTCCTTTTCTCAGTGATCCGTTTTGAGCAACAGTCTCGGTGCTCTGTAACTTCAGCATTCCAGAAATTCCAGCATTTTTATAAAAAAATAACACAACATCCTCCCTGCCCCCCCCCAACAGTTTTTAGTTCATAGTTTGAAATACAAGCATACGAGCTTGCACAGTAATGAAAAATGCAGCTACCTTTATTTCCCAGTAAAAAGCAGTGACTTGGCCGACACTGAAGTGAGTAGTACCTAGAAAAAGAGGAGAGACTTGGACATTAATCTTGGAAGCTGTGCATTTCGGTAACACATCACTATAGATCCGCTGAAAGCAAAGTTCAGTCTTGTATTTCTTACAGGTGGGTCACACTTAACATGAGCGTTCCACTTAAGTGAAATCCACTACTGGGGTTGGATGACAAGACAAAAATACTCAGTGCTCTGCTGTTGCTCTGGCTGTTGGTTTTGTACAAGCCACTTAAACCTTCCACTTTGTGTCCTTCTATGTTTGAAGAGCCTGCTGAGTAGGGATGATGCAAGGCTTGACTCGCTGTATACGTGGAAATCATAGTATAGTTCTAAGTCTCAAAGGCACCTGAGAAGGCATCTATTAAAAAATATTACGGAATTTACTTTTACAAGGTGGGGGAGACACTGATCTCTAGGCAAAGGAAACCTTGGATTATTTTGTTAATTTTTATTGTTCTTGACATAAAGAACAAAAAATACGTGGATACAGTGAAAGAAATGAAACCACTGTATTTTGTACCTAGATGTAATAAAGAAGGATGTGGAAAGTGCTTCTCTACTCCAAGTCGGCTAAAGCGGCACGAGAAGATACATGAAGGTAAAACTGCTTTTCCTTTCTGCTTAAGTCATGTTTCAGCAAAGGAAAAAGGACTGCTTCCAGTGCAGAGTATGCACGGATGCATGACAGATGTGAAAGTGTTCTGGGCCTAGTGATCCAGACAGGCAAGACAAGAATNAGAACGCCCTTTTTGAGTAGTGAAGTGGGATACAGCTGCAGGGCATTGCAGTGTTCAGTTACAGTGTGTTTGTGGCAGGCTGAACAGAGCTAAGGATTCCTTATTTCCTCTCCTGAGGTGCTTCCTCGTCAGTAATCCATCTTTTGAGATGGGCTGATGGTTGGGACATTAGCCTAGACCTCCAGAGCTTAGGATCAGTTGCTAGTTCTGCCACAAATTTCCTATGGAGCCTTGGCAGAACCATGTGTATTTTTAGTCATTAATGAACCTATGTGAGAAGTTTTTAAGTGAAATCATCATGTATATTTGAGCTAATCCTGGTATTCCTATCCATTCTTTCATTGACAGATAACCAGCTTTCCAGTGATAGGAATAAACCAAAATCAAACCAACCCAACAGACCCAGAAAGCTGTGATTTGTACTGATTTCCTTTTTTTTTTACGACAAAGATTTATTCATAGTTTTTTGAGCGTTACAGTCCTGGGATTTAAATAGTGTTCACTTTCTGTCGTTCCTGCCTGTTTGATAGAATGGTAGAATCTCTTTAGACTCCAGCATATTACTGTATGGTCAGTATTTTTTTTAATATGCAGGACAAATATTTATATAGAAGTAATATATATTGTTAGTTATTTTCATCTATTTGAGAGAAAGTGTATGACTGGGAGGAAGTAGCTTTACTGAAGCAAGGAGAGAGAGTTTCACAAAATCATTTAGGTCAGAAAGAATGTCTGGAGGTCATATGGTCGAACTCCCTGCTCAAGACAGGGCCAGTTAGACCAGGTTGTTGAGGACTGCATCCAGTGGCATTGGCTGTTTCCAGGGCTAGGGCTTCCACAGCCTCTCTGGACAACTGGTGTCAGTGATACAAGGCTTCTTACTTAAAACTGTTGAGATTTTCTCTTGTTCTAATTTGTGTTGATTTCATTGTCTCTTTCCTGTGCAGTATGGGAGGACGCAAGAATAACTGGCTTTTAATTTTCAAACACTGAAAGTAGAGTTCCCCCTTGTAAAACTGGACTGTGTTTGCCAGACCCTTTGTGATTGTAAACATCTGTCCTGTCCAACAGGGTATGCATGCAAGAAGGAAAACTGCTCATATATCGGAAAAACTTGGACAGAGCTTCTGAAACATAATAAAGTCAGTCATACAGGTAAATTCCAAATGCTTTAGTAAACTTATGATACAAATGGGAAACCAGCTGCTAATTTGAAGAGGAGTCCTTGCAGAACTCATTTTGTCAACTTGTCATTGTGTCCCAACTTGTCTACTAACTTTATTGGTAAAATGGCTGTCAATCCAGCTAAACCTTTGATGAAAATGCTGCTCAATATACTAACTTAGCTTTGTGATTCACTTAACAAAAAATTGTTGAACGTAGGATTTCAGATCTGGATAATTCAAACTGCATTATCCTCCTGAAGTCTTTGAGTTCCTTGCATTTCATGTTGATTTTAGCATTGTTCTAGTGGACCACTAGGGTTTGATTCTGAGCTTCTGTAAGAAATGGTTAATTTATACTCTGCCTTTCTCCCAGAGCCAATAGTTTGCAGTGAGTGTAACAAAACTTTTAAACGGAAAGATTACCTCAAGCAGCATCAAAAGACACACGCTGTGGAGAGGGAAGTCTGCCGGTGCCCCAGAGAAGGATGTGAAAGAACTTACACAACTTTATTTAACCTTCAAAGCCATATCCTCTCTTTTCATGAGGAGAAAAAACCATTCTCTTGTGATTATCCAGGCTGTGGAAAAGTGTTTGCGATGAAGGTATGTATTTTTTAACTGTTCTTACCTGAATCACATAATCTGAAATTATAAACTTAACTCCTTTTTTTTCTTTCTCCCCTACTCTTTGTAGCAGAGCCTAGCAAGGCACGCAGTTAAGCATGATCCTGAAAAGAGAAAGCTGAACGTGAAAGTAAGTTACGCTCTTGTGTGTAGTCTTATCTTCTCAACCCTACCCTGTCACTGCAGAGGAGGGTAAACATTACCTGTTTTAGAATGTGACTTCAAGCAGGAAAACAGTATCTAGTTAATTTGTGAGATCCTTAATTTATGAAGCTCCTTTAGCTAATGCAGTCCTGGCCTGTACATTGATTTCTTCTTTCCCTACCACCACAGTAGTCTTTGCTGCACAGATACATTAAGTTTATTAATTCTGGATCTACTTCTGCCAGGCAAAGCGTTCTCGGCCCAAGAGGAGCTTAGCCTCTCGTCTCAGTGGCTACATTCCTCCTAAAACACAGCCAGGAAAGGATGAGGTTGTGACGGAAAGCAAGACAGTGGATAAGCTCGTGGAAAATGGAATACCAGCTGTTGAAATTCGGACTCTGTAGGAAAGGTTAACCAAGACAACGTTTTTCATGGAATGACCAATGCAAAACTCAACAATAATTTTATCTAAAGATAATATTTTTATTTTATTTTTTAATAAATTAATATTGTTTACACCACTTCAGAAAGTCACTGATGCAACTCATTTGACTTCAGGTCTTCATTTTCATCTTTCTTTACTGTGTTGTTTTTCTTCATTTCTATCTTCTGGTGTTCTTTCAACTCTTTGTCAGACATGTGCCTCAAAATACAGGTACTCACTCCTTCTCTAGCAACTTTTGGCTTGGAAAGATAAGTGGCTTTCTCAGACACAGTCTCCAAAATTTGATCAAAAACCATGAACTAAAAAGGAAGAGAAAAATGGAACTAAATGAATGCACAAATACAGGCAGAAAAATATTTCAAGCTGCTCTGTAATAATATTATCTCCCACTTAGTTTAGCTATTAGGTGAAACAAGTTGAGCACTTCACCTTTTCCTTTCTTAACTGTTTGTTCTTTACTTATAAGCAGTTTTAGGGAAGTCACTAGAGGGGGATTCAGCCATTTCCTAACACTAGGGCACTACAGACATAACAAGGAAAAAAAATCTTGCTTGGAATATTTATAAAGAATTCATTCTTGCAAATGACAGTGAAGTCTCAAGGCCCTGCAATTATACTGGTAAGTTGCCATCAGCTCCCTAACATTTTTAGAGATGTTCACTTTGCCTGTCTTGGAACACTGTTCGAATAGTTTCTCACATAGCAATGGACAACTAACCCTAGCCAAAGTTGCACAAACGCAGCTCTAGAAAAACAGTTAGTGTTAAACCTCACTTTTAAAGTTTTCAATGGGTGAGCTGGCTAAAGCCATAGATAATAAAATTTCAGTGGCCCCATTAATAAGGTGGTGCTGCATAGGAGTAGGAACGGCTTAGACTCTGCTGTCCAAGCTGGTATTGCAGCTGGATTCTTAAGGAAGCATGGTGTTTGAATTGTCTCTCTGTGCCTACTTCTCTACACCAGTGTCTGAGCAGGAGCAGCTTAAGGCAGACAACCATTACTTGCACGGGACCTAGATCTTCACTGAGATACTAAAAAATGGTGGCAGTACTGAATAGGGAAGGTCAATACAGCTGCAGCTATTTAATGACACTGACTGGTCCAAGCTTCAGGAGTGCACTTACCATGTCTGTACTGCTACCTTTTGCTTGCCGGATGGTGACTTTAACATGGTGTTTCTTTTCAATCCACTGTGCTATCTGTTTAGTCTTGGTCTCTAAGTCATTCTTGGCAATAGCTGAAGAAAATGATAACTCCTTCTGAACCACCCCTGTTTAAAACAGAACTGAAACCATGTTGGCTTAACATTTAACAAACCTGTACTAGTTGCTCTCTCTTATCAGCTTATGGTGCTTTGCTTGACTCCCTCCTCCCATGCTGCTTTCTCAGAGCACCCCAATCTCATTGTCTCAGCATGCACCACTCTCACGTTAGAGGGTGTCAACTTGATACACTCACTGCCATAACTGGGAGACTGAGTGCATGTTTGAGGCACATAGGGAAATCTCTTCAGGGTCAGCAGGCTTAAGGTATTTTTAATTACAGTCTTGTTTGTATGATCCACAAGGTAGATCTAACGAACAGGTAAGCATTGGATTGGGAATTAAAGACTTAGTGTGCAAATTCCTGTGTTCTGCACATAAGACAGCTGAAGATAAAAGCTTTGACGTTAGATAGCTCTTCATCTCAAGCCTATTTTATTGAATGGTGAAGTGCAATAATCAACTGGAAGTATGATGATGCCTTGTAACATATTTGAACTATCTACAGTCTCTTCCTCCTTGTATTTGCTCTAAAGTAGTTACCATCTGAATAAAATTTTTGTGGTTTCTTTAACAGAGCAACTCATCACCACAGTAATGCTCTCCTCTAAAATCAGAACTCTACCAAAAGCACAGCTATATTTGTTAGCCTGAGGATAAGAGAGGATATAAGGTCACATGCCTTTTCTAAAACCTCTTTGTCAAACTCAGTTTGTTAAATTGCTAGGCTGTCTTAAGAAAACAAACAAACTGAAAAGTGTTCAATATTGAAAAAGTTTTCTCTTATTCCATACAAAAAAGGGCTCCAGACTTTGTCTTTCTAGCGGCAAATGAGGAAGAGAGTGTTTCATGACTACTGGTAACAAACTATGTAATTATATTGGTGTATCCGATCCTTAGTTTATAAAAACTGCCTGTCACTCTATGCTTTAGTAAAATAACAGAAATTCAGTGAGTCTCATGGGACTAGAGCCCAGTTATATCCACTCAAATAAAGGTATTTTTTTAAAAAGTCAGCAGATGCCAAAATAGCAAATCCTGAGAGGGCAATAGAAGGCTTCTCTGGAAGACTGGACTAATCCAAAATTTTATTTTCACCACTGCAAATCCTTAATAGCATGGACTGCAGTGACATTGCTTTGGATTTACACAAATACAAGTAAGAGGATTTAATCTGCTGGAACCACGTTTAATGCAGCATTTTTCAAAGTCCTCAGTGTTGTAGTGTTCACAATGTACATACCTTGCTTTGGACTTGCTTTTTTCTTCTCTGCACGTTTAAGCTGTTCTTCGTGAATCTGCTGCCCAGTCATTAGTCTGTAAACTGGAGGTTCTACATTCTCACGAAGCAGAACTAGTTTCAGGCCATGTTGATCCATAAGTCTGAGTGCCTCTGCTCGGTGCATGTTTCCCAAGCTCTCTCCATCCTGGTTGATTACGTGCAAAATACGATAGGGAATTCTTCGCCCGACACTTCCAAACGCTGCTTTCCTTTTTGGTTGTGCGTGAGATTTTTCATCTGTACAAAATGGTTGAGTAAGCCCAAACACAGCTGACTTTCTAGGGTCAGGCACCACTGTCCAGAATGGAGACAAGAGCCACTTTTGTGCTGTCTGTGTCAGAAGAGTGCCCAAGAACCTTTTTGCATATCTATTCTCATTTCTGGTTGCTTGACATAATTGTTTCACTGTGCACAAGGCAGTCATTCTGAGGAAGAAGAAAAAAGAAGTTACCCCATCAGTCAGATTCTTCTAGTTATATTAGAAAGACTTGACTCCAGGTCAGTAAACCCTAGTGTTTTTAACTACTCTTTTAAAATGACACATGGTGTTACTATGCATAATGAGCGATCAACAGTCATTTTACAGTACCAAAGGGATTTAACCCAGAGGAGAAAAATCTAACAAATGAGCAAAATTTTTGAGTTGATGTTACTTTTGGTATCTTAATATCTGAGCCTGAACTCCTTTAAAGGATCCAGTACTTCTAGTTCCTTTCTCCTCACTTTCAAGTTTAAATTTAAATAAGTTGTTACAGGCACCTATCCTGACAGGGCACTCACAAAGCTATAAATTTTCAAACAAGCTTCAAAATATACCCGTGCTTCAAGACTAATGAAATTCATCTTTGAGACATTTCGTCCATTGGATTTTTTTCCCCATTCTTCCCTGGTTCATGAAATCCCCCTGGCAATTTTGGTGCAGCTGACCATTACTTGCATTTTGTTCAGACCTTCAGAAATCATCCATTTTCTAACGGCTGCAAAAAACTTCAGAAATAAAAAGCAAACTGTGAGTATTCTCTGCAGGTTTTGTATTCTGTGTTTAAAAGGGAGCAATTGCAGGAAAAGCCAAGGATGATGCAGGAAACCAAACACGTGTCATACCAGAGGAGCTGGCAAGAGTGTGAACTCTTTTGCCCAGGAAGGAATGTGACTCCACTCTATAAATACATGCATGCATACACATATATACATGACATTGTGTAAACATGTATCCACGTGCACACATACACATAGAAAAGGTGTAAAGCATCAGCAAGGATGAAGAGCTGTTTATAATTCTAAGCAGTGTTGGCCCAGGAACAAGTAACATGACCTGCCTGTGAATAAACTTAGTCTGAAAAGGGGACTGTCTGGAGCCTGGGATGGACTTCATACCTCAGCAGTAGGGACAAAGTCCATGCAAACTGCTTGAAGAAGGAGCCAGATGAGTTCATGAACAGGGCAGTCTGATAACAGCTATGTGCTACAGCTGGATCCAGAACTCAAGCTAGCCACAGAGCACAGAAGACAAGTAACAGGATTTCCACAGCAGTCTAAACCAGCTGGCAGAGCTACTGTCCCTTCCTGCCCTGGGCTCTGCCTCTGCCCAGTCCAGACCTCCGTGAAAACAGCTTTTTGTCTGGCTGTGACAACAGCCCTACGACTGAACACCCACTGCCAACATTCAAGTACCTTTGTGTATCATCAGTGCAGCTACACAAAAGCCACGATGTTCTTATTTTTTAAATGGTTTCATAAACGAGCTCTGGATCATGCACTGCAGACTTGGTCAGCAATCCGGGCATCACTGCTGCATTATTAAATGACATAATTACATTTATCTTCCATTCAGAGAAGCCTGGCTTGCCTTTGAGAGTTACTGATTTATAAAACTAAGTATCTCAGCAATGGAAAATCAGCTTATTTTAAGGAAATGCTGATCTTGTTCTGCTAAACACATGGTGTTGCCTGTATTCTCCTTCATTCTCTGTTGCTATTTAAACCTTGTAAATCCAGTCTTAGCTGTCTGGAAGAAAACAACCCTTTTTTTACGGAAGGGTTTTTCTTCGCGTAACTCGGCAGGTATGTGTGTTTCGCGTCGTGCATTTCGCTCATCCTTGAGCTGGCAAGGACGGCTGACGTCGCTGGGAGGGAGCTCTAAGGAGCGGGCAGCTAGAGGCACAGCGGGAAGCGGAGGAACAGCCGCGGTTCCCGTGCTGCGGGCGGCCGCGGGAGGTGGGCTGCATGCCGCGGGAGCGCTGCCGTGCGCGTCCCTCCTGCCCGCGGAGAGCAAGGGCTGTGCGTGGGGCCGGCACCGTGCCTGTCGGCTGTGGGCGTCGCGGAGGTCACTGTGGCTGTGCGGTACCCGTGTGCGTGACCCGCGGCTCCCTGGGACCCTCTCTTACCTGCCGGCCGGGCCGGGCCGGGTGGGGCCGGGCCAGGCCGAGCCGAGCCGCCGGCCCGCTGCAGCAGCCGAAGGACCGGCCCGAGTCGCCGGGAAGTTGCGGAACGCACCGCCTCTCCTCCTTCCTCTTCCTCCTCCTCCTCTTCCTCTTCCTCCTCGCGCGCCTCCGCCTTCTGCCCCCGCCCCGTCCGTCCGCGCGTGCCCGCGGGCGTGAGCGCGCCTGTGCCGGTGCGCGCCCGTGTGAGCGCGCGTGGGGGGTGCGCGCGGGGTCCGTGTGTGCCTGTGCCCCGCTCCCTGCGTGCTCCTGCATTCCCAGGCCGACACGCGCGGTGTGCCCCGTTCTGTGTGCGCGGTTCCTGCGAGCTGTTGTTTCCCTGCACCGCTCAGTGGATCCCCGGTGTGCCTTTGCTGCGCTGCGGCGGGAGTAAGGAGCACGGCCGGGACAGGGTCCCACTGTGCCCAGGGGCCATCCCAGCGGGGCACTTTGAGCGGGGAGTATGTGGGTGCTGAGTGCTTTGTGTGTGTGTTGAGGCGTAGAATCATAGAACTTGGAAAGAATTTTAAAATCTCATCTACACTATACCCCCTGCAATAAACAGGAGAGCAGGAACATCTTCAACTCGATCAGGTTGCTCAGAGCCCTGTCCTGACCTTGGATGTTTCCTGCTGTGAGGCATCCACCACCCCTCTGGGAAACCTGAGACAGTGTTTCGCCACCTTCCTTGTAAAACACCTCTTCCTTACCTCTAGTCTAGATCCACCCTCTTTTAGTTTAAAACCATAACACCTTGTCTTATCACTACAGGCCCGGCCAAAAAGTCTGTCCCCGTGTTTCTTATAGGCCCCCTTTAGGCACTGGAAGGAAGCTGTGAGGTCTCCCCGCAGCCTTCACCAGACTGAGCAGCCCCAGATCTCTCAGCCTGTCTCTATAGGAGAGGTGCTCCAGCCCTCAGAGCATCTTTGTGTGCCTCCTCTGGACTCGCTCCAGCAGGTCCATGTCCTCCCTGTGCTGGTGACGCCAGAGCTGGATGCAGCCCTGCAGCGGGCTGTGTAACACAGCATCTCTGGGCCCGTGCCCACCCGCGGGGCTGCGGGCCGGGATGTGTGCGGGGCTGTGTGCGGGGAGCGGGCAGTGNGGATGCAGCCCTGCACCGGGCTGTGTAACACAGCACCGCGGGGCTGCGGGCAGCGTTGTGTGCGGGGATGTGTGCGGGGAGCGGGCAGTGCTGTGTGCGGGGATGTGAGCGGAGAGCGGGCAGTGCACGGCGGAGCTGAGTCTGCAGGGGTCAGCAGCGTGTGCGGCTGTGCCGCTGCGTGACTCAGTCCGAAAGCGTCTCGGGTGCTCGGATTTGTTACCTTCTTTGGTAGGCGGCTCTGCCTTGGGTTTGCGAGCTCCTCCACCCAACTTGGAGATAGAAACCTTGGAAAGAGAAGTTGAAATCCATGTGTAAACGTCGTGTCCCCAGCTGTAAGGAACACGCTAAGGCAGCCAGCCACTGAATAACACGGGAGTTTGCTGAGGACCTCTTTCCAGAGCCCAGGGGTTCATGTCTGTCAGGGGATGCTGTTTAGCCAGCCGGGCAGGAGCTGGAACAACACTCAGATTGAAAGTGTGCTTGTGTTCAGAATTTAGTACGAAATGGACCTATGGGAAGCAGGTGGGAGGAAGGCCTTGTCTGCTGTCCTTCCTGCTTAAAAGCAATCAGAACTTTTTAGCTTATATGCTTTAGGCCACAGCTAAGTGACCCCTCTTTCCTGTCCCCCTTTTCTGTCCAGGAAGGAGAAATGCAATGAAAATCTGATCTTTATCTTTTTCCATTGAAAGCTTTCTGTTCTTGACTATTTTCTTAGAATGGTTTAGTTTTGTATGCTTGCTGGTTTTGTTTTGTCATTGTGGTACACACATGTAAAAAAAGGTCTGTCATTGCTTCGTGCTCTCCATCTTCACAGAAGACATCATGTGGTAATTGTGTGCAAACCCAGAAAACTTTACTAGATCAGTTCACAATCTGAAGTTCATTCATATCACCTTATCCTCATTAAAACTCCTCGCCTGCAGTAATGAATTTGGAAAAATGCCAGCAACAGAATTAGCCAAGTAGATGGTGAGCTGTGTTAAGAGCCTAAATGACAACTGTAGCTTCTCCTATTATATGCAAATAGATCTGGGTTTTTCCATCCTGCTCTTTTGTGCTTTTTTTTATTTCACTCAGGCTTTATGCCTTTAGAGTTGTAAGCTCTTTGGGAGCAGGGATTACCATCACTTACATCAGTAGAATGCTTAAGAAAACCGGATCTCAGTTTGATGCTATTGAAACATAAATTATTGAAATTCTACAGTATCCAGTTGTGGAGAGTGAAATATTCCACAATAAGAAAGGCGAGACAAAAAAGGTTTTTACTGCTCTTTTCATGGTCTGGAAATCAAGTGTGGAATTTGAATAAGCATGAAGGGAAATTCTGGCAGAGCTGAAGCCTGGAGAGATATTTTTTTCATCATCAGCTCTGCAATATGCATTAGAAGAGAGCTTGTCAGCAGCCCCGTTTGCAGTTAGCTACTATTGCCACTCTGAGAGCCATCCCCATAAGACAGATAATTTTCAGCAGTGTTAGTAGCAGCAATAAAGCTAATAATCCTCTTCACTGTGATAAAAACTACGTGCATGAAAGCAAGGTACTTCAGAGCATACAACTCGCCTTCCTTCTCTCTTCCTGTTATTTAATTCTGTTAAGTTTAAACCTGATGCTTGTTTTACTTCATGCCTTTCTAATTAAATTTAGTGTGCCAAGAAATAGTGCAGCCTTCTCATGCTGTTTGTCCTCAATTAACTTGATCTTTCTGGGGGTTCATTGTACTCTTTCTCCTTGTTCTTTGTCTCAAGTCTCTTTGCACTGTAATTGTCCTGGGGCCATGTTTTTATATGTGCCTGCCACAGCAAGACTGCAGTCTTAATTACTTGAAAGACACTATGATAATAAGTTCAGTTAATAATAACTTTTTCCTTCTACTTTGCCTGATGCATATCATCCTCTGCCCATCCCTGACAATACACTCAGTCATTTGTTTGCTTTTTAATTCCTAACTCTTCATCTGCCTTTTTTGTTTTTTCATTTGACATTTACTTACAAAGTTGTTGTTTTCACTTTGTTATTTTTTTGCGCCATATTAAGGCCTGTTCTGCTAGACCTTGTGCCAAACCGTAGATATTTCATTCCTCAGATAATGTGAAACGCAAATATTTGAGCAGGGGAAAGGATGGATGGATGGATGGATGGATGGATGGATGGATGGATGGATGGATGGATGGATGGATGGAGAGACTTCTTGTCCTTGTACATGAGCAATGCAGTGATCTGCCAGTGTGGATGTTATAATGTTAGTAATTATTGTAAAGCTCAAGATGGTACTGGGAATCTTCATCCACATTAACAACTGATCTCTGGGGGATGGTTTCAGTGTCCCCTGAGGATGTTGAAAACTGGTTCCAGTCCTTCTGTATTTTGGGGTTAATTTCAAAATCAAAGAATCACAGAATCATCAAAGTTGGAAGAGACCTTCAAGATCATCTAGTTCAGCCATCAACTCTGCACCAGCATAGTCCCCCCTAAAGTCTCGCCCCAAAGCTATTCATTATGGGTGCAGTGAGCAGTTTGTGATGCCCAGCAGAGTGAGGATGCCCTCAGCTAGATGACAATGTGTTCCCCTGGAGACCCAAGGCTATAGTTTACTGTCATTTGAACTTCATCACTCATTATGTGGGAGCAGAAAGCAACCTGCTGAAGTGCCTTACACCTGCAAGGAGCTCTTACCTGCTGGCTCTGGGTGGAGGACTGGTCTTTCCTTGGTCCACACTAAATAGCTTGTTGCTTCCTAAACTGGAGCTGTACTTAGGAATATCTGGTCAAAAAAATTTCAACTGCCAACCAAGACAATCAGGAATTTATTAGTGATCTTGTGGGGTTTATGCGATGCCTGGGACCCTTAGACTCAGAGCAGTAGCAGTGGGTGGGACAGCAGGTTTTTTCAGTCTTATTGCTAAATCTGTGATTAGTCTCCTGCACACTTGTGCTTACAAAGTACTGAGCATCTGGAGGGCTGCTTACCCTGTGCACCTCTGTTTTCCTGTTTTTTTTCTCTATGATTCCCTCCTTCACAGGGCATTTCAGCAGGGAAGCTTTGGGGAAGACGTGGAGAGAGTCTCTTACTCCTCCCCACTCCCCACTCCTGCTGGCAGCTGGCATGGCCCCCCTCCACCTTCCTGCTGGTTATAATCGTGGCTGTGTGTTTCTGCAGACCCCTGGTTCAGAGCGGGGCCGTAGCCTCTCCTTTACCCTCCTTAGTATTCCTTTTCCCATTGGTGTTTGTAAAAGACTTTTGCACATAACTCCAATGAAAAACTCCCTTGTGCTGAGCTGAGCATTGCCATATGGCAGAGAACACGTCAGAGTAAACATGTATTTAAAGGACACAGAAATTCTGGGTGTGTAGTAGGTCCAGATTTCTGGATATGCAGTAGCTCATTTACTCTTTTTCCATCCACAGCTTTTGAAAGTTGCTTCCTACACAAACTTACCTATTTTTATTCTAGCAAGAGACAGCAAAAAATTAAAGCAAACTCAAAATTTTTGTTGTAGTGTGTAGTCAGCGGTCACTGCTAACTGATGCCCTGCACAGAATATACAAATATAGTGGAAACAGATAAAGTTTTGTTTGATTTCTGAGATCTGCCCCTCTTGTGGGAATTAAAACAAATCTTTTGAAGATGCATGGTCTGCCATTAAATTGCTTGGGCTGAATTACTGAATTCAGGCAAAGAACCAATTTTTCTCCCTGAAAAGCAAGGCTGACTGAATTTATTAAAATGTTAATCATAGAGCAAGCCTGTGGGTCCCTGGGGCGAGATGCAATTAGAGTTAAAACTTCAGAGTATAGAAAGTTTTTTAACTGTCTAGTTTTACATCTTGACTGTAGGGAGAGGAGTTTCCACTGTACATTGAAGACATTGTTCTACAGCCTTTGCAAGTTGTTGGGTTCAGCTGTGAAGATTTTAAAAGCAGCTTTTGTTGGCAGCCTAGGACACATCCGTGACCTTATTAAAGTGGAAGTGAAAGCTCTCTTCTTTTTTTTTCTTTTTTTTTTTTTTTGCAACAGTAAATCTACTAATTTTACAGTCAGTTGAACAGCAATAGATTAATTTGTTTAAAGTCTGCATTGACAAAGAAAATGTGAACTTCGCTGCCTTGAATACCCGAAACTACAGTGCGATATTTAAAGGGTAGAAACTATTACAACTTGCCCTAGAATGGTCTAAGCAGTTCCCTGTCACCTGCTTCTCAGCACAGGTGCTGACCTCCCCGTCTATTCTATCCCTCCTGACAGACTAGCAGCCAGGCTGGGGCTTTGTGTGCAACAGAGAGAGCTTTTCCAATGACTGGGCCAGTTTTCTTCAGCAACCACAGGAAGCAGAATAAAGAAAAGGTTAAGGGCCACCGCAAGGGTCAGAATGGGTTAAATTTAGTTAACATCAGAGGTTATAGCTTTTAACAAGAGCATGAAGGAAACTTATTCGAAGATGCAATTTGTTTCTTCTTTGTCAACCATTATTTTTTTTTACTCTATTGATAGTGACAGCTTAACAAAGTTTTTATACTCCAGGGTTTTCATCCTTTAGAGGATAAAGAACTGTGATGCAAAAAAGAGATGCAGGTGGAAGACTTTATAAAGCCTCCATGATTTTCAAATTGAGGGTTGAAAGTAGGCTCCCTGCGTGGCTAAGTCAAAAATAATTTGTAAATGTTAAAAAAAATACACATTACGCACAGAGGAGCTGCTTTTTTTTTTTTTTTTCTCCAGTGTAGCTTGCCAAGAGTAGTGTTTTACCAGAAGCCTTACAATCTGCCTGATTCTGCATGTATTTTTTTCCAAGGTAATCTTATTTTCTTTTTTATCACCCTCTAAAGATGATCAAAGTCAAATGCCTTTAACAACAGTCTTCATCATCTCCCTTCAAGATATTTCAGTCTATAATGTACAATGCTGGGTTCTTTGTGTTTTTTTCTGCCAATTTAGTGAAGAAGCAGAAACTAGAAAATGCACCCAGTGTAGCTGCTGTGTTAGGTTCTCAGTCAAATTCTTGGAATGCAAAATGAGAAAAGTTTAAATCTTTCTGAAATTTATTGAAGAAAAATAATTTTTAAAAGGTTCAGTAGCATTTTTCACATTTTTGTACACAAGAGATCATCTTCTGCCAATAAAGTTTTTCATCAAAATTAATTAATAAAATCACCAATTTTTTTGTTGTTTTATCCTGATACAAAGTAAAGAACTGAAATCAAAATTTAATTAAGTCTGATAACAATTCATAATCAAAACAATGCATTTTGGTAGGTTTCTTTTTTCTTTTTTCTTTTTAACCTGTTTTCCTCAAGGGGAAAAAAAAAGCTAATGTGAACATCCTGTCTCCCTATCCATCTGTCTCTCTGCAAGCTCCCTCAGCAGTTTTAATTGCTTGGACACTTCAGCCCAGTTTGGCAAAGGAATAGGAGCCTCAAAGATACTGTACATTTATAATAAGTATATGTATTTCTGACAAGTTTTATGACAACAGTGGTGAGACCTTCAAATCAGTGTCTTGTTCTGGCAGAGGAGTTCATCCAGCTGACCAGACTGGATGTATGTGTGGGCTGCCCAGGTAACACACAGGTATTACCAGACCTGATTGTGGCCTATCAGTACTTAAAAGGTAAAGTAAAAAAGAGGAAATTAACTTTTTACACTGGTAGATAGAGATAGGACATAGGGAATGGTTTTAAACTAAAAGAGGAGACATTTAGAGTTGATATTAGGGAAGAATTCTTTGGCTCAAGAAGGTAGTGGGGCACTGGAACAGGTTGCTCAGAGAAGTTGTGGATGCCCTATCCCTGGAAGTGTTCAAGACCAGGCTGGATGGGGGCCCTGAGCAGCACAATGTAGTGAGTGGCATCCCTACCTTTGGCAGAGCAGTTGGAACTAAATGATCTTTAAGGTCCCTTCCAACACAAACCAGTTTATAATTCTATGATGCTGTGATCATCTGCAGTCCATGGTGTCTTTTGCCTTGCCAGCTGCTCAGGGGCTGCATAGGTGATGTGTAAGTCTGAGGGAGATTCTGAGAGGGGAGAAGGAGCCAGAGCATTTTGATGGCAATGGAGAAGTGTAGGGAACATGCTGGAGTGATTTGGATCTATAATCCTGGTATTTGATACTGCAGGTCTGTGGTAGAAGATAAGAAGACTGGGAACTGACAACACAAGTCCCGACATTCAAGTATCAGTTATTTCAGTGCTCATTTCCTCACAGGAGAAATTTCATCTGCTTTGTGGTTCATCTGCTATCAGTGTGACGAAGGCTTGAAACTTCCAATTCCCTTGCTGTTAGCTCAGGCTCGTGGTGGGTCCCCAGCTGTATAACTGAGAGCTGGTTTCGCTCTCCAGAGGGTTGGATTGGGCCTTTTGGTGCAAGTGATCACTTTGACTTTTCTGGGAGGGTTCTGTTTGGAATCAGCAGCGTGAACTCTTTTGTTGGTGCAGAATTAATCCTTCCTTAAGGGACAGCTACCACCTCTAGAGAAAGTCTGTGCAGATCACTCATAGGAGCATTTGCACTGGTATGGCATACAGGCAAGTGTATGGACTCTCGACAGGCTAAGGGCTAGAGAAGGGGAGCAGGGAGCTGGAGAAATACAGGGCCTTCTCTGTCCCCAAAGATGGGGACACTCCACAATCCAGCCCGACCAGTTGCTTCTTGTGTACCCCCCTCTCTTTGGTCCACACAGGGGCAGCCTCTGCTGAGGAGGTGACTTCGAAAGGCCTAACTGCAGTAAAAAAGAAATGAGAAAAAGCATGGATCTCCACAGCCCAGACAGACTGGCCTGGAAAAACACAACAAAAACTCCCACTTACTATTCTGCTCACAAGCAGCCACCAAAACTCAGCTGTGAGGAGAATGAGAGCATCTTTTTAAAAATGTAAAACTGTCTTTTTTTTTTTCTTCTTCTTCTTCTGAGCTGCTCTTACAGGCTTTAAAGCATTAATTTCAAAAGCTTCACAGAAGCAGCAGGCATCAAACACTCCAGGCTGAGTGGAAGCTCGGGGAGGAGAGTTGTGAAGTAAGTTGTGAGGGTGATGGCTGCAGACATGGAAGCAAGGTTATTTGTTTGTTACAAGTCAGTGATCATAGCTTGCTTTTAATGATGGAGCACCAGAGAAGGCAAGTTTGAGCAGCCCAGAGAGCCCTGGATTCACACAGCCTAAAGTTCAGCTGCATCTTTTGTCTCATTCTTCTGTTGTCTGGGTGATTCTTGGACTGGGAGTCAGGAGATGTGAGTTTTGACAGCAGAGCTGATGCGCTCTGTGACCTTGAACAAGTCTGTTCATCCCGTGATTCTCCTCTCATCTTTTTGCTCACTTAGAATCCCTCTCCCTTTTTCCTTGCAGTGTCTTTCCCCAGTTATACATCTGGACCATGGCTATCAGAATGCAGCTGTGCTCTCAGGTTAGGCACTGCTATAATCTGAGTGAACCATAAAGAAATACTGCACTGAGCACTTCACTAGGACTCTCCTGTTATCTCAGGGCTTCACTGACAACCTTAATAAAATAAAAGTCCTTCAAAAGACTGAGTGTTCCTGCCTACTGCCCAACTGCCTGCCTTTTCTGTAGCATCTTGAGCAAGAGAAAAACATCAATTCTGATCCCTGGGCTGTCAGAAAATAATGACTTATAGCATTTCATACTTCCTGATTATTTTTTGTTCCTGAAATCTCAGCGGTAACTTCAGTCCTTCACTGTGCCTAATTTTCTTCAAAGTGAATTATAAACCAGCATGCTGCTATATGTCTTAATCATTTTTATAGGTTTTCCTTAATTTTGCTCTTTTGTTGAGGTGCAGTTCATGTGCCTGAGACTAGGGACAAAGCCTCCTTCAGAATTTATTACGCAGTACCTCTGAAATCCACTCTATTTTATCCCCATAAGGGTTGGGTCCAGTGCCAGGATAACTTGCTCTGCAATGTGATCTCAGCAAAATTGAGTATGTTCTTTAAGTTCAACTTCCCTTGTATATGCTCCTCTACCTGGTCCACGATGTCAACATCATATAAATAAACCCTACTATGCTCTTGGGAAAAAGAATTACATCCTTCAGCAACAAAGCATGCATACCAATAATCCATATCTCCTCTTGTGTCTCCTTCTGTTTCAACCAGAATTCAGACTGGATTTTTCCATGAGATCCGTAAGGAAATTCATCATCCAGAGTTTTGTGTTCCAGGTTTTCCTACAGCGTTGTATCTTTTTTCTTTGTATCAGGTGTGCTCTCAGACAGCATCTACAACAAACCTCTCACAGCTCTGTCAGCTTTCGGTGTCCTGCATAAATTGTCTGATCCCAGAGTTTGTGCAGTTGTGGTTCCAGATCCCACAGTGCATTACCTCATGTTTAACTTTGATACTTTCCCTCCCCCTTCTCTTCTGCCTTCCCTCCACATGATGCAGGATTATAAGAACAAGTTTTTGGCTTCAGGAGTAATGGCTGTCAAAGACAATTTAGTACTTTGTGACAGAAGTGCAGAATTGGAGAATAATTCGGGTTGGAAGAGACCATACTTCAATGGGATACTAAGAATTTTGGACTGTAACCTCAACTTGGGTGGAAAAAAACCCTTTACTTATCTGTGAATCAGTTCAGGGAACGGCAGGACCTGAGTGATTCTATGATGCTACCCTTTTACATTCTAATGAGGAATGGAGACCCTTATGTATACATTTTCCTAGAAGCAATTACAGTCCTACAAGCTCAGTCCACTTGAATATAAGAAAATAAACTGAATAGAACATTGAAAACTCGTTAATAACTTTAAAGCACTTTCGTTGTGCTGAGACATCTTTGCATTCCAAGCAGTTTATGTATTTATTTGGATTCGTATGCCAGTGATGCTTACATGGTATCAGACCGTAAGTTATTTACTTAAATTAAACATGAATGATGGAGTCACAGAAATGAGTCATAATTTTTTCTTTAAAGAATAGCAGGAGGTAATTGTTTTTATAAGGAATTGAGAAATCAGCTCTGCATCATAACATATAATTGTACTCAGAAATCAAACTAATTATTCCCATATTCAGCTAAGATCAAGTAACCATCAAACATAGATGGCTTTAGAAGGACTGAGCAGAATTTATGCATGCTGTGAAGGCTCACATACATTTATTCTGTTTAAATCTGTAGAAGGGAAATCATTCTGCAAAATATGCTAATGAGAGGTTCTGTAAGTGTTATTGACCACAACACTATCTTAAAAAATTTTGATTTCTTTATCTGCAGCTATATAGTGTTCCCCTGTGTTCAGTGTAGTATAAATTTAGTGTCTGGCCCTAACAAGTAAGGGCATCATCATACACAGAGAAACTGAAGTTTCTTGTTTGTCTGCTTATTTACAAGGAAATAGAGCAACAGAGCTGGAATTATTTTTTTTGAGATGCAAATCTCAATAATCTGAACCAACATGTTTCAACATGTCTCAGAAAAAGATAGGAGTTCTTGTCTGGTTAAAAATAAAGTGGGAGAAATCACAGTATCTTTTCTGAAATGGCCAAAAAAGGGAAAAAGTTAAAAGCAAGCCTAGAAACCGGGCCAGTTGGTGCTTTATTTAGTGGTTCTTTTTCCATTAGCTCACCCTGCTTTTGTAAACTTTGGAGAGGAATGCTGTGTTATAACAGTAGCATTTGCTTTGGTTTTACAGTTCCATATGCGGATAATGAAAAACAACTGTAATTTGTGAGCTTGAAGTATAATTAACTGATGCCCTAGAAGGTAAAGAGTTTCTTCTAATTATGTCAAAAAAAACCCAGTCATGAGCCAAGCAAAGTGATTATATAAAGTAAATGTATCAAATGTATGAATAAATATATAGAGGCTGTCCCACTGTTTTTTATTTTGTTTTAATTGTAATAATTGTAGATCCTTTGGTGTATTTCTCATAAAAATAAATATTGTATATAATGTAGCATTTCATTGGAGCCAAAGGCTTTGCTCAAGAGGGGCAAAAGGCAGGTTGAAGTTTTCACTCTATCAGCTTCCTATCAAAATTTGTGATCTCTCGTTGCTCCAGGCTAGGTATGTGAACCTAGTTTTTCACGTTCCCATGGAGTCTGCAGGGGAAATGGCAGGAGAAACAGAAAAAGCATACAGAATTTCCAAATGTGGATGCATTCAATGAAATAAAATAATTATCTTTTGGTTGGCAATCAGTATATTTTTGTACAGTGGACAAAGCTACTGATCTTTTCCTCTCAAACAGATTTTGTCAAAGTATAGAGCTGGATGATTTGATATGGAAATGCCCTGAGGTTCTTCATACCTTCATTGCCCTCTGCAGGCTGGGTTTTCTAGCTGAACTAAATTTCATGAAGTACACCGATTACTAATTTTCGTAAATTGTACCTCAGTAGTTAAGCTGAGCTCTGAAAAGAATAGAAATAGAATAGAAATAGAATAGAATAGAATAGAATAGAATAGAATAGAATAGAATAGAATAGAATAGAATAGAATAGAATAGAATAATCTCAGTTGGAAGGGACCTACAGCAATCATCCAGTCCAACTGCCTGACCTCTTTAGGGCTGACTAAAAGTTAAAGAATGTTATTAGGGTCATTGTCCAAATGCCTCTTGATCACTGGCAGGCTTGGGGCATCAGCCACCTCCCTAGGAAACCTGTTCCAGTGTTTGACCACCCTGTGGTGAGTGAACCCCCTCAGCTCAAAGGATCCCCACCCTGAGTTTCTCTGAATATTCTGAATAACATATCCCCATGGAAATGTGTTTTATTTGGGACACAGTTCACTGGGACAGAAGGGGGCAATATTCCACAGACAGGAGACATTTTTTCAATTAAAAAAAAGAAAAGCTGTTCAGTTTTAACATGAAGTTTTCCACAAAAACGGCTTCAGTGGAAAATTTCTGGACAAACCCTAGATAATAACTGCTCACAACGTTTGCCAGGAAAAAGGGCAGAACATCATTGTTTATTGACCATATAAGCACTTGTCTTTGTTGAAGACTATATGGGTTGGAAATATCTGCTGTAGACTGAACAAATGTAGAGTCCTAGGGTGGTGTTAGTTCAGTCACTGGAATTGCATAATGTCATTTGCATAATCACTCCTGTAGCAGTAACTACTCGATACCTCTGCAGTTTTGGTGGTAGTTTTGTTGAATGCATAAAAGAGGAATTAAAGAACCCGCCTCTCCTCCCTTCTCGGTTCCTTGTTGATAGGAAAAGGGCCCATTATCTGGGGCAGGCACATAGGGATGTGCACTTCAGCAAAGGGTTATGATCCATGTTCATTATATGCAAATTTGCTGCAGCATTAATCTGCTAGGCATTAACATAATATCAGTTGGTGCATTGGAGTAATTCTCGTTGGATCTAAATCGTCGGATCTAAAACATTCCTCATGTAAACAAAACATTTTGGTTACATAGAGAAATTAGGAACTAACCGTATCAAAATCAGCAAATATGAACCAGAGTTGAATGTGACCTGATTATATGTGCAAAACCCCACTGCCTTACAGGCAGTTTATTCATTTAAATAATCAAATTAAACAAGATAGTCCTAAATACATCTTGCTTAACTTGATTAGTTAAGTAAGCAGCCATCTGGCATGAATGACACAGATTAAGTTCTTCCTTAAATTTTTCTTCTTTTCATTTTCCAACAGCAGAATTGTTTTGCACCTTGTGCTTATTCTATGTTTCTTCTCTGCTGGAGTATCTTCACATAGAAATTGGGGGCAAAAGTTAATAGAAATTATTACACAAGTACAAGCTGAACTCACTGTCTCTACAACTTGATATTAATCAGCTGAAAAGAGTACATTAGCAACCCTATTTATACAATTATTTTAGCCACAGGAGAATCCATTTGTTGCTAGAGGAATACAGCTGAAATCTGTCAGTATAAGAAGGCAAGGAAGTGCAAGTAAAAATCCTAGCAAGTTTAAGTAATCCAATTCCCTGTTTGAAGTCAGAGACCTGATTTCATTTAAAGTATTTTTGTCTCATTGAAAAAGAAACACTTTTTGCTAGTCTTTATTCAATAGAAAATGCTTTGGGGTTAACAAAGCATTACTTAAGGTCTGATTCTGTGTTTTAGAACTGCTTTACACATAGGAACTGTTCTACTGACTTTGAAGGCATAAAAGGCTTGAGAAAAGTTGTGTATGCAGGAGAGTGCTGAAGAGCTGGGACTGCTGAGGGGCTCATTGGCATGTACCTGCACGAATCTTTGCTTAGAACTTTGGATAGTCATGGTTACAAGGATTGTACTACAGTGAAATTAGTAAAAGCAAATTATGTTGAACTGGGGTGAAATGTTTCTTACAGTGACCTTATATAGTCTCTTGCTTGCAAATGTGTGCTGTGCTCTGTGGTTTCTGGAGAAGAGAGGATCCTCAATTCTGATATGTGTGTATATATGGATAGCATGGCCAGCAGTTAATTCCTCTCTCTTGAGGATGCAGGCCTGTGGAGCTTGACCTAGTTCCCAGAACACACATCAGTTCTGACATTTGGGCCTCTAAACATTCACTTTTACCAAATGCTTTCAGATCCCACCCTCCTTTGTTAAGTGACTCTGGAGAGCCCATGTGCGTGAGTATTGCCGTGGTGTTCACACCAGGCGTGTCCTGGGCCTGTCAGCTGGATAATGTGCCCATCTGCCAGCTGTATTTTGTTGAGAATGATCTGACTATTGCCATTCCCCTCCCAACTGCTCCCACATTGCAGGTGGAGGGCTGTCCATGTGGAAAAGTTGCAGGCAATGCTGGCACTTACAGCTGCATTTGCACTTAGACCACAAGAGTGTGATGGAGAGGAGTTGTTAAAATTCTTTTTCCTTTGTATCCATGTGCAGCATAGGGTGAATTTCTAAAAAAGGAAAAAAATCGTGAGATGCTTAGGGTGGGCAACTGTGTATGCTGGCAAGGTGGCTGTTGTGATTTAACCCCAGCTGGCAGCTGAGTACCACGCACCTGCTCGCTCATTTCACACACACCCTCTCCCCCTCCCACACACACACACGCTCTTCCCTGTGGGATGGGGAGAGGAATGAGGAAAGAAAATAGAACTCGTGGGCTGAGATAAGAACAGCGTAATAATTGAAACAAAATAAAATATAATGGTAATGCTAATTCTATTAATAATATAGAGAGAGGGTGATAAAACCCAAGAAACACAAGTGATGCACAACACAATTGCTCACCACCCACTGGCTGATGCCCAGCTTGTCCCTGAGCTGCAGTCAACCCCACTCCCAGCCAACATACCCCAGTTAATATACTGGGTATGGTGCTCCATGGTGTGGAACAGCCCTTTGGCCTGTTCCAGTCAGCCGTCCTGGCCGTGCTGTCTCCTGGCTTCTTGTGCAGCTCCTCACTGGCACAGCATGAGGCACTGAGAAGTCCTTGACTTAGGGTAAGCACTAAGCAACAACAAAAACATCACTGTGGAGTCAACATTATTCTCACAGTGAATCCCAAACACAGTGTTGTACCAAATACTAAGAAAATGAACTCAATCCCAGACAAAACCATGACACTGATTCAGTGAGAAGGTAAGATTCCTAGATTTAGTACTTGCCTCATCTTGCCCCAAGACTTTTAAAAGTAATTTCATTTCTCTATACTGCCATTTCCCCTCTCACCTGTTACCTTGTTGGGTTAGCCAGCAGGCTCCCCAGGAGTTTTCACTGTGTTTCACTTGACGTTCATACAGTGACCTTCATCATGGGGATACAGCTGCCATGGCATCCAAAAAGACTGTCCATCAACTGCACCACGGTTCCCTGCCTGCACAGCTGCTCCTGGCCTGTGAGACACACAAGGAAAATCCTCTGTGAAAAAGTTTCAAGTCAATGTAGCTGATTGGTTCTGTCACACCAAGATCTTACTGCATTCACTCCTGGCTCACATCACAGGAGGAACTGGGCAGATCAAGATAACTCTGTGGTATGTTCAAGTCCTTCTATCCAGCCAGAGTCTTTACAGAAGCAAATAGGAAAATATCCTGAGCAAGGATACCTGTAGAAAAAGAGCTGAGTAGCATTGCTGTGGCATCAAGCTGAGTAGTATTAGACAAATTCAGTTTCTTTTTCCTAGGTCAAAATAGACTTAACATCATGGAGTTATGTAGGAATGGATAATTAGAAGACGGTCTTGTTCCTTCTGGTTTATCAGCTTCAGGAGATTTCTGCCATGCTTTGAATATATTTTCTACCTACAACAAAGATTCCTGTATGGAAGGAGAGTAAAATGGCAGGTTTATCTCATTCCAATGTTATTCTGAATTTAAATTTTAATGTAAATTTAAGGATGAGGTGTCCTTTCCTTTATTTAGCTGGAATAACCTTTCCTCCTCCCCACCCCGTGCGTACACACACCCACTAGTGCTGTTAGTTGTAGTAATTAGCTCGATGTGCTAATGACAGTTTCCAAGGAGAACGCTGACAGGACTAATTAATGGGTGAATTTCACTTTAGTAAATGTATGGGCAATTTTCTAAATGCAGATGGCATGGTCGACCCTAACAGGGGCCCAGCCTAGGGCTACTTAATACACCAAGTGTCTGGGGAAAGTGGTTAATTTGTAATATGCTTCATGATACTGTGTTGGGTTTGCATGGTGAGGTTTTGGTAGTGAGGGCCTACAGGAGTGGTCTGCCAGAAGCTTCTCCGATGTCCATCAGAGCCAATGCCAGCCCAATCCAAGGCAGACATGCTGCAGGCCAAGGCTGATGCCCATCAATGATGGTGGCAGCACTTCGGGGATAACACAGTTAAGAAGACAGAAAAAAGATGTTGGGCATAAGTAAATGGCAACCAGAGAAGAGGAACATCTCTGCAGACCAGTGAAGAAGGAAAGACAGAATGTGCTCCAGGCACCACAGAGAAGATTCCCCTGCAGCCTGTAGTGAAGACTGTTGTGGACAGATATCCACCTGCAGACCATGGAGGACCCCACGGCATAGCAGGTGGATGTTCCAGAGAAGGCTGTGACCTGTGGGAAGCCTGTACTGGAGCAGGTTTGCTGGCACAACTTGTGACTTCACAGGGAACTCACGCTGGAGCAGCCTGTTTCTGAAGGATTGCATCCCGTGGGAGGGATCCATGCTGGAGCAGTTTATGAAGAACTGCAGCTTCTGGGAAAGACTCACATTGGAGGAGTTAATGGAAAACTGTGTCCCATACTGGAGCAGGGGAAGAGTCAGAGGAATACTCTCCCTGAGGAGGAGTCAGCAGCAGAGACACTGAGAATTGACTGCAGGCCCCCTTCCCCAGTTCCCTGAGCCTCTTGTGGTGAGGTGGTAGAGAATATCAGGAGTAAGGTTTGGGCCAGGAAGAAGGGAGGGGTCAGGAGAAGGTGTTTGAAGATTTATGTTTGTTTCCTATTTTCCTACTCTGACTTGATTGGTGATGAATTAATTCCCCCTCCCCCTCCAGCTGAGCCTGTTTTGCCCGTGACAGTAACTAGTGAGTGGTCTCTCCCTGCCCTTATCTTGACCCATAAGTCTTTGTTATATTTCCTTTCCCCTTTGCAGCTGAGAAGGGTGATGACCGAGCAGCTTTGGTGGACACCTGGCTTCCAGCCAGGGTCAAACCACCAGATACTGCTTAGAAGAGAATTGATGCTTATACTTGTTTTCCAATGCATTATTCATTTCTCAATACTATGGAAATGTGATGTCCTTTTTTATGTTCACCTTTTCCAGACCTGTCCATTGAATCATGAGAAAGGAATGAATGTGCAGTGTCATGAGAGCAGTCTCACATGTTTTTCCTGCCAGCTTGCACCTCCCAGTCACAAGGTTTATTTTGTGTCATGAAAGAGCAACAGGACGCTCACTTTGGTTATAACAGAAGCAAAGAGTGTGACATACACTAAACCATTTGGTTGCAAGCATCAATCCTGCCCTTGCAGGTCCAAGGAGACTTGGACCCTCCTCCTGATGTTTGCTAGCTTTTATGTTCCAAGGTCCCCTGTAAACATAGTATTTATTGACTTAATTTTGTCATGCAAGTTTCCAAATCTCCGTATGAGGACAGAAAAGCAATATTCTTAGCTGTCAGATCCCAGCAGAATTCAGGATTTTGCCATTTAGTTTCCTTCTGGCAGGAGCAATCAGCAAATGAATAAATTGTGGGTTATTCTTTTCCTTTTCACCACGCCCTTCTTATTATCGCACAGATGCAGTTCTGTGAACAAAGATGGTCGTGTACAAAAGCACCTTCTCTTGCTAAATGCTCAAGACAGCTGCCAGTGTCCCAGGAAGCAGCTGTATGTGAAGAATCAGTTCCAGTGAGAGACCCGAGGGCAGAGAACAGTGCTTGACATCTGTGACAGTGATCCTGAAAGGAAGGGGAGGGACATGGGAATGAGTCTTGGAGAGAGAGGCCCCTGACAGTGGTCAGGGTGGATGTTTACAGAAGGATGTACTGACAGAGTACGTGGCATTTCCTCCTCGGTGCACCCTTTTTCCTTTGGAACAGTTGTGTTTGTTTGCATTCAGATACTTTTATACTCACACATGCATTCCTGTTTGTGGAAATGTGTATTTCTATTTTCTTGAGCTAAACATTGCATTCCCTTATTTTTTTATTTTCTTTAATAGTTTGGTTTTTTCTTATGTTATTTGTATTTTATCCCTTTTACAACTCATCTGTGCCTTTATCTCATATCTTGTGACAATTGCCAAATGTAAGTACTTTTCTGCTCCTTTTGAAACCTGTTCTTTGAGAAGCAGCAAATAGCCATTTTCTTTTTTTTCTCAATGTTATTAATAATATATTATTTAAAATTAATAATTTGATAATAATGATAAATAATTTAATAACGATAATAATTATTAATATCAGTCGTCATTCCTTTTGTAAATTTCAGAGTCCTCATATTTGTAGTCACTTCCCATAAAAGTAATTCCATAGCTTTAATATCCTTATATCATCATTTGTCAGCTCTAGCATATGCTTTTAGGGTAGTGAGGCAGAACTGATAGAGTATCCAGAGTCTGAGTACATCCATACCAGGGCATAATGGTGTTTTCTGTTTTACTCTGTCTTTGCTTCCTAATAACTCCTGCCATCATATTTATCTTCTTGACCACCACTGAATAATGAGCTGTTATTTCAGAGAGCTGCTCAAAGATCTCTTCCCCAGTGATAATACCTAATTTAGAGCCCATCACGGAGCATCCACACTTAGGATTGTTTTCCCTCATGCGCCTTACCTGGCGTTGTTCAGTGTTGGATTTCATCTTCTGTTTTATCCTCAAAGTCACTGCACAGCATAAAATCCATCTGCAGCTCTTCGTACCCAGTTGTCATTGTTACTCCCAGGCAATTTTGCAGCATCAGCAAACGTTGTCACCTCACTGTTCACCCCTTGTCCAAATCACTTATGAAAATCTTGGCCAGCACAGCTCCCCAGTGGTTATCTCCTTCATTGTGAAAATCTGTCTCATCTTTTTCACCTTTAGTTTCACATCTTTTAACCACTTTAGATTAGTCATTAATCCTCATAGGAGGATCTTTCATGGCAGCCCCACTTTTGTAAGAGTCTTCGTGAGGGATCTGAATGGGAGCTTTTTGGAGAAAAGAAGAAAAAAATAAAGTAGCAGCACGAAGTTCCACGAAGCCCAGAGGGAAAAGTACTTATGAAGATGGGTGAAGCAAAGCTCCTACTGGCCTTGTTGTACCTAGAGGTAAGATGAAGGCAAGTGGAAAATGAAATAGCTAAGGCAACTCTTCAGATGAAAAGATGCTCCATGGAGACAGGATGTTCTCCCAGGCAGCCAGAAAATCTCAGTCCTTGCAGAGCTTCAGTCTCTGGCTGAAGAAAGCCTTAAGATCCACATTTTAAATCATACTTTTCAGCAGTCAGGGCAAAGCCCATAGGCTCCTTCCACAGCAGTTGAAACTTGGAATATTTCATTTTTCAAGTTCTCCTGTAACTGCCCTGACTGAAGGTAGCATTGGCCTAACCTCTGATGGTCCCCATGAGCAAACCAAATCATATCTTTGAGCAGCACCTGCATAATTCATTTCATGTGCCTCATTTTAGATAGAAAACGATCTTTCTCCCAGTCAAATCTGATATTAATTGTCATTTATTACCACAAATTATTGCAATTAGAGATGGCTTGTTATTAATGGGCTGTAAAAAAGTGAATTGCTGTTTAATTCAAGCTGCCATTTTGTGATTTAGTCATGACTTGCTTGTGTCCTCCAGGCCAGTGGTAAAGGTGCTGGGCAAAATGCTCTGTCTGGAGAGTGCAGTGAGCTCCCCAGGTGGGACTGAGGCTCTGGGGTGCAGTTCATCACCCTGGTACACCTGGTAGTGGAGAAAGGGATTTATTTCTTAACTGACAGGGCACAGCAGTGTGAGCCGATAGGCCCACTGAGGAAAAAGCATCAGCTCTTCTCTGGTTCTCCATGGACTGCAAGGGCACAGCTGCCTCACCGTGGTCTGCACCACAGGCTGCAGGGGAATCTCAGTGCCAGCACCTGGAGCACCTCCTCTCCCTCTTTCTTCACTGACCTTGGTGTCAGCAGAGCTCTTTCTCTCGCATATTCTCGCTTCTCTGGCTGCAATTGCTTCTGCAAAATATCTTATTTTCCTTCTTAAATGTGTTATCACAGAGGCATTACTACTGTGTCTGATGGGCTGAGCCCTGGTCAGCAGCAGGTCCATCTTTGAGCTGGCAGGATTTGTTTGTTAAGCCTTATTTATTACATTAATTTATTTATTAAGCCTTATTACTTAGAGGGCTTGATTTTTGAGATGAAATTCATGGAGCACAATATCACAAAACAATTAATATTCCATGTTTATCTCTTCAGTCCCTGTCAAAAAGTGTGACCATGTACATCTCCTGCTTCCTTTGTTTTTGTCACACCAATCTTAAAAGAAACACTGACTCCTTTAAGAAGCCTTACATCATTAGCCATTCAGCAGATTGCACTTGCTAAGCTTAAAGGGGTGTGGGGGTGTTGGAGAATGTTGTGATTATTGTTGTGAAATCTTTTGTGGACCCACACATCCCACTTTGGTCCTAACTTGGAGTGCTCAATGGTGTTACTCTATGAAGCAGTCTCAGCAGCTGCTGTAAATTGCATTTCCCTTGTTCCAGCCCATGCTATGTCACACCACCCATTGAATTGAGTGGGAAACTTAGGTCTGTGCTGGGAATCGTGACTGAAAAACTGATCCTGTTTAAAAATAAATATTTTGCAGGGTTTTTTTAGAGATGAGGCCGAAAGCACCAACTCGATTCACAATGTAGCTGCAAAATGTTTGCTCCAGATCCATGATGTAAGAGGGTACCAGGCAGGCAAAGGAATGTGCTGCAGGAGCGAGGGGGCAGAGATGCATTGCTGAGCCGCAGCCTCCTGTGGAGACAGTTCTCCATCAGCCGCTGCTCTCGTCTCCTTTCCCTGCCCTTTCGTGCCCACCCACCATGCTACCACCTGTGCCGTGCTGGCACAAGCAGCTTCATGACTGCTGAGCCAAACAGCTGAAAAATGACTTTGCAAAAAGGTGGGTTATTTGTCATGCCAGTAAGTACGGTGATCCTGTTCACCCTGTGTTGCACAAGTGACTGCGCTGGCACAATTGGTGGGCAGACTACGGGCAGAAACAAACGCTGAAGATGGATCTGGGAGGACACATGGATTGACTGTCTTGTTAGTGGCAGTGTAGAAATGTACACGATACAAATACATTTGAAATGTGTACAGCCCAGGAAGCATACTCTGTGCTTTCCATGTTTCCAAGGTCCTACCACATCTCACAAGCAGACACCAGGAGCCCCCACACAGCGCTGCTATCAGGAATGTTTGGGCTTGTGATACTGTCAGGGTACCCATATGGCCCCATCCCTATTCTAGGGCCCAAACCCAGGCAGAGCATCAGCGGCTGCTCCTGATGCCTGAGAGTCTTCGTGCACAGGTACCTGTGTCCCACAGCTGCTGTGTGATAAAGTGCTTAGTTCAAACACCATGGTGCCACACTGATGGGGTCATACTAACACCTTTCCCTCTGCTCTCCAGCTCAAAGCCATTTCCAGGACATGAGACACAAGACAAGATCACTTAGCAGATTCCCGTTCAGCTTTCTGTGTGTGTGCCTTTCCTCTCCTCACTGTGGCCAGAACAAGTAGGTGCTCCAGCCCTCCCCATGAGCTCAGGCACACACACAGATAAGCTGTGGAAGTCGACAGCCTGTGGGTGCCTCTGTCTTGGCAAGGTGTCTGTACCCTGCGTGCCAGCAGAGCTCTGCAGGGGTAGGGATGGCAGGTCCCTCCTGCAGCCCTGAAGCAGGCAGGTCAGGGTCCCCTTAGGCATGGCAGGAGCTGCTTGTCTCCCCACAGGCAGGTACATCAGAAATCTGCTTCTCTAGACAACTTTGGTGCCAGTTCCTTTCCTTAACTTGCTGAAGCAAGTTGTTTAATCCCCATGTCACCCAACACTGCTCCAAAACTCTCTTGGACCAAATAATTTTTCAGTTTAAAGTCAATTGTTCCAAGGTGGCTATAAATCACACAGACTGAGTGTGTTGACCCCAAATCCCTCTCAGGCCAAGAACACCCAGGTGGGTTCTTCTGAGAGCATTCTCAGCCCTGAGGGCAGCAGACCCCAGTGGCATCTAACATGGGTGAAGTGCTGGGACATCCCAGGCCATCAAAGGCACAGAAGCTCCTGATGATAACAAAGCACAGGAGAGAATGGGCAGCTTGTCACTGCCTGCATGCAGAGGGTATAAAGCAAAAGGCAATCCACTGTCATCCTCTGGGCATGAAATACACTTCATGGCAAAGCCTCTCCAAGATCACCTACTCACAGGTGCAGCAAATGTGGCCTGCAGCCTCTGGACCCACCTCTGCAGCCTTCTCAGGAGGCTTCTCTGGAGGGAGCCGGAAGCATTGCCAGGATAAAAAAGCTCCATTGGTGCAGGGACAGTAATTACTGCCAGGTGATCCATTTGTCTTGGGGGCAATTGTGTTCACTAGTTGTAATTTTTAGTTGGTTCTATGGGAGGGAACACAGTTTTTTCCATCTTCAGACTGTAATGGTGGTTAATTTCTCCTGGGGGAAGGAGAGATGCTTAAAGACATTTAGGGACACTACGGCTTTTCCTTTAGTACAGCCTGGCACACTCTGTACTATGGATCATTTTCCTGCAAAAGAGGCTGAGTCTCTGCATCCAGCCTGGAGAAAGATGTAATAAGCAACTATTAGCATCGTGTCTGCAGGTTGCTGAGCACCACAGTGAGCTGGTTGTCAGCTCTGCACAAGGCTCCTGCTGCCTGTGCGCTTTGAATGGAAAAGTCCTTGAAAATCCATCTGTTTCTTAAAATGGAGAGCTCTGAAGAAATTCACCTGACAGTAACTATGCAATAGGATCAGTTTGATGCTGTTTGGTTTGCTAGTACACTCATATATTGTCTCTGTGCTCACAAACTTCCATTTTCAGACAGCTGCACATTGATGACTTTGGATTTTACTTCACTGCTGCTTAAATTACTGTGCTGGCCCATGCCTTGGAGTGGCTTGTGCCAGGCTGCCTGCAGATTGTGACCACCATCTCTTTGCCTTGATGTTGGCTTGCTTGCATCAGCTATAAGCACGGGGAAAGAAAAAACACTTGTGGTAGTGGGAGGAGGAGATTTCTTCATCACTGCCCAGCCTGTGCTTTTGGGGTGTAGAGGGAAAGCTTAAATGCAAACTCAGAAAAGTCCAGAACAACATAAACAGTGACCACATGGTTTTCTGGGTTATTCAGTCTGGATCTGTTGCAAAGTATCAGCTTGGTGGACGTGAAATCTGCTGCTAATTTTCTGCACTGTATATCATGGCAGAGGGACTTGCCAGGTGAACTGGGAGTTTCTGGATATTGCACAAGCAAAGGCAGAGGCAAGAGGGAAGAGCCAGCCACGGTGATACTGCTGTCCTGTGTCTCCTGCTAAAGCATGGAGAAATGGGGAAAAGCTCTGTTCTATCTTTCTCTGTATCCTCACCAGTGCTCCTGCAGCTTTTTCCATGGTCTGTCTGTGTCCCTTTCCTTAAGACACATACACAGATGAAAGCAGTTATGGCAAGAGGCAGGATGAAGGATCAGAAAAGAATATTTGTTTCCCTGCTTGGGTCTGTTGCTGCAGAAAAAGTGTTAATTTTTATTACTATGGCATAAAGAAAATGCTGATGAGGCTCCAGGAGGAGAGCGCAGCCCCAGGCGCCTGGCAGCGCAGCTGAGGTGCGAGACGTGGGGCTGGTGGCCTGTCGGGCATCTGACGCTTTCTGGCTGGCTCTGCCACTCTGTGCTGATGGCAGGTGCAGCCTGCACGGCTGCCAAAGCCCAGCTGACCTCCAGCTGCCTTCATCGGAGGCAGGGATGAGTGTGGGTGTCCATGGAGTTCCATCTGTACGTGATGGGATAAGGGGAGTTGGTATTTAAGCAGGTAACTGGCTCCTGTGGTAAATCTCTCCCTTCCTGCCTCCGCCACCATCCTGTGCTTGCAGAGGGCCACACAAAAAATCCTGCTCTCTCAAAAACTTCCCAGGGTGCATTTTATTTACAGAGCTGAAATTCTGCAAAAATCAGCAAATGTGCTATCGTTGTGGTGTTCTCCCATCCCAGTCCTTTCTGGTGTGTATTTTCAGTGAGTGCCCAGGTGAGCTCCTTGCTGACCCAGCTCTTCAGCCTGCAGATCCTCCTCATAAACCCGCCGTGTTTAAGGGCAGGACGGAGCCTCAGACTGCTTGGGCAGGCTGCCTGTCTATCACAGGCTATTACATTTCATTTGCTCACCTCTCTCTGGAGCCCAGTTACTTGTGTGGGAACGCAGGCATCCAGCCTTGAGCTGGCAAGAGCTTTTGCCTTTGGCACTGAGAGTTAATGGTTAAGCACCCTGGCTGGTGGAGGTTTGCACTCCACTTCCAGGCTGAATATGTGTGGCTGCAGCTTCATTCCTCAGTTTTTGCTGTGACTTCCTCCTCTACATCTGTTCCTTTGCAACCCCTCTTTTCCCGGTGAGCAAAAATTCATACAAATTGTAGCAAGGTCAGCTCTCACTATCCTTTATAAGCACTTCAGGTTTTTCACAGTAGTGTTTTCTCCAAGTCTTGAAATGTTTAGGGTGTTTTTTTACTGTAACTTCTTAAATATTGAACAGCTTCCAGAATTGCAGAGGCCAGAGGTGGATACAGTGTTAAGGTGATCAATGTGCACTGTTAAAATACCCCTTTCTGTTCCTTTGGGTATGCAGAGACCATTTAGGCACCCAAGGGATGTTTTGCTGCTTTTTCCCTGGATTCCTCATCCCTCCTTGGACACAGCCTTGCTGTCCTGCTCCCTTCTCTACTGCTCTGCATCTAGTTCCAGGCTTCAAAAGCCTTTTCCTTATAGGGCCTGGCAGACTGAGAAGTCCAGTGTGGTTGTCCTGTGCCTTCCAGTTACTCCTGAGCCACTTGGAAAGGTGCTGCTTCCCTGGTCACCAGGGAGGCTGCCAGTCCCCACTGCCTCCTGTCGAAGCCACCCCGTCCTGCACACGACCTCTGAGTGTCCCAGTGCTGCTGACAGCTGCTGGATGAGGCACCAGCAGCCAGGTCATCACCCCTTTCAGGTGTTGAATTTTAATTGCTTTTAGCATCCTTTTGAGCAATGCAAGTATCTGTCCAGATCACGAAAAATGAAGGACAAAGCACAAGGGCCAAAGACTGTAACAAGACAGAAACCAAAGTGAAGGTCCCAAGGGCTCAGGCATCTGTCTGAGTGACTGAGCTCACTGAGCCCATGCTGTATGATGGCTGCTGGTCTCCAGCTGCTCCTGGGAGAGATTTAGGAAGGTTTTAATCACTTTTTTTAAGCACTTAGGCAGTTACTGTAAAAAAAAACCATTAGAAAATATCCCGTAGCAGGAGCTCCCAGGACCTTTGCTCTTGCTTGCCCACACAACCTGAACATGTCCAGCCTTTGGAAGCAGCTGTGAGCAGGGTGGATGTTTCAGCTTTCCCTAAACTGATGGATGCATAGTCCATCACAGGGACATTGAGTCAAATTTGCAGATAGATGCAGCTTCTGTTAAATCCAGTGTAAAACCGGTCATGTAAACCAAAGCTGGCTTTCATCAGGCGTCTCTTCATTCTGTAATAAATTCTTAAACAGACTGTCAGATTTGATATTCTCTCATAAACATCTAATTAAGGAAAAAGAAAACCTCTGCTTCATAAAATCCTTGGCTGATAATACTAATAAAATGTCATAAATAAAAATGAATGTTGTGATAATGCTTTTATAGAGTAATTATCTTTCATTTTCATTAGCCCAGAACAGATAAGCACCCAAACTAAGATATCTGTGGTGCCACAGTGGTGTTGCCAGATGCAGGACAGGGAATGGCCAGGAGGAAAAGGAGAAAGGAGGGGCCTTCTTGTCAGCAGCTGGTTTTGGTGCCTTCCTCACCGGTTCCTGGGCTGGAGATGATGTTGTGGCCCTGGGAGAAGGGAGCCCTGTCCTCAGGCTCTTGGGAGTCCTGTGGCACAGCTTGTCCCCACGCGTGCTCTGCCCCATGGAGCACTACCCTTGCAGCAGGGGGCTGAGCACGAGCGCTGCGGTGCAAGCCAGACCTCAGTGGTGGTAGCCCAGCTCAACCCCTTGCTGTGTTAGAAGCAGAAGGAGACTCCTGGCCCAACTTGCGTGTTGCCAAGCAGGGATGAAGGCAGTGCTTTGTTCCCCAGGTGTCACACCAAGGAGCAATCTCTGCAACTCCCACTGGCCCCACAACCCAGCTGTACAGGGCCTTCAGTGTTGGAGATGGTTCCCTGGAAATTATGTGCAAATATGCAAATTATTTCATTATGTCTCTGGCATGAAGTGGAACGCACAGAGCAGATAAAAGCTTGGCAGCTACAGAAATGGGGAAAGTGAAAAGGAGTTCAAAGAGGGATGCTAAGCTTCCTCATCCTATTTTTGCCCTCTGTGTGAACGAGTGAGGTGGGGAAAAAGACTCAAGGCTGGCCAGGGAAATTGTGACATCTCCACCTATCATTCCATGGCTACCTCCACTGTGCTTGGTTAATGCATCTGAACGTGGACACTTTGGCTGGAATGTGTTCATGTACCAAGCAGCATCTGTGCTGTGTTTGCAGTACATGTGGATCCTTCCTAGCCTTGTCCAGGAAATCCTGGTGGTAGAGAAGGAGGCACCATGAGCTTCTGTTTTCTTTGTCCTCTGAAGCAGAAAGTCAAGACTGGCAGTAAGAAAATACATTCTTTTTTCAGAATTCTTTGTCCAGCACATCCCTATGAAGGGATGGACATGTGAAACACCTGGAGTTACAATGTCAAGGAAGTTTTGAAAGAATACACGTAAATCTTCCCAGGACATGCATTTTTTTCCACCCTTGGCTGGTGTCACACTGGCTGTTGGTCAGCTGTGCCTTGATCCAAGCCCGGGGCTGCCAGCACTGGCATTGCTCTCACCCTGAGCTCCACAGCTGACCTGGGAGCCAGCCTGCTCCAACATCCTAACCCTGGCTGGTTTCTGTTGGCCGTGTCCAGCCTCATGCTTGGAGCCTCAGCAATTAGATCATATAATAACCATCTCAACTCGGGCTGTTTTGTGTAAAGCATTTTACCTAGCTTTATTTCTCGCATTGCTTTGTATTCCTTCAAACTCCAACCCTGCAAATCGATGTGGTGCCGCTATTGTTGCCCTTAAAATGTTTACTCCTGGCTCTCTTTAGGACCTAAAAGGCTGAAAACTGCATCATAATTGTCCAATTAGTCCTAATGCTGCGTAGTGTTGACTGTTTAGTTACCATATATTGTGTACAGAACTAATTGTGGTGAAAATAAATGAATGTGAAGGAAACAAACAAGCTACTAGAAAATAATTACTTGGAGTGTTTCTTTTTAGTACCTGTACAGCAGATTTCATTATAGTCAACAGCTTCTAAAGCTGCTTGAAATAGCGGTATTTGTCATTTTCATAGAAACTTGATAATGACGTTAATTTATCTTAATGGTATGTTCTATTGTTATAAATAGTAAAATTAGCTTAAATTGTCTTGCTTTTGCTGGTTTTGGATGGCTCCAAAGGGCCCCACAACAGCAGATGAGTAGATAATTTGGTGTGCTTGACAGATTTCCAATAATTTGTTATGTGGAACATGAGGTAATGCTAGTACCATTAATGTTCATTTTCCTCTAAATTCATTACTGCCCTTTTCCCTTTTATCTTTTTTAATGTCTGGGCCATTTTTCTATATTTCAAGTGGAGCTACAAAGCCTATTCATATTCAGCTATAGTAGCTATTAACATGCTGCACATAGAGAACATCATGTAGGAAAACAACTCTTTATGAAATGATGAGGCTGGTGGCTATTTATGCTGAAAAGTAGGCAGAATGGGTTGTTTGCTGGTATTAGGGATTGGCTGTAATTAAGTCAAATGTAATTTTAAAGAAATTTAAATGTTTTCATTTTTATAGCCAAGGTAAAACACAGTTAAGGGAAATTCTAAGATGGTGTAAATGCATTAATAAAAACTATTTTCCCTGTTTTCTACCCCTCCCGATTAAACTTCACTGAGGATTTTATGCATGGCTAGTTATTTGCACAATATTTTCTACCCAATTTAAACCTAATTAGTCTTGGGAAAGTATTAAAATTAACGGTACTTTTACACGGGTTTGCTGATATGGTAATGATCTGAACAAACAGAAGAGCTTTCCATTGGGGAAGAATAATTTTGCCTCCTGCTCCTTTTCTTTCTTTTTACTTTTGTCTCTAAACAACATCAGTATCCCCTTCCCCTCCAGGTGCAGAGCCATGGAAGGGGAGGAAGGGAAGGAAGGGATGAGGTTTTGCTATCCGTATCTCACTGGTGTGTCCGTAGTGTGTATGAAAATCCAAACAGCAGGAGTGAGACATGAGGGTGGCTGCCATGGGGTGACTATGGAGGGATGCTTGGCACTGTGGCCATGTCCCCATCGTGTGGCAGGGAACAGGGGCAGGCCAGGAGGGGAGGGAGTGCTCTGGGGAGAGGGTGATGCCCTGGTGCTGCCTCCCTGCTGAGCAGTGGTGATGATGACTCCCTGTCCAGCCAGGTGAGAGGAGGATGATCCTTTCTGCTGGAAAGTGCTCGGTGATCTGCAGATCTTGGCAGGCTTCCACAAAAGTGCATTTTCATGAAATTTCAAACACAAAGTGCTCCTGAGTGATGGAAGTATTTTTGAAAATCTCAGTTGTCTTTCAGGAAAAGCTTGATTGGGAACATTCTTAATTTCTGTATTATTTTTAGATTTCCTCAGATCACAGAGGGTTTGAGGTAGGAAAGGACCTCTGAAGGTCACTTATTCCAGCACCCCAAGCCAGTTCTCTAGGACTGTGTCCAGCCAGCCCCTGAATATCTTCAAGGTGGGAGTTGACATTTCTTCAGTTTAGGTGCAGCAGGCAACATGTGGCTCTGAGAAACCATGAATTACCATGATAGCCAAATCAATGCATTATTTCTGTGTTTAAAATCAGCCACTGCTTATGCCTGATGTAAATGCCTGCCCTCTAAGCCCATATCACAGCACTGCTGCTTGGTTGTGACAGTGTCATGATGGGCCCCCCTCACCTGGGTTTAGGGCTCAGCTCACCCCCTTATCAGTCAGAGGTCACGCATTCCTGGCTGCTTTGGGAGCAGCCCTTCTCAGGGGCTTTACATCTGGCTAGCTTGCACAACTCCTCCTGTCTGTGGTAGGATTCCTCTCACCGAGATTCAGACACTGTTGTGCAGAAGTTGGTACATTGGCTGCTCTGCTCACCCCTGCTCCCTTTCCAGAGAGGGCAGAAAAAAAAACTATGCCCACAGTGTGAGTCATCAGATTTGTTTTAGACAATTACACTGGGATGAGATGAACAGCACCTAAAAGTGCCAATTTCTCTCCATTAAGGAGAAAGGGAGCCCAGGCTCCCTGGTATAAACATTAGGTGTCAACATGACAGATATCTGTGCCTGGGCAAAGCCTCTCTATCCTCTTGCCTCACTCCCAGGCTGTGGGTGGGAGAGGTGTTCATCTGGTGCCATTCTTCTCCATCATGAAGGTCCCGGGCAGCCCAAAGATTGCACAGCTGTGTTTTACTCCTAGGTGTGGAAGCGCAATGTAATTACAAATGGAAAGTTTTTCCAGACTTCCAAGGCTTATGTATCTTTCCAAGTTTGGGCTGAAGCTTACCTGCACTCTCCCTATAGGTGTACTTTGCTCTTCCTGTTTTGTATAGATGAGTTTTAATTTATGTTTTTTTAAAGGTGGGCTTATCTTACTTTTAAATTTTGGGGATGTTGCTGTGCACGCTGAATTTTAAGAAAATCCTTTTTTTTTTTTTGTCTGTCCCTGCTTCTGTACTGAGAAATTTATTGACTTGACTGAGCATTTATAATTAAAATATCTGCTACTCAAATCTTTCGAAGAGTCACCGAGTGACAGTCAGACACACCTGGCTGAAGCTGGAATCGGCACATTTTGTCTGTTGTTTGCAAGTGCCTGTCACAACATGCCAGGTTTGCTCTTTGCTCCCTGCTTAGCTTTTATCTGTTTGACAATGAAAAATCACGCTAAACAAAGGGGAAATTAGCATCACAAAGATGCATCTCTGTGCTCAGCCTTCCACCCTGAGATAAAGTAGATAGGTTTCCCGTTTCAGCATCAAACCCCATAGGATTGGTAATCACTCTTAAACCCAGGTGAGCATTTCCTGCGAATGGGAGACAGGGGGAGAGCAACGCAGCAGCATCCGAAGGGTACAGCTGACAAGGCATTTACCCTAAACCAAGGAAGATGTCAATCTGCCTGCTCATTTGGAAAATAACAACTGAAGGATGAGCTCGAGCCTCACCTCTCATTCACTCTTGACTGACTTTGCCTGGAGTCTCTGAGAGGGAGCTGCGGCTGGTGCCCAGGAGGACCCTGCCAGCCCGGGGCAGCTGATGGCCACCACAATGCCACCAGCATCGGGCAGTGCCATGGCTGAGAGGCCAGTCATCAGCGTGGCTCTGAGCAGGGCACTGGCAGCATTGCCACTAAAACCTCCTCTTTCAGGACTTTAGCACATGTTTGTAAAGGTTGATTTGCTTTGGAGCTCTGCACAGAGGAGTTTGGGGAGCAACTTTTCGTGTAATTATATCTCCAAGGACAGGCATCTGAAAGCCCCAGCCTTGAGCACCTGCAACAGCTGAGGAGCTGTGGCTTCTTGTGGTGGCAGAGCACGAATGATGGCAGAGTCATCACAGAGACCTCCACTGATAATCTGGGTGCGGTGCAGTTGTGTGGCACATGAGGCCGCAACACTCACACGCGAAGACGTGGATGTAGCTGATCTGTTTGCTAACAGAATTATCCAATCATAGCAATAAAGGGAGGATTTTCTAAAAGCAGGCAAATACGTCAGACTTCATCAGATTAGGCAAGATTTCCTCTGCCTCATGGAAGATGGCATTGTAGCAGCAGCAGCTGCCAGAGGATGTTTCTGTGGTCCTTCTCAACTGACTCCACTCCTGATAAAAAACCCCTCCCTGTGCCTTCCTTGCCAACAAAAATAATGAGACACAGACATAAAATCAAATAAGTGTAGACAGAAACATTGCTGCTGGGTGCCTTCAAAGCCTGTCTGGGGGTTAAAGCACCTGTCTCGGCCGCACTCGCAGCAGCAGTTCTGGTCCAGGGTGGTGGGGTCAGACCTTCCTAGGTCTTGGTCCTTTGGAAAAGGTAGGCTGTACAAATAGTGAGGGAAAGGCGAAGGAGAAGAGAAGGAAAAAAAGGGAAAGCTGAGTGTGGGTAGTTTTTTTAACCTAGCTGAGGCTGATTTACAGCTGTGTAAGGAAGCAGAGCTGTGCCTTGAGGAGCTGCAAGTCTGGAAGGAGAACAAACAAGCAAAGGTCAGTCTTGCCAGCCGGGCCACCCGAAAGCTGCAAATCTTTAGGTAATTATCTACAATTTGTAACCTGTATCATATAGGTAGTTTTGGTTAGTTATATGGGTAATTATAATATATGGGTAATATGTAACATATAGGTCATGAAAATATACTATCCATAAACATGCTAGTAAACTACCTACAGTGTCATGTCCTGAGGTTTTGGTTGATGACACACTCTCATTCTTGATCACATCCAACCTGGCTGGGAAGCAGAACATTGCCAAAACTTGTCCTTGTGCAAGAACTGCTGTTACAAGTGGTTCTGGGCCCAGGCCAGAGATTTTTGGGTTGTTGAGGAAACTGGTGCCTCTCACCCTTCCTGAGGATACCTGAGGAGGCAGGTGAATTACAGGTTTGTGTACATGACCACTGACTGAGGGAATATTTTCCTCTGATTGTGTGAGTCCCAGGAGACTCAGCTGATGGAAATTATTTCTCTGTGATTGATGTCTCACTGGATTTCTGGCATATACTTTTGGAGAGAGAAAAAAAAAGAGCAAATGTTTCATTCAAGAAGCTCCTTGTGAAACATGGTTTCTCTAGATTGCAGTTCAGGTTGCTTTGGACAGCTGAGAGATTTGCCCTGAAAACACTGCTGTTTTTGATGTCAGGGAAGGTAGTAAAACTTGCAGAGGTGATGCTATCACCCAGGAAAAAGGCAGTAAAACTGGCACTACTGAGAGATGAGCAGCTCCTGGCAGGATGTAGCATGTGGGAGCAAGGACAATCCTGCACAGTGGGAGGACAGCCCAAGGGAAGGACTGCTTGTGCAGGAGGTGGGAATGCTCAGGCTCTTCTTGCCTTGCTAAAGGAACCAGGATCAGGGAGCTGATGCCTTAAATGGCTACCTAGAAACAGAGACTAGACAGGGATAAAGGAATAAAGGGGGTATTTATTTGAAAGGCTTTCAGAGGTATACTCTCGGCTCCAGAGGGTCCTGCCTCAGTGGATCCTAAAATGGATGACAGGTCACGAGTTCTTTACACTTTTATATTAGTATTAATTCACTAACCAGGACTCTAGTTAATGTCGTATTTTTTTCAAGCTTGCCCCCCTCTCCCCAAGATGATGGTTTACAGTTCTTGGGCCTAGGATGGTCTGGGTGTCCTTGGAGAGCAAGCTAGAGAGGTTTGTTATGTCTATCTTAGCATAGAGAACAGCACTTAACAAGCTACAGGAAACTTCAGAGTTACACTAGGCAGTACAGGATTTGAAAAATATAAAAGTTAAAACTTCATCATCAGAAGTCAGTCCCAGTGTCAATCCCAGGGAGCTGCTCATGGCCTTCAGTGCCCTTTCTGCTGCAGTATCACAGTGCAAATTTGTTCAGTGAATCGGATATAAATTTGGGGACACTGAAATAGGGTCTGTAAAGATAGGGTGGACCTGCAGTACATCTGCTCCATGGGAAGAAGGGTCTGAATCTGCACTGAATCTCCAGTATCCCCAGGGCAGAGAAGTGGGACTGGTTTCACTGTGAGAGGTGCAGAGCTCGATCCTGGACCATCCTCCACCCAGTTCACAGGAAAAAATGCACCGGGGACAGAGGGACAGAGGGACAGAGGGACAGAGGGACAGAGGGACCACTTGCTTTTCCACTCCCCTGGAGAGTGACGCACTAAACGCACCTCTATCTGTGGGCAAGAATTTATGAAAGGGAGCTGGTGTGGCAGAAGGTTTGTGAGCTATTTTGCCCCTGCCTATGGGGCAGGTTAACCAGGATGTAGGAGAGGGGCTGGCTCTTCTCTCCCTGATATCAGCTCCAACCCACCAGCAGCACTCCCAACTTTGCCAGTTCTCAGAGGCTGAGTTTAACTGAGCCGAGTTGGAGATGGAGTAACTGAGATTCAATAAGACTCAGAATATTTGTTGTTCTGCCCTGCATGAACTCGCACAAATCTATTTTTCAAGGTTCATGGTAAAACCCCCTCCTGGAGCTCCTTTCTGCATCATTTATTCCTTGACTTGTTTTTCTTTTTCCAGACCTCTCTGCAGGTCATTCTTTTCCAGTGCAGCAAAGAATGGAAGAGCATATTGAAACAATTATTGATAAATAGTTGCATCTCAAAGCTACACAGAGCCATTATTTCTCAAAGATGCAAAAACAAAATTATTTTGCATCGTGTGAATTATTTTCCTATTTGAAACACAGAATCTCTCTCAAATAGCTTTAAAACCCGCACTGTAATGGAGCATCCAGTTTGTTCCATTAACTACTCCCAGAGTCAACTGGAGAACCACTGTTATTAATTTCAATGGAAAGCTAAAATGCAGTTCATTTTCTGTAATTTCAGGCCCATCACCTAAAGACCCAGGAAAAGCTTTTAATCCAAGGCATTTTTAGAAGGGTATGATTACATCGGATATCTTCGTAAGGCGTGTAATTACCAGGGCGCCAATCACAAAGAAACACAAAGAACCAAACTTCCCTGGCTCTTAGAGAGCAGTTCCAGCCCACCAACCTGGGCCCACCGGTGTGTGGGGTGCTGCAGTGGGCACCAGAGGTGGGGCACCTCTCCAAGACCCAGCTGGGATGGGTCCCAGCCTCCCCTGGCTGGGGAGCAGAAAATCCAGCAGTTGTCCTGGTGCCACTCTGAACCCCCAGCACCATCACTGATGGCCCAAAAGAGCCTTTACACCTCCCTGTGTTCTACATGTCAGAGGGTGAGGCAGAGAGACCCTGTGAGCCCAGAGGAGGCATTAGTGGGCTGGAAGATGCCTTGGAACAACCAGCACTTAAGAGAGAAGGAGCCAAGGGATGTTGGAGGGAAGCAGCAGTTGTAGGGACTGCAGAGGGAGAGTGGACAGGAAATATGCAAAAGGGGCAGAAAAATGGTGGAAAGTTTGGGAAGAAGTATCTGAAGGTAAATGCTATTTAGTGTAAGGATGGGAAAGGCTCTGTGAAGTACAAAATATTCAGCTAAATAAAATTTCACCCCAAGCTGAAAACGAGAGATAGGTTGGTGTAGTTTTCACCCTGGGGTGACAACAGGAAAAAAACTACTGCATCTGGAGAGCTGACCCAGGATCTCTGGACTAGCTCCACAGGATGGGATGAGGGCGGCAGTGGCATGGTGGCTCCTGGCCTGTCCTGACTGCCCTCTCAGCCATCACCCTGTGCCAAGCTGCCAGCCACGCTCACATCGCAGCCAGAAGGGACTGTCTGGTTAAAGTTTGAGGTCTTTGGTACCCTGACTCTGCTCAATCAAAACAAACCAAGCAGCACCTCCGGCACATCTAGGGGAGGAGGCAACTCCAGCTGGAGGGAAGAAGAAAGGAAAACCTTCAGTTTTGAATTATTACTTGGCTGCTTTGCTCAAGGAGGCGCAGCCACAATCATCTGCTACGATTCAAGGCGGCTGCAGCCCAGAGGCATCCTAGCAGGACTCGCAGAGGTTCAGTGCAAGACCACCAACTCCAAGCGGGGTCCTTTGTACTCACACACCTGACTTGCAGAGAAGAGTCAGATCTGTAGGAACACAGGGACGCCAGAAAATCAACCCACTTGAATCAGGTGTTTGAAATGCATTAACATCCCTTTCCTTTGGCTCTTGGCTTCAGCCCTCTCTGGCTTTCAGCACTGCTGGATGCTGAGCACTGGCTGCAGCAGTGGAGGGGCAAGAGACCTGAAGCTGTTTCTTTCCAGGGGTTTCACCAGTGAAGAGCCACCTCTTGCTGCATCCTACAACAAGGGACACTTTAACTGATTGCAAAAAGAGTTAAGTGTACTTAGCACCTTGGTAGATGAGGGCTAAGGTGGGTAATAGCCATAGCAGAAGTAGCTGCTTGGGAAGCAATTTAATTAATAAAAATGTAAGAAACAAAAAGGTCAAGCCTTGCCTCTGCTGTGCTGCATTTAATCTGCACATGTACACAGGACTTCAGCCTCGCGGGTGTTGTTTTTTTTTTTAGCTGGCACATTTCCCCAAACACGATAACATTTTTTAACTTTAGTGGATGACATTTTGTAATATGTTTAAGGATCTGTAATATATTATGCTTACAGCTTTTTGCTATTGTTGTTCCAATATGGCACTGATGCCGGTATTAAAGTTTAATATGATTAGAAAGCTCAGTTGTATAACCAAGGGGTTATACTCTTTATCTATTCTAATCTGATTAAAAGGCTTCTCTTCTGTAGCTTTCCACAATCACTTTATATCAAACCCTGGGAGCAAAGCAACCAGCACTTTGGTTTGTCCCAAATCAAACCAAATACGAAATGGATTCCTTAACTGTGTACTTCATTCCTTACCCTACAAAGCTGCGTCCAAACTGCAAACCCAGCTAATTTGGCTTTAATGGATCTGTTCACTGAGAAAGGGCTGAGGAACCAGTCAGATGCCCAGGCCTGCCCTGAGGCTGCTTAAGGCTCAATAGCAGCCTGTTTAGGGGCAGAAAAAAGGTACTTTGGGTCTTGCTGGCTGGCGGTTTTGCACCACCTTACACTATGCTTTGGCGTAAAACAGGGTAGGCAGATGAACCCCCTACACAGCAGAGGTTCTTCTGTGTGCTATGGAACCATAGCATCAGCAAGCTTAACTCTGAGACCAGAGTTAGAGAATGCTCCTGATGTGTTTACATCAACCCAGACACCTGCATCTTAAAAGTGGGGGGTGGTTGCTCTGCAGATCATCTCCCTGCAAGGCCCCCCAAGACTGAGTTACCACTGGCATCACCAACTCCCATGTGGCTGAAGCTAGTATCTGACAGCACTGCAGGTTGCTGTGGGCAAAGTGGCCTCAAAGCTATTCCCTCTCCTCTCTAACCCTGAGCCATGGTCTCTACAGGGTCTCTACACCTCGTTGCTGTGGCTAAGCCAGAGAAGGAAAGGTCTGGGAGGGAAGTCAAGGCTACTATTTGTGAAGGAGAGCAAAGAGGGGCAGCCCCTCGCAGATGTGGTATTTGCCCTTTAGAGTCACAAAACAGGCTCTGCCCTTCTATTTCATGCCCAATTCCTCCCCAGCCTGTGATGGGAGCGCTTGCCCCTCATCCCTCCTTGTGCAAACAAACTTGGCTCTCCCCACTGAGGAGCATACTGTTTGTTTGGCAGTGCTTGCAACCCACAGACTCCCCCAGGCAGCCTTTACCAGCAGAGCTCAACAACAAAATCCCCCAAACCCAAACATTCCTTTTCCTTCTAAACCATCTTCAGTCCCAGTGGATGCCACAGCTGAGCAGGCTGCCTGTAAGCAGACACTTGGGCCAGCTTGACTTCTGAGTTTTCTGTGAGACTCAATGCAAGGGAGTTCATCACTGCTGTATCAGCTGCAATGCATCACTGACATGGGTGCTGCATCCATACTGCTCTGCTGATATTCAGGGGACTTACCCATGTGTGGTATGAAAACAAACAGGACAACATCAGCATTTAGTTAGGAGTAAGGTTTCTTATCCATATGTTATTTGAATTGTCCCAGAAGTATAAAGTCTAAAGCCTTCTCATGCTCTGAGCAACAAGTAATTTAAGAATTGTTCTTCACTAGCTAGACAAGACTTACTTCAGGTGTGACAAGGTCTCTCCTTTCTCTATGTGACTACAAAGAACCATGTTTTAGATAAGTAAGCTCACCTAGAAGATGCCTGAGACAACTGGGATGAGGGTGTTTGCTGACTTTCCTTGGCATTACACCACCTTCTTTTTAGGGCCTTGTGGCATGTATTATTGCCTTAACTCCACGTTTGCCATCACTGATGCCCTGCCTGGCATACACACACTTCTAAGTCATCAGGATCTCCTACTTCACTTTGTTAATAAATGTTTATGATCCATTAACATTGCCTTAGAAGTAAATGGTCAAGTTTCTTTAAAAAAAGCAACATGCCTTGCTTCTGATGTTGTTTGGGTGACATTCTGAGAACTAGGCTTAGATTTGCATTATATCCACCCCAGATCTACTACAGAATTTGGAAATAAATTCTTAATATGTATGCTTAATTATTCTGTGACATTGATTTTTCCCCTCAGCTGTTCATGACTGTAAAGAGAAAGTTTAGAGAGGCAAATAACTCTCTAGATTTCACTTTACTGGCATGCTGTGATAAACTCTTTTATACTCTTAACTGAAGATTCCTAGGGTTATTTGGAAAAGGTGTTCCTCCCATGAAGCTCCAGCACACAGATGACCAAGTCCACCACCTTACACAAAGCTCTGTGCACCTCCCCTGGCTGCAATGAACTCACTCATCTGCCTGTAAACCAAAACTGTGATGTCCTGGCTCCTACCTTGTAAGAAGTACAAGGCCTCATAACCTACTGGCAGACACAGCATGTTTCTTCTGTGCTGCTGTACATAGGCATGGTTCTCTTTTAAAGCAAAACAACTATTTGTAACTACTGCAAGGAGCAGCAATACAGAGTCTGAGCAACTTTACTGCAAATCATTGAGAAATTGCTTTCAGACTCATTCTAGCATTGCAGACATCTAAGGATAGAGCATACTGCCTGCAGGAGATGGAGATGGGAACTGATAACCAGGAGGCTCAAGTTTCAGCTGTAAAACTGATGTTTGCAGCAAGACTGTCTCCCTGCATCAAATCTCTGCTGTGAAAACATCCTCCAGCTGATCAGTACCAGCTGGCATTGAGGGGGAAAGAGGAAACACTACTTGTGGCAAAGTACCATAAGGCACAGATCTTACCTCCACTTTAGAAACAATTCTCAGTGCTGGGATTAATGGTTAAACAGCTGGTATGTCACCCGGGCAGGATGAACATACCCTCAGACCCTTATGGTACATTCACTAACTATAATTTGTAATAAATCACAGGAGAAAAAAATTATCTGTAAATCGAATCTGTACCAAGCTCCCCATATCTTTTGCAAAGAGTGAGACGATACTTTTGAGTTATTACAATGTGTAGAATGAACCTTTATTTTCATTCATCCTTCATTAATACCATACAATTAGATAGCAATATTTGGAAAAAAATAATCTTGAAATAATTTAAAACAGAAGGCACAGAAAACCAAACCCAACTATGCTGCTACAAGAGAAAGGGGAAAAATGATTCAGGAAGCGAATTTATTCTGAAAAGTTTTATCGCTAGATATTCTGATCAAAAGCTACAGCACACAGAAACAAAACTGCACAGTTTAAGCTAACCCATGCTTTTGGTTACATTTAACATATAAAAGGGAAAAAAATCTAAAAATATTTTTCGTGGGATTTTGAACGAAAAGTGTAATTTTTAAAATAAAAACCACTAAATCTAGTACATACGTCAAAAACCTCCCTAAAGCCTACACACTAAGATGTACTTCACAAAAAAGTCTGCATTAAGGGCAAAGCATACAGTTAAACACCATCTGGGGATGGGAGAAAATTGGTTCTTAAATCAGTTAAGAGTATCAAATAAATTTGGTGTTTGCTTCAGAAACAAGGATTCTCACTACAGTAATATACTGGAGAGGACATTCTTTTGCATTTTAATATTATGAAATTAAACCAATAGTATACATTACAGAGAGGAATAAAACCATTCATATGAGATTTTTAACTTTTTTTTTTTTCAAAAGAGTAACTTTATTTCTTTTGAAAACAAAGCTACTGGAATTAATGACATGCGATAATATGCCCCAATATTATACCAGCTAAGTTTGAAAATAAAGTTCATGCTTCACAAAATGCTGTGACTCTCAAATACATTCTCTGGTAATTAATAATACAATACAGAGGTCATTCATAAAATCAGTTCGGGTTGGGAACCTGGTTTATAAATGAAGCTCTTTTCAAATATTGAGAACACTGACAACACACAGGGTTAGCTCCAGGTCAGCACATTTCTCTCTGTGCTCCACCCCTCTTTTCTCAAACAAGTGGGTGCTTAGCCTGCAAATATCATGGAAAGGCAAAGTCTAGAAGTTACAGGTTGGCTTGTAAAAATACTAAATACAATCCAAGACAAACAGTATTACTGACAACTTAATAGCAGGTGCTCTCTAAAGGAAAAAAAATATCCTGAAACGCAAAAGAGATCTTTTCAGCATTTGATATCAAGGCATTTGCACATTTGTCAGGAGGTGACAGTAAGAGTGAACTTTGCAGCTTACTCTGCAGTTGGACTTGAAATCAAAGAGCTTTCCTTCTAGCCTGCTCACCTGTAAACCATAACATATGGTTTCTTAATAGCTTGCTTTTTTCCCTGGAAATAATTCTCCCATTTAGAAAGTACAAGTCAAAGTATTGTTTCCACACTTGAATAAAGAGAGCTGACAACTACAATAGAAACGGTAAAAATGATCTTCATAAAAATGTTCATCAAAATTCTCTGACATAGCAAAACATTCATTTGTAAAGTAAAGTCTAATACTGCAAGCCATTCACTCAAAGGCGACCTTGGGCACGTGTATCCTTGCCAGCATTGCAACGGGAATTACTTCCGTATTTCTTGTCATTATAGGGTACAAACTCTGTAATATATTAAAGTTTCCTAACAAAGAGTCCAATTATTGCACTTTATAAAAATTCTAGTAATATCAGGCTTTTGTCCTACTTTTCTATGAATGTTGATGCCCTGCAAGAAAAATTTGGGGGACCAAGCAATTTCTGATGAGTAAGATGGAATACTTGAAGCAGTCCAAAATATGGAATCAAAAATGGAAAGGCTTACGAAATGAAGAGATGCAACCTTTGGAAACAGGTTTTGGTTCACAGCAGCAGACAGATGTGTCACTTTGGTACTGACACACGTTCTCTTTGCCAGGAAGAGTGGGCACATGAATGTTAACATTTATATATCACAACACAACTTGAGGACTTTGCAGAGAAACCCAAAGAACTGCTAAGCTCTTCTGCTGACCCTACAAGCCGGATGGGAAAAGCTCAATGACAGCCATATTGGAGTGGGGGTTTCTCTGTGAGCTTGAATAGATTTGCATTTGTGTCAGCAATAGACATAGCAAACAGAAATAGCTACTTCAGGATGACAAAATAGGTAGAGAAAGTCTGAGAGGCCTGTAAAAAAAGGAAAATACAGCAGTTTTGGCCCTGCTTTTAACCAGCTGTATCAATAGGAAAAAAAAGATAGAGGAGATTTTTGTGCCAGCTATCTAGAAAAACGCTGCTTGAACCGAAGTGATTCACAACTCTATATGAGGCTTCCAGGCCAGCAAATCACAGTTAAAGTCACTTTGTTCCTCTGCTCCTTCAGCATGGGAACGAGTGCAGAATGACTCATTCCAACAGTGGACAGTCCATTTACAGCAACAATCATATCACCACACCTGAAAAACACAAGAAAAAAAACACATTATGAGTCCTGCTCTGCAGTAATTAGCACACACCAACAAACAGCACTTAACTGCTGGGGGAGTAGGTTTGCATGAGGCTGGAAAGTGTAGCTAAAAATCCCAAAGCAGTTCAATTTGAAGTCTGTCCTACTACTGAAAGGTGGCCCTGCTCATCGCAGGAGTGTTGGACTACATAACTTTTAAAAGGTCCCTTCCAACTTCCAACTACTCTAGGATTCTCTGAAACTCATCTGGGAAATTCCCAAATCACTCTGTTTCAATTTTAATACCAAGATAGCTCTGCATTAAGAGCTGACCTGTATAGAAACATGAGAGATTTGGAAAGACCTAATGGAGTCAAGAGAAGATGAGACAGCATGTGCATGACAGAAGCATTTCTGTTTGTTTGTGTGGATTATGACACATTTACACCAAACATGCCTTTACTGTAGGAGGTGTAAGTAAAGATACTTATGGTTACCAACCAACCACATTCCAACTAAGAACCTTGTTTTCAGTGGCTTCTGATTTTGTCAAATATAACCATTTGGCTCAAAATCTCCCTCAGCAGATGGTTCAACCGAGAATTGCAGCATCTCTGCATTTTGAAATGGGTAACAGAAATTTGTGAGGGCGCCATTTGCTGGCCCTGAGAAAATTGACCTTGAAGAGTCAAGTTCTGGTTTCTAAAACCTCAAGAGAAATTTCAAAAATGCACCAAATTTCTTTCTGTATTGAGCATGTTCCATCTCTAGACACCTCTGCTTTGCAACCTGAGTGTGTGACGTTCCCCAGACTAGCCAAATGTGACTTGCAGATCAAACAGGACTTTCCCTGAAATTGATCCACTGAAGTATTGAAGGCACCAGAATGGATGGCAAAAAGATGCTCTCCTGAGCTTTCCCTAGGGCAGAGCAAAGGAAGAGGAAGCAGAGTTACCAACACCAGTCAAATGTGCACTCAATAGTCCTTCTCTGCCTGAACCAAGGAACCCCATCACCCAAACCACAGGGCTACAGTTCACTTCAGTACATCCCACAGCCTTTCCGATGAAGTCATTTTGCTTTCTATAGAATCACACCAGACAGATCATGTAAGCAGAAAACTGTCTAAACTATTGAACCGTGTAGTTTCTTACTCCCTTCCTCTCCAGCCTAACATTTAGATAATTTAAACAAAACAGAACAGCTTTAGAAGACCTGCCCCACAATACCTCAAGGTGAAGGTTCTAAGGGGCTCTTTCTTGTTGATGGACCATTTTTAAGTCTGTATTTTCAGTGGGATGGTACATTTGGAAAGAGAGTACTATATCACGTTATCACACAAGAGCATCTTTTCCATATGTTACAAGGTAGAAAATGTGACCATAATGATTCTTCTGCTCTTCTTAGAAATGATGCTTGAATTTCCTTTTGTGTGAAGACTTCTAGTTATTAAGTCCTCAATCTGCAATTATTTAATTTGGGTTGAATGGAGAGCTTTAATTTAATCCAAAGTGTTCCACAATTGGCAAAAAAAAAAGTAATTTTGTGTTCAGCCAAGTTATTTTTTCATTTATTTATTTAGTCACTGAACTGAAAAATCAATTACTGTCAAGGCCCTAGGCGTAAGTACATTCTTTTCTTAAGTCACTTTTTAAGAAAATCTGCATGTAAAAATCATGCCATGAAACTTCGAGTTGCATATTCTTGACTGCCACCTTCACAAAAAATCAAGTTTATGAACAAGAGAACCTTTAACAGGAATTTTAAGTCCTAGTTCTGAACTAATCCTACATGAGACTAAGATTTTATCTGGGTGCTGGGCCTGGGGGCTGCATCCAAATGTAACGTGCAAGTAAAATCATATAATCTTTAAGGTCAGAAGGGACCTCAGGAGGTCTATAGCCCAACCTTGTGCTGCAAGCAAGGTCAGTTGTAAGATGTGACCAGGACTCTCAGGGCTTTACCCAGTAGGGTCTCAGAAACCCCCAAGGGCAGAGACCATGCAGTTATGCCACTGCCTGACCATCCTTACAGGGAAATAATTTCTTCTTATAATCCGTCCAAAGCGCTTTTGTTCAATTTGTGACCATTGTCACTCATCCTCTCACCGTGCACCACTGAAAAGCCTAAGCTCTGTCTCCTTGATAATCTCCAGGTAAGTACTGGAAAGAAGTTTTGGCTGCCCCTGAAGCCTTCTCCTTGCAGGGCAAGTGCTCCAGCTCCACCATCTCAGGGGCTTCTGCTGAACTTGCTCCAATTATCAGTGACTTTCCTGCCAACTAATGACAAGGTAATGCCATGGGTACTTGGTTCCTTAACAATCTTTTCAGAAATCTTTATCACCTACTTTCTTGCCCTTCTATCAAAGCAGTAGCACCCATTTTCAGTACCAGTTTCCAGCAGTGGCTTCAGAAGGCTATGTGAAGGGACAAAGCAGTTTTGCCCACTTTGCAGAAGTTCTAACTTTTAGCTGTTCTATAGGAAGACAAAAACCAGCTAGTTCTGCACATTGCCTCTTGGCCTAAAGAAGAGTTCAACAGGAGACAGCCGGTGACATCAGCAGCACAGCTGGAGAGGAGCACAGGAGATGCCATCACCTCTGAGAGATGCCCCTTCCCCAGCAGAAATACCCTGTTACTTCCCTGCATCCCACTCATCAGGGAGGCAAAGCACTACAGGGCTGCACGATCCAGCAGCACAAGATGCTACAGTGTACTTCCTTAAGCAATTAGTTGCACATAACTATTTAAAAGTGGTTTATTATTGTTGCTGTTATTACTATTATTATTATTTCTACCGTTGTTACTATGGCTTACTTTAGTCTTCCATCAAAGTAGGCAGGAGTTCCAAGAACAATTGTTTTAATGAAGAAAGGCTGGTTTGTGTGGTTCTCCTCATAGCCACCGACGATGCTGAAGCCCCAGCTCCCTAAATTGCTCCGCCGCAGCACCACATCATGGCAGCTATGCAGGCAGCTGTGGGATGGAAGCACAGGACAACAAGAGAAGAAGCCATGTACAGTTTTACAGTAAGCACAACATCTGCTATCTCATCATTACCACTGCGCTAAGTGTGGAAGAGAAAGGGAGGGATGGTGATTAGACCTCTGTTCCCAGAGTAATTTTGCAATAATCAAATCAATTACCAAAAAAGCCCCACAATCTTTATAGACAGCAAAGTGCTTTAAAAGAAATAACACAGTGCTAGAATAATTACTTAAACACAGTTAACTCTGCAAACTGACAATGCAAATGCATTTTAGGGATTTCACAGGTGGCAACAATGTGGGTGGAAAATCAAAACCTGATGTGTTCACTTTGTGAGTCAAAAATGTGGAGCATTTGTCTTCCACCCCCAGTCAGTTTAAGCTTTTTCTACTTTAAGTAAAAATTAAAAATCCATGCACAATCTTCATTACTTCTGAACTGATTCATCACCAGTAATGAAAATATAAATGACTAACCATTTTATTACACAGAATGTAAATAATTCAGATCACACTTCACTAACTGTACTGCTATATGTTATCAGCTCTAGTGAAAATTAATTCTTGCCAAAGAAGTTGGCAATGACTGTAATTTAATAAACAAACAAACAAACCTACATAGAAATTAACTTTTTGGTAAAAAGACACCAAGTTCCTCACTGTTGTTCAACACTGCTTTAAAGCACAATGCATAGCACAATGCGAGGAGCCATACATGGGCATCTGCTAGAATAAAAGAAATAAACCACTAGATAAGTAATAAACCACTGCTAAAGCCCAAAAAGGAAGTATATTTACCAAAACTGAGAGCCATTTATTGAGATTACTCATTAATACTTTAATAGAAAAATTAATTGACAGGTAAACTCAGAAAAAGAGAAACCTCTGGAGGGTCAGCACATGGTTATGTTATCTTCAGCTGCATTCTGCTCCCACTCTGACTGCTTCTTGTGGTTTTACACTTTAAGTACAGATCAGGCAAATTCATCAGAGGGAAAGGAATGAACCTGTATGCCCTGACTGAAGCTAACAACTCTACTAGCTGTAGTGGGAGCTCTTCTTGATAACAAGTGATGCCAGAATGAGATTATAGCTGCAGCCTCAAGAGTGAGGAGTACAAATGAAGTGATGTTCAGCAGATTGCAGAGTAGTTAAGGGGAGGGAGCTTGCTGCAAACCTCTAAGAGTTTTTGTGTTTGGCAGAGATGGTTGTGGAATCTTGAGAAAAAACAATGTTAGCCTATAGTTACATGGTTACAGTCTTGGCACAGGACATGTCAAGAATCTGTCAGAATGGCCAAAATCTGATGCAATGTTCTGAAGTGAAGTATTTGGCCTCATAAACTTAGGTAGCAGATTAGCAAAGAGATAGATGGATATATACTTTGTGGTTTTTTAGTAATTGCTCTGGTTTTAGATATTCTATAGGAAATTGCAGTACAATAAAACAATAAAGAGGATGAATTGTGTCTGAACAGAAGATTCCACATTGGTAGTTACTATGGTTTGTGAAGGGATAAATCCAGTCTATTCATCTTCACTTCTCCTGTTCACAGCCTGCTTCCTAAGCACACTGCCAACTGGATATAGCCGAGATGGTCAGGCAGAAGTAAGAGCAGATGTGCTGCAACTAAGAAGGTCTCTGCTTCTTTAAGTCTCTCACAGGACATAGCTTAAAACAGCTAAGTAAGTACTTTATTGATGGATTCTGTACCTTGGAAGTCCCAGCCACATGACCCACGATGGTGACCAGCTGGCATCATATTCATTTTCACTGATGGTACTCAATTGCTCTTCATTAGCCTGCGGCTGTTCTTCTACAATCTGGACTTCCAGGGCTTTCAGGGCAACTACTGAAGAGGCAGCACTAGCCTTCAGCATGGCCACCGCCTCGCTGTGACTCAGGTTGGTCAGATCAATGCCGTTGATGTTCAGCAGCACATCACCTGTGCAAAGATGTGAGGGAGAGCACATCAGTCTGACAGCCCTGCCCACCCATAGCATCTGCCACGCCAGGGTTTCGTTCCATACTCGAGTCTTTGGACCTGAGACAGTCTGAACTAACAGACTGGGAATGTGAATAGCTCTGAAACCTTATATTGCCAGGTTGAAACTTAAATGTATTGAGCTTATATCAAGTTGAATCAGTGCAGGTATTTCCACATAACACACCCAATACTGTGACTCCTATGTATACTGCCCTGAAAATCTGGAACAGAAATGAGCTGAGGACCTCACCAGCTCGGTGAACAGAAATGAGCTAAGGACCTCACCAGCTTGGCTTCAACTAATATTGCCATGACACAGTTGTTTCCAGACATGGATCCTGGGTTCATCCTAACTTTAAAAGTGAAGGAAGAACGGTGGCAGGAACAATGCAGGCACCTCAAAGTAACCAATTATCATACAGGTAAGGTTCCACGGAGTGCTTTAATTCATCTGGTTTTAACAACTTGTTACTTGGGAGAAGAAAATGGAATTCAAAAACTACTGGAAAGTTTGGTACAAAACCCAGTTAATTCAAAGAAAGAAATGGAGCATCTCTACAAAGATAATTTGGAAAGAGTCAAAGCCAGAAAAGAAACTTCTCCAATTTCAGTTTTACATTTTTTAAAAGCCTCAGGATAAAAACAAGAATGTTATTAACTATCCAGTGGCAGAATCCCTTTTCACACAATGTCTTACCAATGAAAGCCAGAAAAACCAAAGCAAAAGTGCAAACACCCGCGTCACAGTTGGAATGAGATTCAGTTTTTAAAAGGTTTTTCCTCCCAGTAGCTTCTGTGGCTACTTTAATGTTACACAATGAAAGAACAATAGTGATTCTTCTATCAAGTGTGTTTTTCATAGTAGTACAGAAAAAGAAAGCATACCTGCTGGTGTGTGGGTGTAAATCTCCCTTTCTCAGAAGCATAGAAGGATGCTCCCACACTGTTCTTTTAAATGTACAATCTGTGAATCTTTTTCCTAAATTTCTTTCTGAAAACATTCTATAATTCTGTGAACTGTGAATCGCAGAGATCCCATAGGCAATTTTTGATTCACATATGACATAATACGTTTTAATCATCAAATGCTTTTCTATCAATTATGCAGGACTGCCTTCACCTATGCTGAGCCTAACCTCCACCTCTCTGTTCCCCTTACAAAGCCAAGGAACAAGGACAGATGTTGCAGCACCCTAGAAGACCAGCAAGCTCATGTTGTCCCAGAGGATAAGAAAGCATTGGGAACCAGGATCAACACTGATGTAGCTCTTGGGGTAAACTCTGTGTGGGTGAGCTGTGGCCTATCATCAGAACTTCTCTGCTGTTCAGATATTACACTGGGGAGCAGAGATTCCTTGGACAGAGATATGGTACAACCCACTAAATTAAACATAAAAACAGGATGTGTGTGTATCACACCAGACCCTCAGCTCAGGGGATTACCATCAGCTTTAAAGAATTTAATCATACATTTCCTGATCTTATCCACTTCCTCTGCTATCATGCTGTAAACATCCCCTTCCCATAAAAGGTGAAAGTGCAACACTAAATACTGTATTTCCATTATTAAATCATGAAGAAAAACATCCATAAGCATTTCCCTACATCTGTGAGAAGACTTTTTGACACCACCTGACTCCAGAGAATGCAGTGATAAAAAGCAAACAGAGGTAGCCATGCCACCAGGGAAGCCAAACCCCACCTCGTTTGATTCTGCCGTCTCTTGCCAAACACCCGTGAGGCTGAACACTTGTCACAAAGATGGGCAGTTCGCCACTTTTGCTGCCTCTGCCTCCTGCCACTGTCATTCCCAGAGATTCATGTGGCTCTTTTTTCACAGTAATGTGCTTTTCTTGGCATGTGACACACTGGGAGAGATCCTGTTTAATAAGGATAAATAACATTGTTAAAACTACGGAAAAAACCCAAGCAAACCAAAATCAAAAATCAGAACAAAACAACTAAATACAACAACCCCAAACTCACACTTTGGCACTTTAATAGAACAGTTTAAAAGGACTAAGTAGCAGAAACTAGTTTTGGCTGGATTTCTTCCAGACCAGATCCTTGCCCCCTCCCAAAAAACCCCAAAATCACCGACAAAAACCCCATGGATGTAGATATTTAAACAAAGATAGAAAGTTTATAAAGGTCCATCTTGAAAATCTCACTCTAGTTTATCTTAACATCCTACACTGGAATGGGCAAAATTTTAGGACTGCACTACAAAACCATATGGCCAAAAGTCTGGAGATAAATCAGAAACTAATCTTTTGATATCTTGGTGAACATCAGCATTACTCCATTTGTCAGGAGAATATGCCCCAGAACTACAAAGAAGCTCCTGAGAAATGAAAACATGTGTTTTCATGATGACAATAAGAGACTCTTTAAAGCCCTTATGCATCATGTTCCCTTTTGCAGCTGGCATGTAAGACCTCCCAGAGCACAAACTAAGGCCAATTGATGCTAATGGCTTGTAATGGGTACCTTGGGCGGCCTCCCTAATGATTATAATGAAGACTGAAGATTTAAACAAGAAGAGATCCTGTATTAAATTTTCCAACAACTGAATGATGAAGTTCAGCCTGTATTTAGTTCTGCTAAATAAAAAATATCTAAACCTAAATCAAAGCAAATTTTATTTGCTGAAGCCTTTCCCTCAGGCTATTAAGTGAAAGATTCAAACTACTGCACATACACCTGTAGCAGCATCTTAAATTAACAGAATACTTGCAAGGAATCCAAATAATGAAAGAAATAACCTGGGATACTCTTCAAAGTATATATGTATATATTCCCCTGCCTTCTCTTGGAAAATGACAACATTGTCTTTTTTGACCTCCAATGCCATGTGCTCCTTGTGACTGGCTCTGCTCCTCACACACACATTAATCATGGAAGTAGCTATATGTAAATATACCATAGCTGATAAAGACAGTTCATTCTTAAAGCTTCAGGCTTTAGGTCTGGCTGCTGCCACACAATCATAGAAACATATTTTAAGCCACAAGGTTTCTAAGCCAACTACAGGCTAATCAGAGAGAGGTAAATGATACAAAACATGAGAAACGTCCACTTGCTGTTGCATGGGACTTCCCATTTTAAAAGAGCCCACAGACAGCACTGATCTGTGAGGGAAATCCACTCATCCAACTTTGGAACTGTGGTAAGAGCACAACCCATGCTGGCATATGAAGTTGGTTCATGCTCTGACATCAATGAATGAATCATTGCGTAGGTATGGCCCAGCACTGTGGCAAGTACCCACAGCCATGGTACTCTGGAGCCTCACCTTTGTCCCTCAGGAGGAAAATAACCTTCCTAGAGTCTCATTTGTTCTTTTCTGAAATGATCCCCACTTTTAAGATACTATCAACACATGTAAGTTATCCCAACAGAAGTACAATGCTAAATAGTAAAGCAAATAGAGTGGACAGGAGGAAAGATGGATTTGTTGACATGGTCAACGTAACAATTATTTCACAATGTCAACTTCTTAGGAGTGAGAAGTTTATTTTTCTAATTACAAGAACATCTCAGGCACAGGCTCTATTTCTGCAGGTCTTCCAAATAACTTGACACTAGCTCCATGAAAGTCTCTTCATTTTGCTTTTCTCTCCCTGCTTGAGACCCTGCAATACTCGGCAGTCTAGCAGCCAGGACTGCTGACGCATGAAGGAGATGACACATCCCTCCAACATGCTCTTCATATGCTGCATGGTGGGCACCACACCTCCTTCCTGGTTGCAGCCAGCACAGCAGCAACAAAACCTGAAATATTCTTAAATGAGAGCCCTTCCATGAAGGAGTAACACCAGCCACTGTCTAAGACAAGGCTGAACAACTACAGCTGTATGAGCTCACAGAACTTGCTTCTTCCACTGTAGTCAGCAAATCAAAAAACATACTGAAAACATGTTATGTATCTTTTGTTCCTAGTCCTGAGTACTTGGAAGTCACTGCTATTTTTTTATTAATTAGATAAAAAAGAAGATACAATCCTTTCTTCTAGCTTTGCCTTACTACACACACCACCACATGAGCAAATCAGTATTTACTCCTTTCAGAAGGAGCAGCACCAACCTTATGGGAGTTAGGTCTGCTGTGAAACAGCTGCTGGGACTGGTGTTGGTGTGAGCTGCTGTTGTGAGTCCCGGTGTCTCGGATAATGCTGACTGTCTGTGACTTCAGGGGTCTAGAGATGATCAAGTTCACTCTCTCTCCGCTAGCCTGTTGAATACATTAGGCCATCAAACGTCATCAAGTTTAATAGGAAATTGATTATTAGAAAGGGAGGAAAACGTATGACAGAATGTGAAACCAGACAACAGTAGAACTTGTTTTCTAGTTCCTTTATAGACTGCATAAACTGCACAGTCCCTTTCTTGCTTCTTTTTGCAATTCCCCCCAGAATGGAGGGGAAATTAACATTCCTCCTTCTCCTCTGATATTACCTTTATATCAGCTGAAATTCCTTTGTCAAAAGGACCATTTCTCACTTTGTGTTACAAAGCTTCAAACATTAAAATTCACGGTGTTCCATTTGCAGCCTCCGAACTTCAGCAACACATTGCAATAAATGGAAGAAATGCCTACGTGATAGCTCCGAGATCTGCAGATTTTGATCAAAAGTGCTGAACACTTCTGGTACTTCCCAAAGACTCTTGCAAGAAAAATGTTACATATGAGCATACCATCATATTCTGGATTTTGGGGAATAGTGGGAGACTCCAGACTGGAGTTACCAGATGTTAAATAAAACATCAACTCTTTTTACTGCTACAAAGCCACACCTTAAAAGGTAAAAGTTACATGATATTAAATTTGAATCACTGTTTACAAAAATTGGGAAAGTGAAATTACAATTCCCAAGATCATTGTTATTTTAATTCCACTGCAAGGAAAACTCTTGAAATGATTCCTGAAACAAGTATTTACTACTCATTTGTATCAGAGTTCTCTATGCTGTGCTTTAAGCAAAGATGACTGCACTAGACAGCAGGAACTACTGGTATACTCCAATTTTCCTAAAAACAGAGCCATTTTCACCAATATCCCATCAGCAGGAAGCAGAAGTGCTGCATCTGTTTCCTTAGAAACTGGGAGAAAGGCATGGAGTGAAGGTTTTCCTGTGGGGACACAGAAGGGTCACATGTCACACTACATCAAGGCTTGGGTAATATTCGTGTCCAGAACATAGCCAGACACTGGAAAGAGCCCTTTTTTGAACACACAGAAAATGAGCTGTACCGTGCAGAACTTACAGAAAATCTATATTTCCCAGCTGCTACCTGTGAACTCTAAGGTCTGACAAATTACTTTCTTGTTTTAACTCAATTCCATGCATAGGCAAATCAATAAGAACCGAAGTCCACTTTTATAGAGCTTACTGAGAGATTAAAATACAATACATACATAAAGAGAATTATAATAATCCTCTTTTTTTTTTTTCTTCTTCCCTGCTAAGCAATAAGCTACCATAGGCTACTCTCCTTGCTCACATGAGCTGTCTCCTAACCTTCAGGCTGCATTCCAGGGAAGACTAATGCATTTTCCACTTCTGAGGAGGTGAAGTTCATCTGGTAGGTGCCAAAGTAGATCCCGTTCTTTGCTATTCTTTTCAGAACATAAATCACTGTAAATTACATCGACACAGGCTTTTAGGCCTCACACAAGCTGTTCTGTCTGAGAACAGACTCTAGCCCAGCCTTTGCCCAAGAAATAGAGCTGAGCTAAGGGCTCAGGTAGGGAAAGCAAATTACCTGTATAACCTGAGCAGCAAGCTCCGGTGTGCCGTGCTTCAAGTCGTGTCCATTAATGGCCAGCACGCGGTCATTACTGCAGAGCCTGCCATCCTGAGCAGCCAGGCCCCCTTCCAAAAGGTCAAGGATAAAGACTCCCGGCTCATCTGTCCTGCGCACGAGCTTGATGCCGAGCTGCTCGCTGGAGTCGCGCTTGTGCAGGGTGACCTGGAAGCTGTCCTCCCGCCCGGAGCCCGGCGCGTCGGCGTGGGTGTGCGTGCGGCTGCCGAAGCGCCGCTCCCGCAGCACTGTCAGGTGCAGCACCGAGCACGGCTGCGACAGCACGGCTCGGGCGTGGTTGTGGGACACGTTGCTTATGTCAAAGCTATTGACCTGCAAACAACAACGGCAAAAACACGTCACGATGGCGTTTTCGTATGTCTAGTTGTTCCTGGTTATGGAAATAAGACTTTTCCAAAGTAAATGCACTCGCTGCAAAACCAGTCTTGGAGCAACCTACATGTCTGGCCCTACTAGGCTTCCTCTCTTGTCCTTCCATTCTCTCCTGCAAACCCATACTGGATGCTGAATCTACACTTGTTTTCAGGTTGGAAAAGATCCTCAACAGTATCAAGCCCAAGTGTTGACCCAGCACTGCCAACTCCACCACTAAACCATGTCTCCAAGTTCCACATCTACACTTCCAAGCAGCTCCAGGGATGGTGACTCCACTTCCCTGGGCAGTCTGCTCCAGTGCTTAACAACCCTTTTGTGAAGAAATTTTTCCTAATATGCAGTCTAAGCTTCCCCTAGCACTATTTTAGGCCTTTTCCCACAAATGTGACAACATGCCCCCAAAAGTGCCCCCTCTGCCATCACAGACCAAGGTTTTTGTCCTCCTGGTCTCCTATACTTGTCTTCCTTAGATCTTTACATTGTTTGTTCTCCAGGAGAAGAACATGGCATGTGCTTTCAGTGTCAAGCCCAGCATCACTTAAAACTGCAAAATAATAGCTATAAAAATAATGCACCCAAATCTCTGAAGAAAGCTTGTGCCTTACAATACGCAGTACTTTCATTTTGTGAAAAAACATAAAAAAAGAAATTCAAATCCAGAGTAATGTAATTGGTTCATTAAGACAGTAGAAAAAAAGGTAGTTGTACTAATTCTCAAGTCTTAGCATGAATATAGATTTTTCCAGACTTCAACTAGAGTTTCAGACTTATAACCTGTATCACCCAAAATTCAGTTGCAAATGAAAAACAGATTAAACCTTCTCCACCTGCAACTTAGAACCGTGTTTGTTATATGGCCCACTGATACAAAGATCAGTAATCTTCAGTCATGTCTTGCACTGTGAAAGTAAGAACTGACAGTGCAATGAGATTTGGCAGAAAAGAGGAGCATGACAAAAATTCAGCACAAAATCTGTGTTTACCTTGTTTTGTAAGAAGGGGTTCAAAGTTAACACCAGAATTTCATCTTAAGCACATATTATTGAGCCCTGGTGGAGAAACCCCTGTCCCACAATTTCAGCAAATAGAAACTAACACCAAATGGTCTATACTGATTGATGAGTCTTACCTAAGCCTTTCAATACTCCTCATTGCAACCTAAGTAAGTAAAAACAAACACACAGCTTCTCACCATCTAATAGCGATATTAAAATTTTTAAAATACCCAAAATAATCTGTGTACAACAGCTGCCACATTTACATCACACATCTGAGCTCAGGGGCTCCTAGAAGTCTGTGCCAAACCATTTGGCTGTGGTGGTTTCTGAATGGTGAAGGGGTCCTGCACCCTCCCTGAGCCACCTCCAGCCCAAAACCCAGCACAAAGCCACAGCTGCTGGCAGCACCATGAGCTCAGACAGAAGCACGGTGGTGTCCTGCTCTGCTACTGCCCTGAGACATGCTGTAACCTTGGGCAGAGGGAAAAGAGGCATACCTAGGAGAAATAACATTTAGAGCTGCCTCCTGCAAAAACCACTAGGGCTCATCCATTAGAGCCCTTAAATTAAATTCATTTTTATTTTTAACTGTAGCTAGCTAAAGTAAATACATAAAATATGGGAGCACTCAAAGGGCACAGAAGAATATATGCAATAAAATGTAATTCTTCTTTCTAAAAGGCAGTTCAAAATTTCAGAATAAAACAGCCTTAGCACTTCTTGGGGAAAGAGATTCTCATTAGGACATGCTTCACATGAATTACAGTCACAGACCAGCACAAAAAAGAGTCAATTTGTAGAGCACTTTGAAAATGTTAGGCACCTATCTGTACTTTGCAGACAACACAAGCTTTTATGTAGCTGTTACTAAATGCTGTTCCCACAGCTCTTAAAAGGGTAATACTTCTTGTTTGACTGGGCAAGAAAATGCTGAGTTTCATCTCACAGTCCTTTCTGGCTCTTTCTTTTACACCTTTACAGCTCACAAAAGCCCAGGAAGACATTTTCAGAAATATCCAACCCAAGCGTGCATGCTGAGCTGCACCTAAGTGCAACCTAATTACAGATTGAATCTGATAATTTTAATACAACAGCTCAGCAACCACACAGGTAAATTCAAAGAAATAAAGATATTCTATCTCCCCCAAAAATTTAGGTTGTACCCTCTCTACCTCTCCCTTGGCATGACAGGAGGACTGTCATGGACACCCACTTAGCATCTGACAGCCCCACTGCCAGGATGTTGATAGGGGAAGACTCACTGCAGCTTGTAAATCCCTATTTACAGTCAATTCACTGCCGTTTATGGCTTTGGAAACTGTAACTGACACCTGCCCAAACTGCAGGAATTTCCAAAGCTTCACTGGAACTCAAGCTCCCTATTCTGTCAAACAAGTAGAGCCCTTAGTATAAAAATAAATGAGGCAGCATTCAATCAGTGTCTGCAATTACTTGTTGAAAAGGCAACATCTTGGAAACCTCTTGGGTTGTTTTCTTGGCTAGCCACTATGCTTACACTCCAAGAGATGAAAAAGGCCCATTTCTCAAAAGGGACTTTATTTTCTGAAGTGCAAACTGATTTCCTTCCAAGGGTAACTACTGTATTTAAGCTACTTCATCAGCTTGATTTCAAAACAGTGAAATGAAGAAGGCTTATAACTACATTTGGACTGATCTTAGGCTGCCAGATCAAAAGCAAACATTCTTACTGAAGTAATTTTGAATTGACTATATTTTTTTCAGGTGGAATGATTAAAAATAGAAGCTAGATGACTGTTCTGTTTATGTAGCACTCAGCTGCTGCCATTCTTATATGTCCTATAAACAACCCCTTCCCCAAATATAAAAATTGAAACTTCAAAATTAATAGAATTTGATCTTTTTTCTACTGCCTGTGGCTAATTACTTAAAACAGAAACAAAAATACACACTTGATCAAAACCAACTTACGTTTTGTTTATTATTTCTTCTTTAAATACTTAGAGCACCTTGTGTTAAATCATTCCATTGAAGGCTATCACTGAGTCTTTTATACATACTGAAAGATGCCAGTCAGCTGCCTCAGCTTTTGGAAGGCAACAGTGAAGCCAGACTAAAGTAACAGTTTAGATGAAGCGAGCCTTATAATATACAAATTGCTTTTTACATAGGACAAGTTACACCAACTTGCTAGCCAGAAATAACCTTGGGCTCCTTCGGAATGCCTGCAAGTTGAAATAAGGACCAAGTCCCACAACATTTAAAACCAGAAAAATAAACTTGTATTTTAAACATTGACAACAGATGCTAGGGAGGAAAGATAATGCCAGGGACTGGTCCAACAAACAACATAAAGCATGATAGCCAAAAGTGCTAGAATAACAGGCTCTGCTCTGAATATTAATTTGCTTTCCAACTGATAATTGCAAAGCTAACATTGACACAACATAGTCTGACAAGGAAAATCTTCCATCTCATTTTAACAACAATTCTGCAAGGAGTGAATAGAAAGCAAGCAGACAGAATACGTAATTAGGTTCCATACTTGAAGTATTTGGTCTCCAGCAAGAAGTCTTCCATCTCTGGCAATGATCCCATCTCGATAAACCTCTTGAATGACAATGTTGATCAAAGGTGTTTCATTGCCACCCACTATGCTAATTCCTAATTCAATGTAAGGATTGGACCGATGAATTTCAATAGTAGTGATCTCTCCTTCAGGCAAGGTAGGTGGCTGTTGATTTGCTGCCAATTATTTTTTAAAAAGAAAGACAATTAATATCTTTTCTACCTCATTCACTTTCAATGAAATAAATCACCAAAAGATAATGTAGACAGGTCACAAAGAAGCAGTTTAACAAAAAACTAAACCAGTGCAAATGACTTAGTTCCAGTACTTGTTGAAACCCCCAGCTTATTAGAAACAGCTCTCTAATGACTCAGCAGCATCCATACTTCCTGAAATGAGGTCATTTGGATTGCAACAGGATATTCTGAACCTTTCGGATCCCATCCTTTATAATAAATTTCCTATACTTCATTGGGTCACCTGGGGATTTACATTTACTGCTGCTGATAAAAATGTATTTTAGGGGTTACCCCATGATAACCTCTTTGTCTTGCAATTGCGTTAGGAGCTGCTATTGAGTTACTGGGGCAACTGAAGGAGCCCATTTCTGAAGCAAACATGGAGACAACTAAAGAGGGAAAAGGAGAATGCTAAAGGATAGTAAATATAGAGGAGAAGAAAGGGGACAGGACCATCTCCCTCTGTGGCAAGGCTCAGCACTTCCTCTCTCAAATCCCAGATGCTAAAGGTGTTACTGCTCATTTGGTGCTGCTGGATGCTTGAGTAACTCAGCTGCCTATTTGCTCAAGCAGGACAGCGCTACGAGTGTGGGAAGGCTGTTGATCCAGTTGGGGGGAAAGGGTAAAGAGGGAAAAACAAACCTCATCTTAGAAAACAACTTTTGTAATTTTACAGAAATTATACTCCTTCCATCTCACTTGTGAGGCCAGCCCCACTGGCAGATTAACACAAACTACTGCACTGTGACACAATAAATGATGATATAGCACCACGGTAGCTGGCACACACTCTGAGATATTTCTTTCCTTCCTGTGACTTTATCTCAGTTGTAAACTTGCACGTAATCAAAATCCACTAATATTTTTCCAGAAATTGCAAAAGAAAAGAGCCGAAGATGCACATTCACAGTTGGTAAGAGACAAGCTCTGACACCACAAATGTTTCCACATCTGATAAAAGAGACTTGAGAAGATAAGTGATGACATACTGTCTGCTACTGTGTTCTCCTCAAAAGGCAGATTGTCGATGCCGGGCTCATCTGTCCATGCGGGAAGGGCGGGCGAGGTAAAGCTCTGCTCAGCTGGCACTATTCCCTGATCAGCGTCCGGAGATAAACTGCTGGGCTGCTCCAGCCCGCCGAGACCACTCTCGCCCTCTGCTTCTGCTTGCAGCTTGCTTGTTTTCCTCCTCTCCAGAGCAACCCTCCGATGAGAAGCCCCAGGACACCTGTGAAGACAACACTTATGTCATGCTTCAAGCCTGCAGCCCTGTTTGTAGCACAAAATGCCCAAGTACTTCATTGAATTAAATCAGTTTTCTTTGAGGCCACAGTGTTAAACACAGCATAAAAAAAAATTAAATACACTGAATCTTAAGGCCAAAATATGTTTTAGTGGACAAAACCCAATACTACTTTGTTCACAAAACTTCTCGTAGGTAGTTTTTTGGCCATGAACTCTGTGCTGTAACACCTTCTGAATGTGGACTTAGTCTGTTATCATAGAATGGTTTGGGTTGGAAAGGGCCTTAAAGATCATCTAGTTCCAACCCCTCTGCCATGGACAGGGAAATCTTCCACTAGAAGGTGGATTTTGTGCATTACAGTTTCTGGAAGACAACTTTGCTGGAAAAATTAAACAGGATGGTCAAAAAAAATCCACATAAGAGAAGCCCTGTTCCAAGACACAACTGGAGACGCACTGAAGCCATCTCCTTTCACTTTAGTAAGCCAAAAGAAGTAAGCATCATTTTTTCCTGGGCTCATTCAAGGGAGGAAAGAGATTAAAATTTTACCTACATTGCAATCTAAGTGTTAAAATACTGAAAGAAAATTATGCTTGTCCAGGAGTCTGTATGAGAGGTTCAGCAAAAGTAACAGCTCTGTTCATCATCATCTCTTGGGCCAGTAGAAGGTGTTCTCATCTCCCTCCTGTCTCCTGTTTTTCCTTCCTGACTTCACATAGGAGGCGCAATTTTTTGTTTCCTTTATGCAACAGTGCTCCCTCTGCAATTGATGCTTTTCATTACAAACTCAGTTTTGTGAGTTTCCATTACTCTTAATGTATTTTATTTTTGCTTATGTTTAAAAGCCTACTATAGTTTACTGCGAAAAAGGGCCACAATGTTGAAAATTCATGAAAAACCTTCATTTACAGAATCGTTAATTCTGTACATAATTAGATGCAGACATCAATCTTATATCTGCCTCAGTGACAGTTCTGCCAGTGACTGATAAATCACTTCTTACAGTATTTGGTGTCCTTAAAGTTCCTGCTTCTGAAGCTGCTGACCACTTAAAAATGCTCATACTGTAGCAGTGTCAGAAAAAAATGAACCACGTTCTTGAAAGGACTCAGTGTTTGGGAATTTGGCAGATTGTTATAACAAAAGAAGACATGATTTATTTTTGCAAGAGAAGAAATGTGTCAACAGACTAAAAGACAGCAGAAGCCTAATGACATCCTAACTTGTTAAACCAGAATGTTTTGAGAATCACGATTCTGTTCTGACATTCTGTAAAAGGGATTTGGTAATTATATGGTTATACTGTTTCAGCAGGGATTTTGAAGATAACCTGCTAATAAAGTTTTCAGATGCAAAGAATGTTGATAAAGCTTTTGTGACCCCCCAGCCGTGTTATAAATACATAACATTAGATATACATCAATATAGATATATAGATAAATATCTGAAAATCATGTGGGTTTTTTTTTTCATGATATACACAGAATGATAAAATGGTTGTGGTTGAAAGGGACCTCAAAGATCATCTAATTTAAACTTCCCCTGCCACGGGCAGGGAACACTTTCTGCTAGACCAGGCTGCTCAGGGCCCCATCCTGCCTGGCCTTGAACACTTTCAGTGATGGAGCAGCCACAGTTTTTCTGGGAAACTTCTTCCAGTGCCTAACCACCCTCACAGTACAGAATTTCATCCTATTATTCAACCTAAATCTACCCTTTTTCAGTTTAAAGCCATTCCCCTTGACCTATCACTACATTCCCTTACAAAAAATCCCTCTCCAGCCCTCTTATATCCCTTTTAGATACTGAAAGGTGCTATATGGCCTCCCTGGAGTTTTGTCTTCTCCATGTTTAGAAGACTAGAAAAAGATAACCCAAATATGCTCTGAAATATGCATAAAAACATACATTAGAGACAGTTCACATTATGACATGACACATTCCAGAAATAATTCCTTGGGGCTTTTCCCAAAGTAACTGCTGGTCATTTCTTTCTTCAAAGCTAAGAAAGTGTAAGCATCAAAGATGAAAATTATTTGAAACGTTTTGCTTTGTGAAAACATTTCTATTATTTTACTGATGGAACACAACCCTATTTTTTGGCTCTGCCCAGACAGTATTTACTACAAAAAAACATTGGTAAAGTGGGGCTGATTGGCCAATATATCTGTCCGGTGGTACAATTACACGTGAAAACCAGCAGGAAATTTCTATCATCGACCATTTCACAATGCAAACCTCAAAACAGCAGTCCCAAAAGACCAAGAAAAAGATGCTATCACTTCCATCAGTATTTCTAACATATTTCAACTTGATGAGTTAGATTCATGCTCCCTCAAATCTTAACACTGGCAATAGAAAAAAAAAATAAAATAAAGGAATAGTCTCCACCATCACTCACTTCTGCAGCAACACAGCAATGGGTAAACACTCTTGCAGAGAAAACCTTTACTGCTGGGAGCTCTGACAGACATGTGCTCCCACAATGATTCACAAGAATTTAGGACAAAACTACCCCAAGCTGTGTGTCCTCACTGTCCCTGAACGGTTGTGCTATAGAAGTGGTGATTCTTCAGCAAAGAGGTAAATAAACAGATTGAAACCAACACTGACAGAGAATCACGCTTCAATCCCACAGAGCCTGACAGCAGAGTCCAGCCTTATGGGAATACTTGGTGAGCCAGACACTTCCTTAGGTACCTCCTACCAAACCACTGCGCTGTGGTTGACTCTGACTCAGCCATCTCACAAGGCCTGAGGAGCCCAAAAGACCTGCTCGAGGTGGCAAAGTACACATTAGAGTTTTGGGGTTTTTTAAGCTGTGTCAAACCAGGACAGCATGAAATTCATCCCTGGAAGTGTCCTATTTCTGTCAAAGACTCCTAAACCACAGCCAGGTCCTCCTCCTCCCTCCTTCACAGAGCACATTCTCCCATCATTACCTGGCAGCTGATGAAAGTCATCACACAAAATATAAATAGATTTGAGGTTTATTTTTGCCAATGATGTTTAATTATAATTTCAAAAGCTAGTACCAAGAAATGCAAACAGCCTCCTGAGCACACCTACGCAGTTCAGTGGAAGCCCTTTTGTGCAGCACTGTATGAGGCAAAAAAGGGGAAAACCCCATAGATTCTACCCAAAATTAACCAGTAATTGTAACAGACTCTGAATTTCAGTCTAGTGCAACTGCACTGCCAAAAATGTAGTTGTCTAGTGGACACAATTCATGGGATGCCAGTTTCTAGGTCTTTAAACACAGCATGCTGCCTACCAAGCAGCAAAGCCCCGTACTGCTAATCAGGCAGATCTATACGGAGAATTTTTCTTTCCACTTGCAGCATGAAAAGATTTTTATTGGCAGTAAGAATGTATTATTCACAAACAACAAAACCATTCAGCAGTTCTAACAATTGAAAAGTGCCAATAAATCTCCAGAGGTGCACAATTTCACTAATATCAAATATCTGGGATAAAAAACATTTTGGACTAAATCTTGTAACAAGTTATGTACACAGATGGGCATCTTGTGATCAAGACTTGAAGGCTGGATTCCTTTACTCATGAAAACATGCTCATAAAACAAATCGCACAAATAAGGGCTGAATTCAAACTCACAGAAATGGTATCTCATATCTAGCCACAAAGCCAGAATATCTTGTCTAGGAGCAAGAACAAAGACAGGACTCTTTAAACAATATTTAGAAATTCCTTAATTTCTTTCATGAATCAAGAAGCTCAAGAGTAAGATTCCAACTCAAACTATTCTATGATAGTAAAAATACCCAGCTAAAGCAACTGAGTGATATTACTTAACGGGAAGATTGAAGGGCAGTTATTCTAGGGATGTAAAATTAGCTTCAACTTATATTTGACTTCTTCCTCTACCCTCTTCAGCATCAGCTTCTGGTCAACTCCGGACAGTGACAAAGTATAGCTTTTACCTTCAATTTCTCTTAATTCATATCAGACAGAGAAGAAAAATGTGTCTTTTTGTTTGGTGGGTTTTTGTTTTGTTTTTTTTACAGCCAAGTCTGCTGGATTTCTCATTTAAAAGCTGACTTCTTGGAACACTAACAGCAATCCCTCTTCGCTGATAAAAAGAGCTTTCATACAAAATTAAGACGCAGTTTACAGGGTATTTCTGTGGAATAACAGTAGCAGCTTGAAAAACACATTTGCTCACTGACTACTGAAAAGAAAGAATTCATTGTAACCTACACCATCAGCTTCTGCCCAGTCCAGTGGTTTGATAAAAGCAAACACACTAAATAACCTCAAACCAGTTGCACTAAATCATTTTCCAAGTAGGAGCTGTATTTAAGCAAAGACTGCAAAGAAACAACCCAAGTGCCTTTGCTATTGCTCATAAAACTTTGCCAGCAAAATGACCTTAAGCAGTAATTCTGGCAAGATTTACAGCTGCAATTCAAAGCAAAACCTGGTGCTGCTTTGGAAAGTTAAGTGTCTGGGTTTTGGGTTGTCTTTTGACAGGAAATAAAAAAGAAGGGAAAAAAAAAGAAAGTGGGGGAAATGAAGGACCAGGAGTTATCTAGGTTCAGGAATCAGAGAAGACTAAGGAAAAATATAAAAAGAGTGCTTTTGTTGCATACTTCTCTCTCCCACCCAACAATGTGAGAAACTTACAAGGAGTCTAGAGGCTTCAGAGCAGAGAACAATCACAGATTGTTTACCTTACCAGCAATGGTTAGAACCCATAGGCCATGAAAAAACTGTTAATCTGTTGCCTACCCACTTATTCGAAAGTGGGTTAAATCCCATAGATCCTCTTCACTTCTGGTGCTCAAAAGTGCCAGGCAGGGACAGTGCTTCCAGCTAACAAGGGAGGGAAGAACAGGACTCACCAGCACTGTCATAAACACCAAAGTAACTGGGATTTCCACGATTTTAAATGATAAAATTCTGTACCTTTACAATTTGTTTTCCCGTGGTTTTTGTTACTCTAAATCCATATATTAAGCATGCTGAGTGACACACAGTGAATAGCTCAATTGTTTCTTCAATTCCAAAAAATGCAGTCCTATATAAAGTACAAACTTAACTTGACATAAAATCATCTGCAATGTTGCCCAGATAGAAAAATGTCTCCATCCAAAAATGATAACTTAAGCTACCATAGGGAAGTACAGGAGGTGAAAGCTAAAGCCCAACTCAAAAGCAATAAACACAATACCTGACCCTCATTATAAAGTCGTACAAATTTCACTGTATGTTTTTGTACAATGGACTTTTTTCACTTCTGAATAACCCATTAAGAATTAACTGAATTAAAATCATACACAGCAAATCTCAATAACTTTTTGTCATATTTTCTTGTCATAAATCTACCTTTGATATTTAGAAATCACAGAATCACAGCATTAACTAGCTTGGAAAAAACCTTTGAGACCATTGAGTCCAACCCATGACCGAACACCACCATCATGTCAACCAGACCATGGCACTGAGTGCCACATCCAGTCTCGCCTTAAACAATTACAAGGAATGAAACTGGCACTTACTTTACCAAACATTAACAAATTTTCTACACCAAGTGACTGAAAAACAGTAAATTACCAATAGAGTTCTTTCCTTTAAATCATATTACATGCATTGTGTTTAACTTTCAAAACCACATTTGCAAGTGAATGTAATGAAACTCAAGAGTCTGAGAAATCATGAATATTTTCTTTGTACAATGAGGCATCATGGAGTGCAATTAGTGACTGTGAAGGAATCAGGTTTGTGTCTGATGCCTCTCATCTCCTTGTGGGAGCATCTTGCAGTAACCTCACACTCTGAGGCACCTGGTGGACAAAATGACATTTTCTTCCAGCTTTTGTGCTCAAATTGAGCCAATTAAAAAAACACTGGAAAACCTCAGTGTGAAGGTTTTTAGACAGTGAAAATTAACCAACCATACTGCTTTTCTTAGAAACACAAACCAGCTCATGTAAAGGCTTGTTGAGACTGGTTTATATTAATCAATGCTGACAATTAATACCAAATTTTGTATTTCTTTCCTAAACATTTTACTGGACTCCTAATCCATATAGAATTAAATTCAAACTATGCAGTTGCTGCCATCATTTATGTCAGCAACGATAATTTATAGGTGTTCAGATGTTTGCAAATAAACTTAATTGAAAACTGTAAATCACCATATACTGAAAACGTGTATCAGCCAAGATAACAGAAGGAATTGAAAATGAGCAGCCTTCTGAAAGCTTCTTTCCAGCAGACAAACAGGAAAAGCCTGTGACTCAGCTCACTTGAATTCCATAATAAGCTTGTGCATTAAGTAAATGGATATTTCATTTATACTTAAAGAGGGCATACATAGTGTTCTATGTACAAATAAACTACATGACCCTGTTGTAAACAGCCCTAATAACATTCAAAAAGATGTCAGCCAAGGAAAAGCAACTGGAAAGGTGAGGAATATGACAGTGGGAAACCAGAAGATGCTCAAATATTTAGCAGTAATCTTGCTAGCATCTTCCTTTTTATTAAAATCGAATCAGTTTAATACCAGGATTATAAATCATAAAACAGTTAGGCCTCCTCACCACCCCCAACTCATCATATAAATTAGAAACTACTTGCTACAAGGAAGCAAGTGCTCAAACTAACACAGAAACCACATGGAGAATTTAAAGAAAAAGAAGATAAAAACCTAGAGAGAAAGGCTCCTCATTAGTCCCTGTGCCTCCCTAACATGGACACCATGCTACAACAATGAAAAATACCCATGCAGTCCACAAGGCTGCTGCATGTTCTGCATGCCCAGAGTCCTCTCAAGCTCTGAATCCCCAAAAGCCTTCAAGATGTGTGGAAAAAGGAAGAGGGCACAATAGAAATATGAATAGTTTCCAAGGCAGGTGGTGACTGTCCTTTTCCCCTTCTCTGCAGAGCACTTGCCTGCATGCACAGCCACACCATGCACATGCTCCCAAATCTCCTCTGCAACATCACCCTTCACCTGAAGATGGTCTTCATGAGTCTCCAAACGGACAAAGATCAAGACTTGGAAAGAAGTCCATGGAGGAGGTCCATGCACCTTCTCAAATGAACCTTTCTGTCCATAGGGTCACCAGTGTTGCTGGACTGGACTAAAGGCAGGCAGAGAAAGCCCACTGGTCTTGAGAGATACTGTGTCCATCTGCCTACCTCAAAGCAGGATCAATTCTGATGTAACTATTCCTGATGAAAGTTTGATTAACTTGTTCATAAACACTTAAAAATGGGGACTGGACAACTACCACCTAACCTATCTATGCCAGTGCCTGACCATTATAAAGCTTTTTTCCCTAAAATCTGGACCTAATCTTCTTACTCCTATTGCACCATTTCTCTCCTCTTTGCAGACAGTTTGCACATCTCTAATTCCATCCCCTACTGTCTTCAGTCTTTTTTTCCCCTACTGTAATCAACTGCCATTGTATTTTATTTTTCTTGATTAATCATTTTCTTCAGACCTCTAATGATGCATGATATTCTCCCTACAGCTATCACCAAGTAGCTTCACTATTTTCTGGTGTGATGTACAAAAAAAGGGTAATCCAGTGCACTGCCTGTGCAGTTACAGGCTGACCATTTCCTAGGGTCTTCTGCTGTGAATTTAAAAGCCACCATCAACACTCTCCCCCTCTCCTGCCCCCAATTCCTACTGCTACACAAACTGGCCACAAACAAGCATGGAGGGAAAACGCAATGCAAGCACCTGCAGTGCTCACCTGTTCTTGAGATGTGCTGCCAGGTCACATCGCTGCATCACTTCCTGACACACAGAAGAGAAGGGGCACAAAACAAAGAGCTTGTCTAACAGTTTATGAACGAGGATGCTGGATTTTTTGCAGAGTTTAAAATGGAGTCTTTTTCGATCCAGTGGGCAGAAATCCTTCTCCTGCAGAAAGTTCCTTAGGCACTTGTAGCAGAAAGTGTGTCCACAGGGAGTGTCCAATGGCTGCAACAAGGGCTGAAGGCAAATGTGGCAGACCAAGTCATCATCCACTTCGTTCTGGTAGTTGTAGAGATGGTTCTCCCTTGTCCAGTGCTGCTGGCCACACTCAAAGCACAGAGGGTTCAAGGAGGCATTCTGCTCCACTGCAGCCATGTCGTCACCTGTAGTCCCCATTTTACAGCTAAGAAGGCTGACAGATCCTTCTCCTCTTCCTTCTCATAAGATGGGGATGCTCATGTAAAGCTCAGAGTGAAGCAACTTCTTCCAGGGTGACTTAAATACACTCTTCAGTCAAGTGTCATTTTCTACAACAAATAAATAGAAATTATTCAATTTGCAGGAAATATGGAAGTTTTCTTCAAAACATTTGACTACTGGGTTTATCAAAATATAACAGCTAGATAGATTAGGGGAATATTCCTGTTTTCTGTAAGTTTGTCATAGAAAAGAACAATAAAAAAAAAATCTACAAATACGAATCCTTTTACAAGACAAACATTTTATGGCTTTATAAGGGCTGCTGCAGTGCTCAGTCTTCGCCTGCAAGATGACCATTTTGTGACAGCAAGGATACCGCATTATGCATTGTCACACTAGAAGCATGCAATTAGCATCTGGTACAAAAATACCCTATTGTGGAATGATGGTTATATGATCAAATAATTAAATGTGTTCTTTAATATGAGATAACAATTTTAATCTGGTCCTACGCGGTTTTTAGGATTTTGACTATACAGAATATTAGATTATTAGTAAAGTTCTAAATACACTGCACTGAAAATAACAGCAAACGGCTTACCCTGGTTCCTTCCATTAGTAATACTGCATATTTACCATCACCTACTTCTAGGTTTTAACTGTGGATTGCTACACAGTAAGAAGGTCAGATTCTATCCAGTACACCCCATCTGATTTAGTAGAGAGGCCAGTAATCAAAATACGGAATAAATGAATCATATGAAACTACTGGTTTCAAACAACTTACTTGTTTTGCTTTTTACCTAACAAAGTTAAAGCACACTCAGTGTGGCAAGAAAAGACTGTAGGTCTGTCACCATGGGATTTATTTTCTAAACTTTTTATGTTATTAAAGTTTGGTCCTCTTAAAATAGCTACTTGGGCAGGAAGTTGTGCAGCCATCAGTCTGCAATTTAAAACACTAAATCCTTATCCGTCCCAACCTTATTTACCCTTCTCTCCCTTACAGAGTCACACTGCTTGACACACATAGCATGATGATTTACAAAATAAAAAAAATTTTCTCATAGTCTTAAGACACCTCCATATTTGCTAGTTTTAGTAAATGTTCTCACTTGTGAGGGGAGAAAAAAAGTCAAATTAGAGCAATGCTTACTTTGTGCCTACATTCTTTATTGCAATTCAGCAAGCAACATTCATAACAAGAGACTTATTGTTTCCTAGCAGAGCAGTAGCAAGCATACAGAGAAATGAAAACTAGTAGTCTAGGTATCAGCCCATCATCTTTATTTCTGGCTGTTGAAATGCAGTTCTAAACTTATATTCTGAAATTCATGTGGAACACATAGATTTACCCATGTCTTACTTTTTACAAGATTCCCTATTTTGATTTTTGCCCCTTAACCTCACACAGCTAAGCACAAGACTTAGAGCACATTTTACAAGGATTATTATATCCTTTGACGCAAAAAGGATTAAATAGTAATTTGTAATCCAGGCTTCTATTCTGCTGTGGAAATTGATGCTCATCATTGCCCTGTCTCGTAGTAGATAATATGCACCTTCTGGAAAGGATTTCACAAGGGAAGAAGAGCACAGCAGTTCTTTGTTGCTGGAGACTAAGAACGCAAAATGAGACCCCAAAAGAGATTAGTCAAAAAACCAGTCTTAAACATATTATGTAAGAGCTCAAAGATTGGAGAGCAGATAAGGAGAGAGCAGCACACGGGGCCCTCGTGCTCAAACCACAGCCCTCTTGCTCTGCATTCATGCTGCTGGATTAACGCAGAAGGGATGAGACCCATCTAATGGCTGGTCTTTATGTAATGCAAAATAAACCAGATAAATGTTCTAGAAAAACACAGCACTGATTTCTGACTTTACCAAATAATTTTGTCACTCAAGGCACCAGGGGAGGAATATATGGCACAAGTTGTATTGTACTTGGTGGTACCTGCAACACCAACAGGTCCTGCAGAGCAAAGTGACACGCAGAACAGGCAGCAAAAACCACTATACAAGTGTGCTGCTCAAACTGTAGACCCGTTGCTCCTACTGACTACGACCAGGACTCTCCCCTCCTTCTCAAAGCAACCAAAAACCCAAGAAAGGATCAAGTCCTGACACACAAAATCATAAAATATTCTGAGTTGGAAGGGACCCATCAGGATCACCAAGTCCAACTCTGTGCCCTGGACAGGACACCCCAAGAATCACACCATGTGCCTGAGAGCATTGTCCAAACCTTGAATTTTCTTGGGCTTGGTGCTGTGACCACTTCCCTGGGGATCCCATTCCAGTGCTCAACCACCCACCAGATGAGAAACTTTCTCCTGATATCCAACCTAAACCTCCCCTGCCTCAGCTTCATGCTGGTCCCTTGAGTCCTGTCATTGGTCACGATGAGTGCGGATATCAGTACTTGCCTCATGAGGATGCTGAAGACCGTCCGTGAGGCTATGGAAAAAACCAAGCACCATTCTGTGCACTACGGTAACGGAGATCCAGTTAGGATCCCTGAGAGTGAGCATCCCAAATTCACCTCCTCGAAGGTTTGTAGCACTTCTATCCTTTGAAGTCTATGTAACTCACGTAGCAGTCCATGACAGAGTATGAGGCAGTGTCATACAGAAAATATACACGAGATATTTTGACGTCTATAGCAAAGATACCTGAACCTCTCTTTTAGGAGGTTGTAATTAAATCCCTTTGTGTTTTAAAAACTTTAACAAGTTCCTACAAATTTTGAGCAAAAAGTAAAACCAGAGAAGTTATTGGGCAATCAGGCATTCACTGCCATGTAAAAAATTATAATGACAAGCCTTCTCTCTTATGAAAGGCATACTTCAGAGTCAGGCTCCATTAACTGCAATCACAAGAACTTGCCACAGGCAGTCACTCTATTGCCCACCACTGCAAGAGGTGAGCAGACACACCTGTTCCTATAGCTGACCCATCCCAGCATCTGAATGCTGCTGGTGCAGGGACAAACACCCTGGGGCTGTGCTTTGCTGCAGAGGTGCTACCCCGGGGCCAGACACAGGCTGTTCCTGGTGGCAGCTGACATTGCCTCGGTGCTGCCAGTGCCCTGGTAGCTTAAACCACCAATAAATGCCATTTAAACTAAGGCCACCACCTCTTCTGCAGTTGACGTGACCACCCTTCTACCACCTCTCTGCCAGCAGAGCTGTGGAAGAAAGACATAGTGGATTACAGCCTGAAGATTCAAAAGAAAAAAAAAAAATTCCACTGGCAACACCCAAAAAACTCCAAACCAACAAAAATAAATAAAGATACAACCATCACCCTGGAAAAAAAAGTAAAAAAAATCAAGATTTCTTTGCTTTCACACTGCTGGTGCTTTACTTGGGGCAAGCCAATTCCACGACTGAGGAAACATTCACCAGGATTTTTATTGTTCATACCCTGTGGCTGCCCAATTACTGATCTCAAGACTTTTTACTGTCTCTTTCCAGTGCAAAATATCAATTTATTTACAAAGTTCACAAACACAGAATTTGTGGTCCGAGCAACAGCTGGGATGACAGGCCAGGTCTAAATTTCCCTGATGTAAAGTACAATATCCCTGAAATTCACAATACCAGAGCACTGCTTTTTATAATACCCTACTTCAACCCTCTTTCTGCATCCCTCATATTATTTTCTGTATCTCTTATCACAGCAGATTACCAGCTCCACAGGATGATAACAGCCCAGGAAAGCTGCAAACAGGAAAAATAACCAGAATTATAAAAAATATGAAGTGGGTAAAAGAGCCAGCCAGGCCTGTTATTCAAGCCATATAATTCCCTAGAAAATAATTTTCCCAGGACTTCATTAGAACAGTCAAATAGTGCAGGTGGTGACCTGCCTTCAGTTTTAAATTACAATCCACTTGGGAACTGGGCAAGACTGGACATCCAACTGTGCAAATTTTTGTTTTAGTTTTTTAAGTGGAGTGTGCACAAGAGCGATTTTAGACTGAAAAAGACAGCCTTATCCTTAGGCCTCCTCTAGTTCTGATTTATTGATTCAACAAACATTCTCTGGAGAAGCTCGACACATTTTTACAAAAGCATAATATGTCAGGCTTTATACCTACATCAGATTTCACAATGTTTATTCCTTCTGTCTGAATGACCACTATTTAAAAAAAAAAGTAAACCACAAGAAAACTAGAATTGTAGCAATAATTTAACCTTTTAACTGTAACTGTCTTTACATAAGTCACAAATAATTAACACTAGTTCCAGTTTGAAGTTAATGGAAACATGTATTTTGCAATTAATGCTTGCAGAGATTTAAGCATTCTGTTTCTAAAGTATCTTACTAAAATCCTAGAGATTTACAGCCCATTAACTGACCGTTCAAAATGTTACAAAAAACCCAAGTATACCCCAGAAGTAAACAACTATGCAAAATATCCATCTTACCAACTAATCTCTTGAAAAGTTAGCTTTAAAATACCCCAATTCTCTATTTTGTTTACAACTGTCTATGCAATTTTCTCAACCAAAAGCAAATATCAAAAGAACACCCTGACATGAATGACACCCCTGTTCCTCTGGAGGACTCCGTTGTCCCTGTATCCCAAAATGGCTGGGATGCAAATCCCAATTCTGCACCTAAAAACTCTCTAACCAGAAGGGACATATTTGCACTGAGATCTGTCTAACCACTGAATCAATGATTAGTTTCTACTGTGTAGTTTAAACCAGCTGCAAATTAAAAACTGTCCACCTGTATTTTCTTCTTGATTAAAGGCCACTCGGTATTGGTTGCTTCTTCTCTTTATCCCAGAGGAGATGAGATCCCCAAATTTTGCTGCCTACTGGCATCGCAGGAACACCTTAGTATAACCCTTCCTTATCCCTCTCCAGTGTAGAAAGGGAGCATAGGGAAAAAATTGCAACAGCTATGGCGAAGGTTTCATGTGACCCTAAATTCAGGCAGTCCTGTCCTGGCCAGGCAGAATTGACCTTGCAAGGCAATACATAACACACACCAATCAATAACTCTGAACAACAGCATGGCCTGGATTTCAGGAAAGGTTGACTTAATTTTAAAATGTCACAGGATTTCCAAAATTTGTTCTCCGTGGACAACAGTGCCTGACTTCCTAGTGTGACTAGGAAGGGTCTCGTAATTCCCAAATTCCCCTGCTTTATTCAAATGCTATGGCTCTGAACAGGCTCTCTGAGCAGTCGGGACTGGATCGACATAAGCCCCAGGAAAGGGAAACTAGACAGTGGTTAAAACCATTGCTTAAAACCACATCATAACATTAATTAAACATTAGTTCTTAGTTCCCAGTCCAGTATTCTTCACAGGAATTACAGAATCAGGCTGTAACTGTTCTCAAAGCAGACCCTAGCTTAAGTGGAAGAATAAAAGACAGAAGAAATTAATAAAAAAAATAATGAGAATAAATAGCTAGCAAACATCACCATAGGGGAAAAGTGTTATTTCCCATCTCCCAATAAGTGTGACCTAGCTCATTAGATACAATCTCTGCTTTACTATTAAAGCCATACAGTAAACAAGTGAAGCAGTACTAGCAACATGTACTGACTTTACAATATCCATGTTAATTATACTGATAGCCGAGGGCTGCACTGCCTTCAAACATCAAACCCCCGATTCAATCCTTGTCCAAGTTTATGAGGCAATAATCCTGTTAGACTCTTCCTCTTTTCAAAATGCAAACAAATGAGTTTTGTCAAAACATGGCACCTGGCAGCTCCAAGTCAAAAATCTACAAGAGATGGACAGAGCACAGCAATTAGCCTGGGACACTTTCTGCTAAAGCTGCAGCCCCACTGTCACTGCATGCCAATTACCCAATACACCTATTTTTTGTGCTGATGAGCAACCTTTTCCATGTTTCAAGTTGTCCAGCAGAATGACTGGAATTTTTATATTCAAACTAAATAATATTGTGCCTGAATGGTGACTTTGTTCCACTGAACCACAACCAGGCAATGCTGGGCTTGCAGTAAAACCACTTCTCTGGAGACTTATTTTTGCTTTTGTGCTAGTTTTCTCGTTCCATCAAAGGAATGCCCTGACAGAAAAGGAGTCAGCCCTACACCAGGTGTTGATGTGGCATCACCACTGCAAAGGCAAGAGGTCACAGGTGACAGCTTTCCTTTCCCGCCCCAGGGGTGAGGGTTTTTATATGCAATTCCTCAAAAAAAAAAAGTGCACAGGCATCCCCTTCCTGGGTATTTTCACAGTACAGCAATTTTCAAGGATGCAACATGAAACCCTGCTTAAATCAGACAAATAAGGAGCATTTGGGAAAATTAACAGGACCGTAAGTTGTGTTTTGTATTTGTGGAGTGCTGCATTTCCATGGCAACCGGGGGCTATGGGCTTTAATTACCATTGCAACGTTAAGGGTCCCTGCTAAACAGGGGTGTGAGACGCTGCCAGGCAGGGGGACTGCAGGAGCACCACCTGCGCTGCCCTCTCTGCCCCACAGCTGCCTGCAGAGGTCAAGGGGATCCTAGCAACCAGCACACCAGAGAGTGCAGAGATGTTTGGAAAAGGGAAACCGAGGGGAAGCACAAGACTGGCCATCCTCAGGAGAGATGATGGATGATGCCCACCTCTCAAAACCACCACCTCAAACCCAGGGATGCTCAGCATCAGGGGATGACAGGAAAGAGGGACTTTGTGCCCAGATATAAAACAAGTAGGCAGAAGGTTTTGCTCTAACAGGCAAAGATTCTGCTGCAGCCATCTTCTATGGCACAAATGGAATGGCTTCTATTTTGGGACCAGGAGATTAAAATAGCTTTACTTTAGTCAAATTGGTCTTGAATGAGACAGAAAAGATAAGGACTGTGACTGTATGGAGGTCCCTGCAACAAAAAATCCATTCTTCATAGCAAATACAGAGCTACATCCGATAAATTATCTCAGAATAGAAGAAAAGGAGGCAAGTATGAATCTTTAACAAAGATACATCTACAGATTAAATTTTGCATAGTCCGAATGAACAAAAGTAACATTGAAAAAGGAGGAAGTAGGACACACAAGCCAAGCAAGATGAGAGCCACCCAGGTTTGGATGGCCAGTCAGCCGTCCTAGTCTGCAGGCAGCAGAAACCCCACTGAAGAACTTGAACTTTCATCCTCTCCTCTCCAGGCATTGCTGCCCACCCCATCGAAGTGTTACTCAAGTATTTGCCTTTCTCTGCCATTATGTTTCATAAGAGAGGTGGGAGCTGCCTTTATGATTTTCAAGAAGATCCATTTTCTGTAGGTACATTAAATTTTCTGTTAAGTGGAAAGGGAAGTGCCTGTTTCTGGGGGCTAACCCTGCTTTGTGTCAGAAATCACGCCATGGTAGGAACCCCTCAAACATAGGACAAGCACCTGGGGAGTCAACACGCTCCCGGGACTCTCAACAATCAAGCAGGTTTGAAACTTTTAGGCTTAAGTGTATTAAAAAAATCTGCAAGAAACCTCCGAGTTCCTAAACTCATTTCTGGATTTTTGTAGCAGTGAAAAAGTAAATAAAAAGAAACAAAATTAAATAGAAGTGAAGAAACGCAGACTTACCTGCCAGGAGACCCAATGACAAATTTCCTTCCTAGCACCAAAAGAATAAGGAAAGCAGTATTTAATTACTGCTGCTGTAACAGGTGGGCTTTTATATCCAGTGGAAGTGAAAAAAGTACTCCAACAGTCAAAAATCAATGAAAAGGAGACAATTAGTGAGGCTTTCTTCTTGCTGATGGAGTAGAGGAGAAAAGCAAGAAAGAGTAAAACATTTGCTTATCCGCCATGGATATTTTCTGCCGTGCAATCTGTCCACCAGCCCTTGCCATATGTGCCACCCTTTCTGCTGGGAGAGATGAAGGCAGCAGAAAGCTGTCCATCAAGATGCTAAACCTTCTGGAAAGCCCTCCCCTACGCACTTTGCCCTGAAACGGGGACTTCTGTGGATGAACAGAATACACTTAACTAGATTAAACGTAGCTCGTTCCTGGGTATGTACAGAGAGAATTTGATTTGATTAATTCAAATTTTAAGGAGCAGTAGTGATTCAAAGAAAATAAAGGAATCAGAGAGCTATGTTCCCTTTTTCTGCACTTCTTTAAAACCAGCCCCCACCCCTACTGGTGTGCATGGAGGAAATTCAGGGAGACAGCACTGGGATAAATCACAAAATGGCTTTGATGACAGAGGGAAGCTGGGGGTGGAGGGGTGGAAAGGATAAAAGAACTTTCTGAATAGTTAAATTGTAGGACTTAACTATTTTCAGGGAGAAACACCATCCCATCTCTTCCTTCAGGCATATGCCACCTTGCATAACTTGTTACAGCTGGTTTCCCCCATCAATCACAACTTGAGTGATGGTGAAAGCTATTTTCAAAGGTAAACTATGCTGTTACTAAGCAGTTTTTAAGCTTAGCCATAGCATGAAAAAAATGAAGCTACCTCCTAAGCTAACAGAAACCTCCAATCTCTTTGAAAACAAGCATTTCTAAGATCTGTGCAAGACAGAGCCAAGAGGACATGGTTTAGAGACAGCTCAGATAAATGATAAGCCATACACTGTCCCCCTTCTGCAGGAAAGAAGGCAGAGTTCTCTGTAGGAGTTAGTGCTCATGGCCTGCAAGGAACCCATGACAACCCATGGCCAGAGGAAGAAACCTGAAAGTACAACAGAAAGAGTGCAGAGGATGGTCTAGACTTGGTCTGAAGCTTGCAGCTTCAATTTTCAGCCTCAACCTGCCAAACCCCAGCTGCTAAGGAACATCACTTGGTGAGCTACGGAAACCCCCTAAACCGGTCTGCCCTGCCTAGAGACTGCTTATTTTCTCCCTAATGAAATAAAACAAGTATCACCACATCAGAACTCTCAAGAAAAAAAGGAAAATAAGAGCCACCTTAAGCCCATAGGCAAGAGAGTGTTTAGCTCAGGCTACTTACATGCAGGCCAAAATATGACTTGCCCATGAGCAGAGATATTGCATGCAGAGTGACCGACCCACCACAACTGCCCCACTAGGGCTGCAGCCCAGCACAACCAGGGATCAAGGAAAGCTGGGCTGGCTCTGGCCACCCCTTGGCAAGCAGGTGACTCATTCCAAAAAGCACTGCCATGGCCGAGCAGTCTCTGCTCATGCCTGGGAATTATGTTAGGATGTCATGCACTAGCTGTCACTTGAATTAACTCCACAATAAAGGCAAGTTCTTAGATTCTTAACACTCGAGGATGATGGCTGTGCCTCTCCCTATTAAGTCTGCTGAAGACATTTCACTTTGCTGCTGTACATAACTTAATTTCCAGTTAATTTCCAGGAGGAACTTTCCTTCTGATAAGTGTAAAAAGGTTATTTTCAGACCCAGCTTTGGGCACACAAAAAAGGCAGAACACGACTTGCACTAAATACCCCCAGATAATCTTGCAGGATGCTTTTCAGAAATTAAAACTTTTACACTGAGACCTTCCAGTTAGGCTACCTGTCATACTGCAACAGATGTACTCTGTGCAGATACTGAAAATAAATGGCTCCATACATCAGCAAAATTTACATAATAAGAACATGTTAGATCTAGAAGTTGTAGTCTTAAAATATACAAATATTATCTTAAATAAAACCCATTTAAATACTTTCCATGCAAACAGGTCTTTACATATATAGTAGACTACTGCTTGATCTGAGGCCTTCAGAGAATATACAGAAAAGGAAGTGGACATTGAGTTGACTATGTAAAATCCAGTCTGATTATACATATTTGACAAACACAAAGACTATGGAAACAAAGACTGCATTTGTTTTTACTCCTGCTGTAGAAATCATATATTCTCCACTTCAGCCCTTGTAATTACACAGCCAACAAGAAAGAGTAGAGGCAACAGTTGTTGAATGAAAAAAACCCACAATTTTTTTCCAAAACCACCTCTCTATCCCCTAACCATGTTTGCCAGCTGTTTATTTCACATTCTGTATTAGCCTGGCTGATTGCACATTTTTTATATATATATATGTACACATGTATGTTAAAAAATAGAATTTCACTAGCTTTTACATAGGGAAGCTTCTATGGTACAGCTCTCTACCTGCCTGAGGTGCAAAGTTTGGCTGCTATAGCATGTTCTCTGAATCCTGTTAGTGCCCTCAGAAACAAACTACTTCAGTGGTTACACTGCTGAAAATGTTCCTTTAAGATTCAAGTGAGAAATGTTAGCAAAGATGCATAGAAGCACACACACAGCAGGCCAACAGGCCCTGTGTATTCTTACATGAGTGACGGGGCTAAATATTAAGCAGCAATCTCCTAACTCCCCCTTGCAGAATGAATAATGTGGAAGAGAAGAACTGCTCTAACAGCATTTCTGTCCACTTTCCTTGGTAGTCTCGTTCTCTTTAAGAAAAGGTAAAATTCCTACACAAAGGCAAAAAATTGAAATAATTATCTTCTAAGTGAGTAGTAAAAATTAAAAGGAAAAAAAAGGCACTAAAAACATGTAAGTAGAAGCACCTATGTAAAACATCAAACTGGTAGCCATATGCAGAAATTATATAGAAGAGATAGATTAATAGAACTATAAATCAATAAACTAGAATAAAATTGCTTAGTAAAAGAGAGCTAAATCCTCACAGAAGGCTACAAGCAAACGGGGGAAAGATCAGAAGTTTGCTAGGGTGGGCAGGCACCAGGACTACAACTGCTACACTCATACAGCAAACAAAACCCAAGTTGTTAAAAAAACCCCAAAGGCATGACATTATGGAAGAAAAATGCATTTCAGTTCTTAAGATAGTTAATCGTGAATTTGCAAAATATATACAAGACATCTACTCACATCACCAGGGAATTCAGATTTACCACATTTTGGGAAGACAGCGGTAAAGGAGTGGTTGCTAAAGAGCACTACCAGTTCAGATTCCTAACTCCAGGCACCACTTTCCTGTATCCACGGTCAAAATGGTTGCAGCAACAGAGGCTGACAGAAAGAAGCATGCTACATCGGGAAGGAGCCAACCTTGTCCTCCTCCTCCTCCTCCTCCTCCCTGTCCAATCTCTTCTCAGCAGGCTGAAATTTTGCATTTGAGATTCTGTGGGGGATGATACAATTTTCACTTCCTCATTTATTCTATATATTCAACCCTTAAGAGCTAGCTTTTGAAATACCAGTCTTGCTTTGAAGGCTATTACTTCATTAGCAGTGCTTTTGGAAAAAGGTCTTTAAGAGGCAGACGACTCACCCTCTGGAGTATCCATCTTCTTTGCACTCTCTAACCACAATCCTCATTTTCCCAAACCAAGCACTTCTCAACAAGTTAGGCTAGGTTCACAGACAAAAAATTCAAACCACCTTTTATTTCCATACTTTTTTTTTTACTCCCAACCCAGACTAAACACTTTCACATGTTTTATGCCAGGTACTTATATGAAACTGTTTTTTAAACTTTATAAACTTTTTTTTTTAATTGCTACATTGTCCAAAAGCCAGAAACCATCTCAGACAACACTCCTGTTGCACTGGGAGGTGTGCAAATGAACCCAAAGTATTATGGTGTCTCTAAGATAAGGACACATATTCCCATGGGATATATTTCTTTTCCACAAAAAGGGAGCAGTACTGTGCACAAAGACTGTGGGACACCAGAAATGCAACACAAGGACCAGAGGAGCTGTAGACACCTGCTTACCCTTTGTACAGAGACAGCAGCAGTATCTGTGTTCATAAGGCCAGGATAGCTTTATGTAACAGCACTGGCATGCAATGGATTTTTTGGTAATAGCATACTTCCAGGCTTTTTTGCTCCTATGAGCAGTGACAGGGATTCAAGGAGTTACTCAGAAGTTCAACTGCAAACTGGTTGTCTGTAAAACCCAGATCTTTAAAGAAAGAACTCAAACTTACCACCAAGCTCAGAGCAGTGCAGTGACTCAAAGGAAAGGGGTCTAGTGGGTCAAACAGACAATGCCATAAATCATCTTCATTTGGCAGTCACTAAAAAAGCTAAGGAAGACCCAGAAAACAAGTGCACACTACCCTGAGAAGGGTCGCCTCTGCATTAAGCTTCTAACACAGAGAAGTATGAGGGAACCCCCACAAAATACTCCAAACAATAGTCTGCTCTATAGATAGTAGCTTCCACTGAGACAGACATTTGGGTCAGAAATCAAACTTGTCACACTTTAGTGAAGAACTGTTTAATACTGCAATAAGACAGCAGCCTTGATTTTCACTGATTTTCAGTGTTGAAAAGCTAATAATTTCAATTTAATGAATGAACAGGAGAGAAAACAGGGTAATTAAATGCCTTTATCCCATCCTTTCTGTGTGCAATCTGAAAACCAGAAGTCCAGACAGGAACATGATGAGAGTTTCATTCAAAGGAGACAACTTACTTTAAAAGCAGGAGACTCAAATACAAGCAACACTGTCTCTTAATATCAGTCATACGGGATGAGAATACAGAAATAATAAATAATAACCCAGGTAACTTGACACTGTAAATGAAAGATAGAAGGAGGACAGAGTCATGAAAAGGCCATCCTAGCTGAAGAATTTTAAGACAGAAAAGATAAAACTATTCACAGAACCAATAAGTTACACCGGAAAGCTACTGCAATAATATGACATACTTTGGCTAAAGGGAGTAATTTGCATGTATTTCCCCTTGTAAACTTCAAGACTAGAAAAGTATGAACTCAGATTTACTGCTTGTGCATACAGACCAGTTTAAGTGAATATTAAGTTTCAATAAATTTAAAGTCTGAACTGATACTTTGCTGTTAAAGCATGTTGTCTTGTTTTAGCTTTAGCCAATCCTTATTACTAAATGGAATGAAAACCAGAAAGGGTTTACAAAGACTCTTTTCATTTCCACTGAGTACTTATGAAAATAAATCACTGCAGCTTTCCCATATATAATAAAAGGCATGTTTTTTTCTTGATGATGGATTTGGAGAACAGCACATCTGCTGAGGCTCTGGCCGGTGGGGGACCCCTGTTTTCCACTAGCCTCCTGACTCCTTTCAAACTTGCAAATGCAACCAAGAGGCTGCTTTGGCTTACGGATTCCTAGCTAGTGGAAAACTGGGGGCCAAAGCGTGACATGAAGTAGCTACGAAACCTTATCCCAATTATTGTTAGCATTCATATACAGTATGTTTAGGGTGAGAAAACATACCAAGAAAACCCCTGAACCTCATCAACAACTTCCAACCTTCAATTAAAAGAAACAGCTCCTGACAGCCAGACCTCACTTGCTCTCCCATTTCTCTCTCCCCCTCCTTAAATCCTGGAAAAACAGCAAAATGGGTACTATTCTTTGGGACAAACATTTCCACTTGGAAACATTAAATGAAGTTATTTCAAAATTCCTACACATCAACAAATCCTGAAGGGAAATAGATTTAGTAAAAATAGATGGAACAAATGTCTGAATGATCTTCAGTTTCTCGTTCTGTTTTTTAGAAGCATACCATCCCTTCCTGATTTTTAAAAAAGTCCTGATCAAAGGACTTGTGTTAATTAAAGTTTGTGTGCTCTACACAGCACCCAGCAAAACAAGCAACCTTTTTTATGCAAGGTGGTTAATAAAGGCTACCTGGAAGTTTACCAGGTTTTCTAGGATGCCCATTGGAAAGCCTTATGGATAACTGTACAACTATTACTACATATGTATCCTAGGAGACCAAAGCGCTTTCACATTTAAGAGCTTATTTCCCAGCCACCCTCTCGATACACATCTCATGCAATTATAAATAATACAAATAGCCATGAGAAAGGAGGACATTGGTTTAATTTCAGGCAGAAGGTACAGACCTCTGCTTGTATCTGCATAAATGTTTCATTTTATTTCACTTCTTCTCACGTTCTGACAACAGATATTCTGTAAGATTCTCTCATGTAATTCATTATATGTGTTTTTAAAATTGAATTTTACAATTGCAAAAAAATTTTAGCTTTGCAATCTTTAAAAATTCAAATACATACATACAAATCACCAGAAAGAGCCTTTGTATTTACTCAAGCGAATTCTAGATTCCTGACCACAACATTTTGCAAAGCATCAGCCTGTTAAAAAAAAAAACATACCAGAGAACCGTATAATTTAGGAAAAAGCCTAGGAAAAAGAAATTAAAGAAATAAACAAAAAGCACAAACCAGCTAATTTAAGAGACTCACTTTACACTTTATGTCTGAATAGCCTATGCATTTGAAACAAGCCGAATCAAAAGCATCCCCCTCATTTCTTGTTTGTAATTCTCATCACAGGGTCTAACCTGCAGTTAAGGACTCGGCACCCAGCCTCTGAAGAGGAGCATCCTTAAAACGCTGAGTAGAGCGCTGGAAACACTCTGGTATGATTCCTTGGCAGCTGGCACCCAGGATCTGTTACAAAACCTGCAACACAGAGCATGACAGCCTCTTCCCTTCATCACCTTTTTAGTCTACATTTCTTAGCCTTCCATCCCAGTGGAGGCGAGGACGAAACACAGAACACCTTCCCAACAGGAAAAGAAGAATATACTGTTGGTCTCCTGGAGGAGGGGATATCACATGACAACAGGAACTCCAAGGAAAAAGGTTGTCTGCATGGTGGTATACACAAATTAATTCACCAATGGGTAATTAAAACACGACCAGTTCCTCCCAAAGCCACTAAGCAGCTCTCGGGGTTTGATTTCCTTAAAGCAGTAAATTAATCACCTAACCTCACACGAATATGAGCAAAGCCCTAACAGCTGTGGCTCAGCAAATACTAACCAGAGCAGGACCCAGTGTAAAAGATCTGCAGGCGCTCTCTTATGCCGTGTCCTTTTCAAAACCTAACCTTAACATAAAAATTAACTGTGGGCTAAAATGTCGCCAGCAATTTCTCATGAATGCATAATGAAGTGTTGTTACCACATGGAGCACACCAGAGTTTTGTAAGCACATGCAGTGAGCGTGTGTGGGGATGACCAGCGCAGGAATCCTTACAGTAACTCCGTGTGTACAGTGGCTTCACAACACAGACAGGACATTTCGAGTCACTGTCGTGCTATATGCCACAAATATTATGTAAAGCAACACAGCGTTTGCTAGAAAAACAACAAATTGGATTATGTAACATCCTTTTCCTTTCTTCCACTCCTCTATTTAAGAAAATTCTGCTTTTTCAAAAAAGAAAGACAAAGTGAAACATTGAAAATGTTCTCAAATTTGCACACACTTTCTGAAAAAGTCTCAATTTCTGTATAGTTTTATAATTCAGTATCTCAATACTAGAAATGTATTCAATGCAGAAAGTCCATTTCACATCCTGAAATGGTTTACTTTTGTCAATTAAAAAGGAGGGGGAAAATTGTTATGATTTTCTTTCAAATTAATTAAGTTCCTGGCTTTTTGAATACTATAAAATCATGCTTATTTGCAGACTTACAAACTACAAACAACTGTCTTCCACAGCAGCTTTTATAAAGTCTAGTAACTCCTCTTGCAAATTGAGTACTTTAGTATAATTTTTCCCTTACACTGGACATAATACAAATTACATACAAGAGAGTTGACAACCAGCTCAATGTGATAACCACCATATCCCTCAAGACTGTCCTATTCCTTCACTTAGTTCCATGAAGTGGATGAAAAAAATCCCCAAATCTACAAACACCAAGATAAATGAGTAGCAGAAGAGTGTTCTTTGGCAGCAAAGGGTTCAGTTTGAGGTCTCAGTGGATGCTTCAGAAGACTTCAGGGTGGCCTTTATAATACCCTCCACTTAAGAAAACCTGACTGCAAAGTAAATCAACCATATGAAAAAGTAGCAAAACTGCTTTTTCTTGCCTCTTCTTGGCTTGGCATGGCTTTAAACAAACAGGCTTGGATAAACAGCATAATGAAGAGGACTGATGTCATTCTGGTTCAGAGAAGAGCTGCATGGCCCCGATGAGACATCACCCCTGGAGAGACCCTCAGACCAGTTAAATAAATTGTCCAGTCTGAAGTGAGGCCCATTCTGCTCCTTCCCATGAGATAAAACCAGTGATTGTATCTTGAAGACATAGCACCAAGAAAACTTTTGACCTCTGCTAGAGACATTTCCAACAGCACTAAAATGACAATGTCAATGATATTTATGCTAGGTTAGGGGCATTTTTTGGAGGTTTTTACCTCTACTTGTAATGCACCATTTCAGCTGAAGAATCAACACAAACCAATCCCAGCTACTGTATTACCCTGTGAGCGCACCAATACTACACCAACGTGGGGTTCCTTCAGCACATGTGTCATTAATTAAAATAAAGTCATAGCTGGAAATGGCATTTGCTAAGATGCCACGATTTTTACCACGAGGATCTCAGCTGTATGAAACGGTGTGGTGAAACACCACACAGCAGAGGAAGGGGGTGTAAGTACAGCCCTTATCCTGCCACACGAAAGCTGCTCCCCAGCCCAGCCCTGCTGCCCCAAGCCTCCCTCCAAACTCGCAAGCATCAGCACTGCTCCTCCTACTGATGAAAGCAGAGGAGGACACCTGAAATCTGCCTGCTCAGCCAACGGGCTAAACAAGAATTCTGGATGAGAGCCCCAGAACTGCCTTCAGAACCCATGTCTTCAAAAGACTTGAGCGGCTGAAGGAAGCCTGTTCTCCTGAGTGATAAACCTATTTCCTCCAACAACATAGGGTTTAATGCACACTCTGCAGCTTTTGTAGTACTTTGTAACATGAAATTCAACCTTTTAAGATTTCATTTAAACTAGCTGAATAATGAGATTTTATATGAAAGAAAGAAAGAAAAACCTACCACAAAACCCCATACTACACTAATCTAAAAAAAGAAAATTTCCAAAGGAAGAGGTAAACAACTTTTACCCTCATTAAAAAGTTGAGAAATGTGCACACCACCACTAAAATATAATTAATACAATGCCTTCATGAGAGTCCAAAGGAGCAATTTAATTAACCACCCACTGATTTCATAAATGACAAGAACACACAAAGGTAATGGCACCTTATAATTGAAAATGTCCTGTTTATTTAGCTGAGCAATTGTGCTGGTCTATGTTGTGCATAAATATGAGGAAACACATTTTCAACTCACGACACTTTAACTTTGTAAGGTGTAACAGAACAACATACTGCCCATGATATGGTCACTGTATACTCCACTTATTTAATGCCTTTACCCAATAATCTCTAAATCACTGACAATCACAAAGGTTGTAACCTTTATGAACTTTTCTGATGGGCTTTTTCCACACTCTCTTCAGAAAGGTGGAAGAGCTGGGCAGAAAAAAAATCCGATTTTACTGGTATGCTACTTCAAACAAACTATTGCCTCATTTAGGGACTTAGTTTATATCCATAGTTCTCCCACTTTCGTACAAAGGGATCCTCTGTAAGTCCCACGAAATATTTCTGCTGATGATCTTCTAAACTCATTTTGCAATTTCTCACTTTCTTTCTTTTCTTTCACATAAAAAAAGCTTCCTTTCAGCTACTACATCCTTTATAAAGGCCAAAGGGAAGCAGCTCTTACCAAGGTAGGAAAAGAACGTACCAAAACATGTGAAAGGGCTTTTTCATTGAACTTTTCAGGGATAAAGCTGGAATTAATATTCCTTTTTGCATTCACAAAACTCAAAATGCCTTTGTGCTGCTACATTACAACCATCAAAGTCTATTTGACTGAACATGAAACAGAGCAACATCTGAATTTATGAGCTGTTCATCTCCCTATCTAATGGACACACTAAAAGCATTCAAAAGAAATGTGGAGAAACTGGAGAAGGCCCAGAGAGGGGAAAAGATGATCAAAGGACTGCAAAGTCTGCCATATGAGGAGAGGTTGAGAGAACTGGGTTTGTTCAGCCTTGAGAAAAGGCTTAGGGGAGACTATTTCAATATGCTCCAGTATTTAAAGGGTGGCTACAAAGAAGCTGGAGACTCCTATATTACAAGGAGATGCATGGAAAATACCAAGGGTAATGGGTAAAATTCTGTGGATATTCTGATTGGACACAAAAGGAACATTTTTCACAATGAGAACAATCAGCCATTGGAATAATGTCCCCAGGGAAGTGGTGGATCCCCAAATGCTGGACACTTGCAAGATGCATCTGGAAAGGGTGCATCGTGATCTTGTCTGGGCTGTGCTTTTGTCAAGAAAGGTTGGACCAGATGATCCTTGAGGTCGCTTCCACCCTGGTATTTTTTGATTCTATGACTTATACTTGCTTTGAGGCATAGATAATTTAAAATAATAGACTGAAGAAATTCTTCAGGCATAAAAGTCTCCACGGCAAAGCTGACTGCCAGACTTTTGAGTCTTTCTTTACAGGATTCAACAATATACCATACAATGATCCTCAGCAGTCCAACACTATCACAGCAGCAGGGTGTACAAGGATGGGTGTGGCTGCCTTGTACATTAGTCTCAGATCTGTTGTCCCACCTGTCCCCCCTTATCAGCCTCCATGCAAGGACATCAATGACTTTACATAATATTGTTTCCTTGCCCACCTAATACAGGAAAAGCATTCCTATATAGAAATTGTAGCATTAAATGCTGATCCCAACAGCATCACTAGTTCACGTATATACATTTAATACACATTTCTGCAATTCTGCATCCAACAGTGAAATCCTGACCTAGTGGTATTAGCTGGTGATGTTTACTGTTCCTGAAGGTTTCCCATCGTTAGGTGTTTATCATATTTACTCAGTCTGTAGCAAACCATTACCAGGCATACCTAGCTGGATTAGCTGCCCATCAGTGATGCCACCAGATACATAAGCATTTTTTTTAAATGATGAAAGCTCCCATTACTTTTATGCACTATGATTTACTTACCAATCAGATGAGGAAAGAGTTCTTGAATAAATATCATAAAGCATCCTCTAATATTTCTTTCTAAACTTTTTAAAGCCCTTTCAGCTTTCATGTGTTAACTGAAAGCATTCACATCAGAAACTGATGTGAACAGGTCCTAGGTGCCTGTGCTCCATACCCCAGCAACAGCACCTTTGTGTTCCTTGTTATCACTCCCTTTGATCCTCAAAGGACTTTTAGGTGCACTACTATAGGATTGAGCACAGCACTGTTTCCCAATCATGGTAACTGCTGCATGTTTCCAGGATGCATTCACCCTGTGAAAATGGATTGGATTTTCTGCTTCTAAATGTCATAAAAAGTATATTACTTAAATTCTAATACATCAGTCAACTGCCTTCCAAAACAATCTGGACTGCTCAAAGTGGGTTGTTTCTAATGTTTACTATTGAAATAAACTGTATCAGAAATAGTTACCTTCTTCCATTCCACAAACATATTTTGAAAGAAAATCATGCTCCACAAGTCTCTGAAAGAACTCCATTTACCCACCGTACTTCTCCCTAATAACTGCACTCAAAAGTTTCTCCAGTGGTCTTACCCGCAATAAGAGCCCACCTATAGTACAGATTCCATGTGCTAAGTTAATGAGGTAAGAAGTATTAGGAAAGAGACCACAGCTAGAAAAAACCTTAATCATACAATACTTGTTGAAGAGTTGTGCTGCACTGGGGAAAGCTCTCCAAGGTAAGTAGTGTTTTGTAACTCATCAAAAGTCACCTGGGATGCAGGACAGATGGAAAGTAACAGGGAGTTCTCACTAGCACAGAAGAACTCTTAATTTTTCACAAAATATCAGAATTTCCCATTGCAGCAAGCAGAAATACCAGATCTTGATGACTACCTTCCTCAACACTTTCCTGCAGGAATTCCAGTACTGCTTATTTCTTTTTTAAGTGGGTTAAATGCTACCTATTTTCCCCCTACTGTTAAGAAGATTATTTTTTCCTTTACAACAGCATTCTCCCAAATTCCCTCCTACACAAGTTTGAAGAGAGAGCCAAGGTGGTCTGCAGCTTGTTTATGAAACTAGCCCTCACCATCACCTCTCTTGGGGTGATCCCTCAAGCCTACTTCTACAGGATATGAGGAGCTAAGTTATTAAGTGATCAAAATACACACAGAAAAAAAAAATCATTTTAAGTGTTACATGAGAGATATAAGTAGTATATTAATTGCATCTTCTAGATTAATTTCTAATTCCATCAGGTCATGGCACAGTGAAGTAATTTAAATCAAGGGATTTAACAACACTTTGAATTAGTTTAATAATGCTAAACCTTACTGTATATATTCAAGCACTTAACTCACAAGAGCTGCCTTTTTTTACTATTCTGTAGTATTAGTTTAAAAATCAAATGGATTTCATTACCATTCCTGGTAGAGAACCTTATCTAAAACCATACCATTTCATGTTTAAATACAGCTTAAACCTTTTAAGTTTAAAGAACTCTATTAAACAACTCATATTGCTTATTATTACAAAATTAATTATTTTAGTGCAGCAATATTGCTCTTTTCCCTTCTGTCCCCACTGCCACCAAAGGCTTGACTTCTACCACTGAACAGCCCTTCCACTTGTTCCTATTCCACCACAGCACATAATTTTGAAAGTGGCAAAGTCTTGCCTTGAGCTAGGATCACTGCTGGCAAAAATCTCATCCTTACAAAACTTCTTTTGCATTCTCAAAATTAGAATAAACAGAAAATAAACTATTGTCCAGCATGGTTTTTAAGTTTCTCTGCAAACCAGCAGTTTGACTACCTCAACATCAACAGCACAGCCAGCCTCAGCACAGGGCATGCTCTCATACAACCCACGCAGATTCCTCAACCCAGCAGCTCAGACAACACTTGTTATCTTTTGGCAAGTACCTGCTGCTGACTGCTTCCATTTCCACAGGCTTTTCCATGGCTTCTGGTTGTATGAGCAACCTGCAGGGTGCCTTTCCCTAGCACTACATCATTTCACATTTCAAGAGAACAGTACAACACAGGGCTCAACTCAGGCAACTCGCAGCTCACAAATCAAGATCTTATGCCATCTCTCTACATCTCTACTAGCATCTCAGCTGGAGGGTTATTTTTAAAATCTTTTATGTATATACATTACCTGATTTTAACAAAATAAAAAAGAGAAAATTCTATTCAAAGAAAAATACACAGAGTATCTGCTGCAAAATTGTCCAGGCAAACAACTTTAGAATTCCTTAGGGACATCAAATGTCCTTAAATGCAATTTTCTGAACTGAGAGGAACCCACTATATTGCTGCATTTCCTAAGTAGTTTCTTACAGATGAATTACATTAAGAGTTGAAGAAAAATTTAGTTCTTTCCATGCCAATGCCTGTATTTCCTTTTTATAAACTCAAGGATTTCTAAATACAAGTAAACATCTTAAAATAAATAAATAAAACACAAGAAAATTTTTCTTCCAGGATCACTTCGCAGTGTAACAAGAACAGTACTTTTCCTTTACTGCAGTATTATGTTCTGATACTAACCCAAAAGTTCACAACATTTTCATTTCTTTATTGCCAATAGCCATCTAGGAAATGCTGCCATCAATAGTAAATCTACATGAAGTCACACTCCTCTGGTGCATTTTGTGAACAGCAATCAGTTCTTAACACAATCCTCTTTGGTTTAAGTTCAGTTTATTCTTCAATTACTCTGCTAGCCCAACTCTAATTTATTATATTTTCTGGTACATTGCATTTTGAATATTATGACATCCTGGCTCATGCCATTAGAGAGGAAACATAAAATGGTGAGGATGTCTAGGGACAGCTGAGAGTAAGATAGCAACAGCCTGGAAAATTAACAATACCTGTCTGTGCTCAGTTAGACCACTTCTGCATTAGCACTAAAAAAATTTGTCAGTATTTCTCTAATATAGACTTGACATCCAGGAATAGCCTCAGAGGCAGCATAAAATCCCAGCCAGCACGGCAGGCAGCTGGGGGGTCTGGGTGGGAGGACAGCAGCCTCTGAGCCCACTGGGGCAGCTCAGCTGCAAAAGAAAGGCAACACTGGCCCTGCTGCTGCTTGGAGCCCACCAAAGAAAGAAACCAACATGATTCTAATTGCCATCAATACTACAGACATTGATTTTTTGGTTGGCTTTTTTTAGCCTTACATTGTCTCAGTCCTAGCTACCATTTCTTTCTCCCAGCACCCAAGGTGAAATGAGAGGCAGCAGCCAGAAGGCTGCTCAGAGCACCTTTCTTGAGAAGCCCAGCAGAAGGGAGGGCTTTGCCTTCCCCTCCAGCTTGGTGACCGACTGCATTAACCTTCAGAGCACACTGCCAGCCCCACCTGCTTACTCAGGCCTTTGCCAACAAGGGAAGCTCTCTCCGCATTGCTTTGTCCTTCGAAGATGCATCCTCTTTCGCTTACTTCTTACTCCTGCCTAACATTTGGTGTTGGAACTCCTGAATCCAGAGGATGGAGTGGCAGTCCTGTTGGGGAAACATCAGACTCTCATATTCATATCTGACCTTTTTCCTTACAGCAGATTCTGACAACCTGCACAGCTTGCTCTGTCACAAGAAATTCCACACTGGGTTTTTTAAAAAAAGTGTATTTCCCTTTTTTTGTCTGTTGTTCAGAAAGCCTGAAGACAGCTTACCAAAACAACACACAAGGGTGAATGCTTTGCAAGGAAACCCAGGCAGGCAGGCAGGCACATGAGGGGCTGCCAGCACTGGAAAGAATTTGCAGTGGGGGAAATCTGGCTGGACTCAAATTCTCACTCATTACTTTGTTCACCAGAAAAAAAATCCAGCAGACTTATTTTCCCCAATAGGATAATAAGTTTTTGGCTGTCTCTAAGCTGTCTTGTAGCTCAGGCAGTTTTGCCAGCTCCTCCTAAACCTCATGAGCAATAAGGATTTCACTAATGATGTAGTTGCTGTAACTGTTGTATTGAAAAGACAATGTCAAAAATTACATGTAGCAATGCCTACAATTACATGTAGCTAATTTACAAAATTAGGAAATGCCATGTTTTAACTCATCCACTGCCTTTCAATTTTTCCTCACTTCTCCTAAACCTATGTTGTAACCCAGTTGCTGGTTTCTGTTCTGAAGTTTTTTTCCCCCACAACCCAATCCCACAGAAAGCATGGACACAAAAGTAGCATAAGGGATGTATAAGCATATTTCCATGCAAGGTCGCTTGATTTCACAGTTAGGAAACCCCACTGAAAGACAGTTATTGGTTCATGAGAAATAAGGAGTACAGTTTCAGCTTGTGAAGCCTGATGAAGTTACAGTAAATCAAATCAGGCCACATTTAGGTGGGAAAAAGAATTGGGACAGAGGGTAAGATTGGTAAGTGCTATCACATGCCCCAGAGTAATGAAATATTACCACCATGATGAGAAAAAAATAGCTCCTCTCATTTTGGTGTGTTGGCACCAGGAAAACACACCACCCAAGTTCTTCAGAAGCAATGACAACTCTGGCTGTAATCATTTTCTCTTCTCAATCCTGTGTACTCATAAGTCACCTGCTGATGCTTACACTGCAAATCAATGCGCTCACTCCTGTGTCTCCCTGCACCTGCTCTCATTACCCCGTGTTTGAAACAAATCCTGAATTGAGACCAGACTTGATTTCACTTCCCAGCAGGCAGAGTAATCATCAATAATTGATGTCAGTTGGTTTCATTTGGGGTACTGCCTCGGGCATGCAATGGAGAGTTACGGTATGCACCAAGGAAAGGAGGATTTGTATATAAAATGATTTGATAATCTGAAAAAATCCCTCAGTAAACAAAGGAAATTTACAGATAATCGTATTAAAGATCAGAGTTGTTTTAAAACAATGCAGAATGTATTTGAGAACATCTGGGAAAAAAGATGGTAGTATTAAAAGCAAAACCTTTGGGGAAAATATTTTCCCCCTCAAAGAGGAAACAGTACTTAATTCATTATGAAATCCTAATCCTTGTCAATTCATGTTAAATCAGAGCACTTTTTCTAATAAAGACTGTTATCACTATATTTAAATGCAATTTTATAGATTAATACTTAAATATATTTACATACAGTTTTAATTCTGGTTAAATGATTGCTTGATTATTCCACTTTTTAATTGCTTCCAATTTATTTCAAATTGGATCAGCAGGATAATTATATATCAGAAAACTGAGTAAGTTTATTATTAAATAAGGACAGAACAACTTGTGGACTAATAAAAATATATCATGATAGCAAAAGCAATTTGCTTTTATGTTTACTCATCAGCTGGAAAATTAGAAAAATAACTCCTTTTATCTTGAAAAGGTTACTAATTTTCCATCATCCATTTACTGTGTTCCAAACTCTTGGTGTAGCAATTTATGTGAAAATTCCCCACAATGAAACCCATAAACTCATGACATTTTCTATAATCAGTGTTGACAATTAACAGTACTCTTCTTCTACTTAAACACTGCATGATTGAAGCTCCTCACTGCTATAACTGCTGACAGCATCAGAAGGCTATTTATTTCACAAGCAAATTGAACAATAACTAAATTGGTAAAAATATACTGGATCAGATTTCTGTAATTTCTTTCACTACTGTATTTTCGCTCCATTCTTCCATAAAAATACTTAAAGCTAAATCTGGAAGGATTTCTAAGATCTGAAAAGAAAAAAAAAAAAGAAAACAGAAACTATAGGGCTTGTTTATTCCCTTTTTAAGGTGTCTTCTTTCTTTACAGACAGATATTAATTTTATGTATACACACATACATGTAAAGCTCTATGACAAGCAGAATGTTAACCAGATCTGCAGCTATTGAGCTTTAGCAGAGAAAGCCCATCGTGGTTGCTTTGCTGTAACCATATCATCGTAACAGTGTTGAATTCAGTGACTTACTCGGGAGCAGAAGCAGGCAAAAGAACTCTCATGCCCATAAAGAACCCTATGGAGTCACCACTGTGGATTCAATTGTACAGTCAAGCCATAGGGATGGCTAAATAGGACTAAACATGTGATACAGCAGCTGAAAAATGGTATATGAAGGATAGCAACTGCTCCTAACACACGAGTGCACTGTAGTGAAGTCCCTCCTCTCCTGCATATCAACTTAACCTGCTTAGGTTTTCAGGTATGGGCAGACTCACCTATTGGAACACTTTAGAACAAACCATCTTCTTTATCCTCAAAGTCAGTATCAGCTAAAACAAAACTTTCCTCTTTGACAAAATTTGAGGCAAAAATAAAAATCTCAGCATAATGTTGACATTACTGTGTGAAATGAGTTGCCTTCACTGAACCTGAGGCTTACTTAAAGGCTTCACCTGCTGTGAAACCCACATCTGACTGCTTGCAGAAGATAACAAGTCAAGCTGTACTCAAAAGTTCCTAGTCAAGCATCTTCAACTTCGTAACAGCACAATACTTAAACAGAACATTTCCTGGCTTCATAGCTTTTCAAACTTTTCAAAATACGAGTTAGAAAAGCATTACACTTCTGCAGCATTTCTCCGGTCAACGGCACACATCCCTTACTGCAGAAGAAAGGACTGTTAACAGTTTTCATTTCACACTCCAGTAACCCAAAATCTTGTGTTACCACTCACTTTAGTGTTAATTTTCCCATAGATTCTCTTTTTCTGCTTACTCGGCAAGACAGCTCAGGTCAAGTGCTCAGACAAGCTGTGGTGCTGATTCTCCTTTTTACCACCACTTTTCACCTTCACTTTTGCTTCACCGCAGTTATTTTCCCTGCAAAAAAGCAGGGGAGCCACATTCAATTAGGTAAGTCAGCAGCTATAGTCAAAATTGATTTCAAAGTGGAAAAAAACCCTCCACACAACTAAATCCATAAGGATTATTCATGCAGGATCATTCCAACACAGTATAAATACACCACGACAGGTATATTTGCTGCTGTATATGTGGTGAAGCCCAATTCAGCTCATGTCACTTCCAGCTATAGAATACAAAAGTATCAGTGCTGAACAGACATGCTGAGCCACCCCCCAGGTAACAGGAATAAAGAGTAGTTATTTTGCCAGACAAAGTAGAAAGATACCTTTTTTATTAGTGATTTCAAAAGGAAACACATTTGGCAGCTGCCATTGAATTCTTGTGAAGCTTTGTTATGTGCATGTACAGACATAACTTACACACAATCTTAGAACATTTGCATGAAATGCATGACAGATCCACAAGTACACAAACATATCTGTGTTTTTAGCCTGATCAAATCTGGATGAATCTACCTGTACCTTTAACATCTAAAAGGAATTAAAATAGTTGAGAAGCGAGCCTAGAATCTGAAGGCATTCAATATTGGTTTAATACTAGGCAGGAAACCCTGTGAATTTTAAACCTTCAATCTTCATTTGAAGCAGAAATGACAGCTTAGCGATGGACTAATTGTAAAAATAGTCCAGGAATTGACTTGTACTAATTTTTAATTAATAAAAAGGCAGGAAAGAACTATTTTACTAATTCACTGGGCAAGTCTTCATTAGCTTCTGTCAGTAACCATAAAAGGTTAAGAAAACTGCTCTAGAGTAAACAAGAAAAACATAAAAACAAGAAAAAGAGGCCAGACAGAAGGAAACCTTCATCAACCTGCTCCAGAAGAAGCCTGACTGAAAAAGTATTTTGAGAAGTTTAAAAAACAAGTTACTTCAATTCTGAGTTGGGGCAGCCCCCATGGAGCAGCGTGGGTTTGGCTGAGAGCTGTGGTGCACATGCACTGTGCCAAGGGTAGAGATGTACGACAGGGACAGGGTTTATGGCAAACTCTTTGAACACAACAAGAACACTTACACAACACATCAGGATCTATGTGGTCTTGTGATGCATTGATCAACTTTCACTTACAGTTAATTAATTCTGGTTATAAACAAATGTTAAACAACTTGATGTAAAAAACCAATGTAAGAGAAAGTTACACGGGCCAGGGCAATAGATCCAGTAAGCAGAGGTATGAAGACAAAGAAGGGTGGGCCACAGGTAAATAAATGCATGAACTTGGAAACAACAATAAGGAATCCTCCTCTGCACGAAGTGGCAATAGAAGGAACTAGTTTGCGTTTTTCTGTAACTTTTAACCTCCAAACATGTAGCGGCAACTTAATAAGATCCACACTTAAGCATTTAATCTATCGCAGATACTCAGTGCACTATCCATGAGGCACATCCAGACATTAATGTCTCCAGCATCCTCCTTGAAATGTGACTTGCTCTAGATGGAGGCTACTTGGCCATAAGACGGACTTTGAAAGTGCTGTTCTGCACAGGCTGCTACCGATGGCAGTGGAAGAACCAGCTATGCTTTTCCTTGTTGTTTTGGTTTTGTTGGTGAATTAGAGGAATTATTTGGATGACATGGCCATAGTGACAGAACCCCCCACTAGAGGCTCTATTCTACTACCACTACAATACAGCTCATTTCATCTGGGGACTATGAGGTATGCAGACAAAAGCACCTTCACTTCATGACAAAGTAAAATGCACCAACAAAGGGGGCTCACTGATACCAGGCAAGCTTTTTTTGTTTTTTTTTAAATTAAGACCTTGTTCAGGAAAGCTAACCAAAACTCGATGTCCAGAAGAATCATGACATGTCTGGATTCTGAAAAGTTGCTCTGTATCATAAGAAAAGCCTCCTGGGTTGGTCCTTTCAAAGCAAACACAACATTCCTGTGGCAGAACACGACAGCTTGTCCAAGCACAAGACAGCAACCATGGAAAATCGCTTTCCATGAACTGGTTTCAGGACACAAGTCAGCCTCCATCAGCTTTGTTTGAATTTCAATTTTCTTCTGCTGTGCCAAAAACCTCTGCTGCATCAGCTTTCTTCTTCCTATCTACGAATTCAGAAACAAGGTTTAGCACCAATCTGAAGAACAAAGAAAGCCACAGGAAGGTAAGATCTTTAAATCCTTCATCACTGGTATTCTTTGGTCTTTTGGGGCCACAGTTTTTAACAATGACATTGCATTAAGAGACGGTTGTTTGTGGCAGAGAGCGCAGGTTCAAGCAAAAACTGCATGTGAAGAATATAACAAAAATCTCCACAATGGGTACAACTGCAAGAGTCAATAAAAGTGTCAGCATTTAAGAACACTGACCTGAACTCAATAATAAACTGTGCTTATTCCCAATTGTTTTCTAAAGAGCCAGCCCCTGGGAATGCACAACGCCGGCATCCTGACATCTTCCACTGGCCTTGTGCAACCTCTTCGGAGAAGGTCATGGGAACATACAGTGGGGTAGTGTGATCTTGGGGGGCTGGGGAACACAGCCTGTATCACACTTCAAAATCACTCCTACTACAAGGAATGTACAAAGCAGAAGTAGGAAGCTCGTAGCTCATTTTTCCCCACTGTGCAGAGTAATATCTGACACCATTACGCCACTCCAGGCAACATAATCCGAAAGTCCTGGTCTGCCTTTCTGCAACTACTGGGTGCCTCCCTTTGCCCAGACACATATGGGCTCTCCTTTAACATGGACCACTTTTCACTGTGCTCTATTGCTAGAAAAAGGATAAATAAGTCATAGTTCCTTCTGCTTCATTATGTAGAACGACTTATTACTACCATTTACAACATTTTAAAATTGGATCAGTTCATATATTGGATATACTACTTGAGCAAATTGCATTTTGTTCTACAAACAAGGATTCTTCTGAAAAATTCTGTACAATCCATCAAACAGTGGTTAAGAGTGTCAAATCTCTCCAAAGAAATGAAAAAACACTTCCTCTTCCAAGTGACAGAAGAGCCAACAAGAAGAGGTGCTATGCTGAACTTTGTTCTCACCAATGAAGAGGGTCTGGTAGGGAATGTGAAGCTAGGGGGGAGCCTTGGCTGCAGTGACCTTGGAATGGTGGAGTTCAAGAACCTCAGGGCAGTGAGCAGGGAGCACAGCAGGCTCAGTAACTTGGGCTTCAGGAGAGCAGACTGGCCTCTTCAGGGGTCTGCTTGGTTGAGCATCATGGGATAATGCCCTTGAGGGAAGAAGAGCCCAGAAAAGCTCGTTAATATTCAAAGATCATCTCCTCCAAAATGAGGCTTTGAGCAACCTGGTCTAGTGGCAGGTGTACCTTCCCATGGGGATTGAAACCAGATGATCTGTAAGGTCCCCTTCTACCCAAACCATTCTACAATGACTCAGTGATTCCTCTCTGTGGAACGAAGGAAAAACAGACTGGCAAAATACAACATCTGTCACTCCATCCCAAAGTAAATCAGCTCTTCCTGGGTAAAAATTACCTTCCATATAACATTGGTCTGACTCATTTATAACCTAACCATTACTTTCCTACTCAATTTGATCCAGTTCATTGTGATGACAGCGAGAAAATTCTAGACTTTCTTAACAAAATGCCACAACTCCAGAGCAGTATCAGCTTGCTTACTTGAAGCAAAAATGAGACTGCAAATATTGAGCTGTGTCACCCCACGTTTCCATGTCAAAAACAGTTCCCACTATTTGGATGGACAGAATTGCAAAAACGCAAAGCAATTTGAAATCTTGCACATTCACAAGTTACCTGACTTTGTATCAAACAGCTGTGTACTTTGGCTTTTGTGTTCACCACCTAACACACAACTTGGCAGGAAAGACTGCAAGAGATTCCCCTCAGCTCCCAAAATTACTTGCAAAACTGAGATCAGTTGAAATAAGCACCTATGAGAACATAAAGGATTGACATTTCTGGTATCACCAAAGTACTTCAGAAATAAAAGAGACATCTGTAGTATTGCAGAGCACACTGCAAGGATGGAGTCATCTCGGGTCCAGCACTGATACTCCCTGCAACACAACAGCAGGGCTGGGGGCATCTCCCCACGTGGTGAGGCACAGACCAGACCCCAGTCAGCCACCCACATTACCTCATGCAGAATACAGAGCAGTCACTATGAAAACACATGACAGGTTGAGCCCATGAATTTTGCGAACATAAATCCTGACCCGGAAAACACTTACATGCGGGCTTAACACTAAGCCTAAGAACAGACCCTCTAATTCCAAAAGAAATACTTGGATGCTTAAAATAAAGCATATGCAAGCACAAACATCTACAGAACAACGACCAAAAAAAACCAAAAAAGCACACTCCACAATATTATTAATTTTTATTGCTCCACAGAAACCTCAACCCATCAATTATATAACTTAATACTAATATTTAAAAGCATTTTCATCTTCAAAAGTCACTACAATCTCTAAAAGACAAAATCCACTGACCTAATAAAGCAATTAAGCAGCATGCAATTCAGTGATGTCACATTAAAAATGCTTCTACAAACCAAATCAACAAAGAATTTTCAAATATCAGAGACAAGCCACGCCATATCAAACAGGCAACCAGCTTCCTCTGGTGCCTTTTACACCAGGGAGCATTTTAACACCAAATGAATGTTGTTGTCTTATTAGTTACAGCTCTTAATGTCTAGCAGCTCTTTAAACAAGCAACATTTTGCTGATGCAAGGCAATAATTCGTATTAATTCAATGTCTAGTACACATCATGTCTTTACACATTTCACTTTGATACTGTTGGTATAACTTCTTCCCAGTTGCTTTCAAATATATTAACATTTTTCAGAAGTACAGAAAAATGAAATGACAGAAGAGGGGGATATTTTGGTGTATTTTCAAGTATGCAGTTTTAACTAGTAGCTAACAAACTTCTGCTGTTTTTTAAGTAATACAGGCCTATAAATATATACCAAAAATTGAGGCTGCTCAGTATGGGTAAAGGCTTACAAAAAAATAAACTTTCATTGAGGTTATCAGTGCTTCCATGAGAGCACACACAAAAAAAAGGCCAAACTTTGCAATGTCAAAGCCACCATTTTTGGCAGGACAGGTTTTAGTAAGCTTATTTTTTAACCTGTCTCAGGAGAAAAGTCCATTTTCACCCAATCACCAGCTCACATTCCTCTTGCAAAGTTTTGTCTCTAAATTGTTGCCTTTTTTGTTGTTTTGGTGACAGAAAATTCAAGTGCAGTTTTAGGAAAAGATACCATGTTTGCAAATCTCAGAGCTGAGTCCAAGGCCCTCTGGGCCCCCTCTTGCTGAAGTCACTAAGCAAAGTCAAGGGTGAGTACAATTAAAAATTCAGTACTGAAAATTCTCATTACAAAATTATGAGCTTTTTAAAATATCCATAGATTTTAGAATTGCAACAGCACAAGCACTTTAAAACATACTATTACAACCTTTTTTTTATTAAAAAAGTCTGCTTGGGTACAATAGTGTTCTTTGCAGCCTGCTGACTCTGGAGTTAATAATTTTATATTGTACTGTGTTCAGGAAAGAGGATTCCTTACTCAGTGATCTGATAATTAGAAAAAAAAGAGTAATTACAAAGCAAATTACATATGATATATAAAGTAATTATAAGTACTCCTATTAAGTCATAAGGTTCTAGCAAGTACAGTGATATAGCTTGTTTCCATTTTGAGAAAATTTGTTATAATGAAGTCGGGGCAGCATATGGTACTAACATGTTTATTTCCCAAGTGGTAGGGACACTAACCAAAACCATCTTATGTTTCTTCCTAAGCCTCCTTGATCTGCTGCTGGATTGCATCTTAGAATAAAGCATTACAAAGCCAGAAGAACTGGGTAGAGGAATAAAAAAACAAAATCAGTAAGTCAAAGTGTTTACTTAGTGACAGTCCAGCTCAGACCAGTTTCTCTTTTGATCAGAAGTTCGAAAGTATTTATGATTGGAAACGTATTTCCAGAGATTATCAAATGTAGTCCAAAGCTAATCCCTAACAGACATTTTTTACTTTACACAGAGACACAAAAAAAAAAACCCAAACCCTAAGATGATGTAATTAAAAGGGGAATTAAAGGAAGCTCAGAAGTACTTAATAGATTTCTAGAGAAGTAAACAATCAGCACCATGTATCAGGAACACGGTACGAAAAGTCACCAGGGTCTACCAGATTCACCACTTCCAGAGCTCCAGGAACGGTTTTCTCAGTTAGTTAACCAAGTACTATGATTCCGTCAAGAGCAATGATAATTTTAACAAGTATGACTTGTTAAAAGTATAAAAGACAAAAAGTTTTCTAACCACATTTTCAGTGCTAAGAGCTAACAAATGAGGGGGGAAACCGGGGAGCGTGGGTCAGAGCACCGAGGGCTAGAGTGAACGTTTGGAAATAGCTGCCAACCATACGGACTCCAGCGGCATTTCGCAGCCCCGAGTTCCTCTGGCGCAGCTGTAAAACACACAACCTGAAACCCGCTCCTGCAGCAGGGACTCGCTCGCAGCTGTTCCTCTGCCTCCCCCGCACGCAGTAATCTGACTCCTTTTCAGGAAGGAGCTTCTTTAATGAAGCCACACGAGAACAGCATAGGTGTGTCGGGGGACCCAGAAACAGGCGCTTTCCGAGTGGTTCTCCAGCACTCGAGCCCACAGCCCATCCTCGAAGAGACGCGCCGCAGGGGCAGGCGCCGCCGAGCTCAGCCCCGCCGCCGAGCCGGGGGCTCCAGGGCGGGGACCCTACTCCCAAGCTCACACCTCAGCCCCGCACGGCGGCTCCTGGCCCCGGCCCCTCTCTCATACTTGTTGCCCGCGCAGAGCGGCTCAGCCCGGCTCCGCTGCCCCCGCGGGGACCCCCGGCGCGGCTGCCACTGAGAAAGGCTGAGCGGGGCTGAGCCGCCCGGCGCCACGGCGGGGCAGGGAAGTTACTCACCGCGCCGGCTCCGCGCCGCGCTCTCCTCCTCAGCCGCGCCGGCGGCGCC